>PTEX01000043.1:0-388070 GCA_003342815.1 Eudromia elegans
TGCTCAAAGCCCAAAGCCATCGAGTGCCGCGCAGCAAACTACCCCGACACCAGCCTGCAGGACCTGGGACAGAAAGTTCAGTGCAGCCTCAACATTGGGCTGGTGTGCAGGAACSAGGATCAGATCGGCAAGTACCGCATGTGCTTCAACTACCAGGTGAGGCTCTACTGCTGCGACCAGCACCACTGCCAGACAACCACCCCAGGCACGACCCTTCCCACCGGAAGCTCCACGCTTATAGGAACCGAGACTGCGGCAGCCGATACTACTTCTGGTACGACCTCCAATACAAAATTTTTTAATACTTCTAGTACTATAGCCATTTTTCCCAGTCTTGGTTTTTCTACTGAAGCAGGTACTGCCATCAGATTTTCTGTAAATTCTTGTTTTCCATAAGTATCATTATGTCGAGTAGTCTAAGTATATGAAATATTACATGTAGGTATTGCAGCATAACTTTCCTATCATTTCTTATCATTATAGCACTTTATTCTGTACTTATACCTATTTATTCTGAAATTATTCTTAAACCCGTGGTTTTTTCTATCAGTGTCTGTCATACAAGTATTTCTGTTGTATATAGAAGCCTAATTGAACTCGTGCTTTTAGATCCCTGTATTTAGAGTGAAATTGTGTTGACAGAATCTCTGAAAAGCATTAGAGCGAAAGGACTCTGTTGTGCAGGGATCAGGATGAGGTGTAGAAGTATCCCATATTCTTCAACTAGGTCAGCATTAACTGTTGTCATGAGAAACACTGTGAGAGAAMGCCCAGAAGCATCACACAAGGCCCCCGCCCCCTCCTACCCATAAACCTCACTGCAGCATCTAAGACTCCAGCACCCACTACTACTGCCTCTTCCTTACCCAAATCATGCATTTCCACCCACTGTGCATTTTCTGAGATTCATCAAACCATAGGTGATACATACTGTAGAGCTAGAAGACTTCTGAACTCTCCATTTACTGAAATGCCTAAAATAGTGACATGTAACATATTCATTWTTTTGCTCTACGAGAATGTTCAACAAACCCTTCCATTATGCTACAGTTATAAGACCACAATCCTATACTGTAAACTCAAGTATTTCTTCTTCTCACCAGTATCTACAACTGGTCCACCACAGTCATCTTACCTTACAAGAAGCACTTCTGCAACCTTCAGGTCTTCCCCCAGCACACCTTTTGCAACAGAAGGAAGTAGAACAAGTCAAGCAACTCCATGCTTATGTCATGTGCTTGGCAATTTTTTTTCTCCAGGTATGGTTTTCTTTTTTTAATTATTTTATGGTTATTAAAATTTTCATCCATGAAATGAAAACCCAGGACTGTGTTCAATTAAACACTCAACATCATATATATAGATTTTTTTTTTTTTATATTTACTTTCTTGCTTTCTAAATATTTTTATGTTACTTCAATCTCTCCTCTATTTTTTCTTCTGCAGGGCAAGTTGTATACAACAGAACAGACAGTGCTGGCTGTAATTTTTATGCCCTTTGCAACAAGGAATGTGAAGTTGACGCATATCAAGGGTCATGCCCTTCAATAACTCCTTCCATTTCAACAGTCTCAGGAACTACAGCACAAGTCTCATCATCTGTACAACCTGCATTCTCTTCTGCTTCACCAACCACAGCAATATCCATCCCAACTTTGGTTGAAAGAAACTGTACTGATGTCAATCCTCCACGAAAGGTGGCTCCTCTATTTTTTTTTTTCTTATATATCACTACTGCAAAAATAGAGCCCAGTTTCTATTGTCTATCAACACATTCATATCCGCTTGCATGTATTTCAGTACCAAATTTGTTTATCTTATCTGGATAYTACCAAAATTTTAAGCAGTAGAGATGAGAATACTCACTAATATAACAGCAGAGATTTCTTTCATAAAAGAGATTTGGACATCATGACAATAAGTAGACAAGCTTTGAAATTTTATTCCTTCTACATATAGGATAATTCTGTAATTCAGCCTGCCTGTCCTTAAGGCTGGAAATTATATGCTAGAAAAATGCTAACCTGAAAACTCTGCCAGTTTTGAGAGTCTAACTTAAGGTGACTCAGAAAAACTGGAGTGAAAGAATGCTTATGAATAAATAATTTACATATTTTCAGCCTGGAGAGAAATGGAAGAGTGAATGCCAGGAGTGTATCTGTGACCCACGCACTGTTACTGTGCAATGCCGGCCACCCCCATGCCAATCAAATGAGCCACCTGTTTGTCCAATAGGATTTGTTGCTATTTCTGGACAAACACAAGACCCATGTTGTCCTAAATTTGATTGCGGTAAGTATTAAAAATACATAGATGTGTGTGGGTGTATATATAAATATATGGACACATGAAACTACCTACTGTGGTAACTTACACTTGCACTTTTGTCATTATCTAAGCAGGTGTCACACATATCATAGCAATGTCAAAACTTTTCTTAAATTACTGTGGTTCAGTCAACAAACATCCATTTTTGACTGAATATACCTTAGAAGCGGAATTAAAAACAAAATGTTATTTTTGATGAAAGTTTGCTGAAAAAATTGGAATGGGTAGGAGAGCTGGATTTATCTARAGCTTCAAATAGCTGATATTATTCAAGTGTCTCTCTATCTGCAGGCCATAAAGGTCATTAATGCAATTTATTTAATGTTATTAACACAACATTGTAGCATACTATAGCTAAACAAGATGCACAGAAAAAAAGAATAAGCAAACATAGAGCTTAATAGATAAGAACAAAAGCAAGTAATACAGAAGCAACAGCATTAAGTCAATCAAAATTTTTTTCATAAAGCAGTAGCTATTTTAATACATAAACAATTCAGATATATTTAAATTTTGAGGTGAGGTTAATAAAAAWTTTATAATTCACCAGTTACGTGTTAATTTATATAAAAGAACCAAGAGGAACAGATAGCCATAAATTAAGCCTGAAACACATAAATTTACAAGCAAATAGTTAAGTTCAAGGTGATTCAGTGAAAGACACAAATGGGCTCTCATACTGTCAAATTACTTTAGTACCCTGGTAAGAAATGCAGCATTTTCATTCAGTCTTCCATGGAARCCACATTCCAAGGACATGAAAAGATCAAAAGCAAAAGCATGTTTTAAGGTTACTGGACTTCCTAGGGTTTGAATAGGAAACAACTAACTGAATTTTAACAGAACCCAATGTCTAAAGGGAAAGAAGGGAATTTCTCAGATATAGCTCAAGTTCAACATGATCTTTCCTCAACTCACSTCATATTTTAAAGGTATGTTCATAACTTCAACATCCAGTTATAATAATAAAGATAGTAAAAATGAGGTTTAAGCATGTGGCTCTCCAAAATCATTGTGTTATTAACAACCCTCAGTAACAACTTTGTGTCTTGACTTGGTTAATCTCAAAGTTTGAACCTGGATTTTTTTTTTCCTCCCCTCAGGTCCAATACCTGGAACTTGTGTGGTTAATGATACCATGCACATGGTGAGAATTCTGTACAAGGGGATATTGCTGAGAGTGAAATGGGTGCCCTTTCACAATCACAATCACAAGTCATTTAGCTGTTTTCCCATGCATCTCTTTTCACCTTTACATGAGAATTCAAAGTTATTTTCTTGTGATGTTAAAGACTGTTACAAAAAAATTCTTTGGTGTACTCTTATTTTACGGTCCTTATCAGTTTTAGTGGCATGCATTTTTGGTACTCTTTCTTTCCCATTGAGACTCCCCCCCAAAAAAAAACCTGGATTTTTGCTTGAAATTCTATCTAAATCCTTTGCCAAAATTAACACCTAAGCTTTTTTAGTGAAAATTTAAACACTAGAACCTCTTTCCAAAAGACTGAAGTCCAAGTATAAAGTGGTATCCATCCTTATGGATGCACATATGCATCTATTTATTATACTTCCCATTAGTAAGATTTTACTGTTTTCTAACAACAGGGAAAAATTCATCTTAAATGAAGCACTGAAAAGCTGGTAAATTGATGAGGTAGTTCAAAACAGTCTCAACCGCATTCTTACTTTTCTAGATATTATTTTATATTGTTTTGTTTTCCTCCTACCATTTGTTTCTTATAAGGCAGATAGAAAAAACAACTTTATGTCTCAAGTTAGTTGAGCAACCCAGCCATACTTGCATGCTACTTATCCATTATACAGAGACTGTTTTTATTTGACTGCCTTTTTCTTTTTGTTTCCTTCAATCTTCCAGGCTGGAACGTCCATAGTCACTGATTCATGTAAGAATTGTACCTGCACTTCTGAAATAGATCCAAAGACTAAAAGGAACATTCTGCAATGTCGACCAGTTCACTGTGAAACATCTTGCCCCCTGGTGAGTTCATCCACATCCTCCAGCCTGTCCTGTCACTCCCCCGTTACAGGAAGGCCAGAGTTCTCAGTCACTGCTTCAATATACTCTTTCTTTCCTTTTTTTTTTTTTTTTTACTAGGGTTATGAATATAAGAACGAGGATGGAAAATGCTGTGGGAAGTGTGTTGAAATAGCTTGCGTAATCAAACTAAGGAATAACACTGTTCACGTGCTCCGTGTAAGTATCCCTTTTAACTCTCCGATCTTTGCTTTAGTCAATATGGGTAGATCAGCTAATTGTCAGCTCACACCTCTTCCTAGCAAAATCTAAGCAACAGGGAGATTACTCTGAAAACTAGAAGCTAGTTTTCAGAACTGAACATTTAAATAGAAAAAACAAATCCTTTCCCCAGAGTGTTTAACTAGTCCTTGAAAAGAAGACAGACAGTAATTACAGTTTTCTAAGTTGTTGCCTAGAGTGTTGAGATCCAAGATTTAAACTTTCAACCAAGCTACAGTTGAAAGCCTGGCACACCTCTTAGCTATGTGAAAAAATGGTGGAAGAATCTGTTGATCTTGGAGGTTTAAGAATTTACTTAGTTTGGTACTTCTGAAATAACCATATTGTAATTAATAACAGTGCAGAATACGTATATTCTTTTCTCTCACTCTTAGCCCGATGACGTCCTGCCACTTGATCTCTGCAGCTATTATACATGTGAGAAAATTGAAGATCAATTTGTTCCAGTCCAAACTAAAAAAACATGCCCTGAATTCAAGCCAGGAGAGTGTGATTTTGTAAGTTGGTTTTTTCCCCCATCTATTAACACAACGTCAAAGAACACAAAGGAAAAGATAAGGTAGAATATGACAAAACTGTTTTCACTAACAGTTCAGGAATGCCTTAAGAGTTAATTAGTAATGCTRTAGCACTACTAATAAAAGAAGCTTGGTATTTTCATATGAGGCTACATGGATGCAAGATGTCTATTGTGTCTATTGCATGGATATAGCCATCAAAACAGTTATGGTTTCTGAACACCTTCAGTGTTTATTATAGAGGACACTTCATGACTAGTGACAGTAATGCTAACCAGTATTCACATTCCCAATTGACTATGCACTAATCTATGCACTAATCTATGCACTAATACAAAACCTTCCTCTATGTTTCTGCAAAGGACGAAGCAGAGACTACTCCTGATGGCTGCTGCAAGATATGTATACGTAAGTAAAACTGTGAACAGATTTACTGCTTAAAGACGTAACATCCAATTTCTGTTTTTGAGCAGAGGAAAGATTCTTCACATGCATGCTTTCTCTACTTATTAATATCCTGTGTTTCACTCATTATCTCTTCCAAAGTGAAAATAAATTTTGTCTGATGTTGAACTCCATCCAAYTTAAGCCATGAATCCTCAAGCATTAGCCTTACTATGTTCCAAAGACTACAACAGAGATTAAAAATAAACTAAGATCTCTRGTCACTTTACACAATATTCCTTATTTCATTCATATGGATTCTCAATAGTCAAATACCATCCACAGTAAAATAAATTTTTAGTATTCACGTAGTTCTCAATTAGAGATTTGATGAATCTGTTTATACTTTCCTTTTTCTTTCTGAAGTTTCAAAGTGCAAAGTTCACAGCAACCTAACTGTGATCCGCCATGGTGAATGCGAATCTCCTGAACCTGTTGAAGTGACATACTGTGAAGGGAATTGTCCTGGCTCCTCAGTGTAAGTTCTGGAAAGCTAACTGAGCTTCTCCTTGGATTCATTCATAAYCATGGTCTCCCTTCATTTAAGGGAATCAATGGGCACTGATCATATCAACATGTGACATGCTTATGAGAAGCAAGCGATTCAATTGAATGAGAAAACAGACCAGAGATTTGTTTCAGAATTTAGCAGCATTAACAACACTGCTACACAAATATGATGCCATTCACTAGCTAGCAGCATAACAGTAAAGCAATCTTAATGCTGTATGAGCAGTATCAGTGCAGAAATGATAAATTGCAGATCTTTGAGAAACATACCTGCTATAAACCTTCTCCAGTTTACACCATTAAAACTAGTATTTGTACCAACAGTTATTCCTGATTTCCCACAGTAGAAGGTGGCACTGGTTCCCAATTCACATTTCTTCCCATTTTCTTCCATTTCACCAGAAAAAATATCATCTATAAATTGGTCCATAATTTAAAACTGTTTATTAAAAAAAATTTCTGTAAGTGAAAAGATAAAATTTTCTTGCTAATTTATTTATTTCATACCAACAACTGACCTATAGCTTTCATTTTTCTCATAGTTATCTATGTGGTCTGAACTAAATTTAGCATAAAGGAAGATTGTTAAAGAACTAAAAAACCTCATTATTAAAAAATGTAATTTGTGGGTTTATATCTGGAACTTTATGCACATGACAACAGGTTTGGACCTATTATTAAAAACAAGTCCAAACCTGTACCTGATAAAGAAGTTTATTCTGAGATTCAATGGAAGGAAGAAAGACTTCACTACTGAAAGGACAGGTTATTAAAAGAACATTCATGTACATTTATGCACATACACACTTTTCTCTTTTATATATAGACAAGTTACTATATTTTCCTTGTGTGTCAGCTTTTAATGGGAAGATCTGCTTTTTCTTCTAATGGGGCACAGGTATTCCTTTGAAGCAAACRAGATGGAACGTGAATGTAGCTGCTGCCAAGAGCTCAACAGCCAGACRAGACAGGTGTCCCTGACTTGCCAAAACGGAACAAGCATCAACTATAACTATGTCTACGTGGAAAAATGCCAGTGCACGAATGGATGCATTTCGGAAAGCCCTGTAAAAGAAGGCCTGCAGTGGAAGAAGAGCAGCCGAAGAAAGAGATGATCACTYGGAAAAGAAAGTGGAGCCCCTAGGAAAATTGTAATCATACATCCCCAAACTTGTGTCCCTTCTTAAGCTATCCAGTTTTAGTTTGTTATGATTGATCTTTTCTCAGTTGTTACATGTCAAAAGGTAGAAGCCAAATAAAGTACATACTAAGATTAAATTGAATGATACAATTTAAGAGGAAAAGTGGAAGACCAAGTAAAATAATCAATGTTCATCACAGAAGAAGCAAAAATAACAGTCTAGTCAAAAATGGTATTTTGGACRAAGTTGTAAGGGCTCTCTGAAAACAGAACCATAAACCACTGTGGCGATACTGGTCTTAACTCGTGTGGCTAAAGAAAGTTTTATTGCCTATCATTTATATGGATGTAATGTTTTTACCAGACATGTCAGTGACAGGAGAAAAAAAAAAAATGTTTTCCTGTTCATTTTGTCTCTCATTTGATCAATAAAACTTTCAGCATTTTTCAGTTTGGCTACTGGTGACTTTCTGATACCTATTTTCACTGTCTAGAAGATGGATATTTAAACGACAGGGAGTTTTAAAACTCAGATGTATTTGTCTATGGTGGCCTTTGAGAAAGATGAGAACACTTTTATTGAGATTAGATTTCTTATCCATGGCTAAGTAGCTCTGCTCATGGGCAGAAAAGATGCTCAGAGGAAGAGTTCTTATTTGCTTACTGTACTCTAGTTCCTAAAGCAGAGAGAAAAGATATAGGCTGTAGTTTGTTTTTCTTTTCCTTATGATTAGAGAAGATGTCCAGAAGAAAAGTCCATTAAGAGGAAGGAGAARCATTACTCATCACTGTTATTCCACATGTTAAATCAGAATGGACTTGACTTTAGAAATCAACATTGGCTTCCTCAGTTTGAAGAAGCAAATTTAAGTATGTATGAAAGCTCCAACCAGCTAAAGAATATTTAAGGTGAAGTCAATGAACTTYGACAAAGCAGAGAATTTTCCTCCTTGTAATTTGCAACAATTTTGCATGCTAGTTACATTAAACCGCATGTTTCCTTGATTATCTACAAGATTTTCAGTGGATTAACAGTGCAGAGAAGTTGGCTGCATTGCATTTTCCCCACAGTAATTCATTATTTTTACCTTAACTGTTTGAAGCATTTACTATATCAGCAGTTGTAAGAAAAGCCTAACACATGACCCAGAGATTCAGCTGAAAAACAAAAGAASAAATGAAAAATCATGTGATTTCACATTTTATACATTTTTATTTAGAAGTAGAATTCAAATCCTAAACGAAGTCAGCAGCACCATGTCCATGGGCTTCTCAGGCATGATCTAACAACATAGTAGTAGTAACTAAGGTGGAGAAATAAGACAACTTGCAAGTTTTGTGTTTTATTCATTCTTCCCACAGCTATCCACTTTGCCTGGGCCACAGCAGGTCCACATATTTCAGTAGAATAACCAGCTTGGACAGTGGAGCACACAAGGCTTTCTTTCATCCAAGAATTGAGCACTTAAAGTTGGCTATAATTTCAACAGTGCTGAGACCAGACTGGAGTCAATAGGATTTGTGGTTATTCCAGCCCTTTCCCCTTAGTCTCTCTACATATAGTCTGAGTACTTAGTACTATGTTCRCTAGTTGGAAGGCTTCTCTCACTTTTCCTGGTCTGCTTGTTTCCATGAATTATTTTAAGCACTGCACAAAAGCGTTAGCACGTTCCAACTTAAATCTTAAGCTGGCCCCTAAAGGAGGTTATTTGCTTCTCTACAGAAAATATTTTAGTAGAACCTAAATTGTAGAAGATACAGAGGCTATTTCTCACTGTTGGACACCAAGATATTTCCAATTAGCTGATCAGAAGCCTATGAACTAAATTTGTTGACCCCAGTGTAGGTGTTGGTGGGTATGTACTCATTTATAAAAAAAAAAAAATCCACACTACAATTCACTATTCACAAGAGATTATCCTGGAGAGTTTTCTTTGCCTTTGAAAACCAGCCCACTGGAAAATACTAGCAAACACTGAATATTCACTCAGTACATCTCTGTAAAAAACTATTTCCATAGTTTTAAAATCAAAATCTATTCTCCTCAGCCTCCCTGCCTCAGGCCTAAGCAGAAGAGAATCCAGGACACTTGTATACTTTATGCAGACAGGATTCAGCAGGTCGCAAACAGGTAGATTTTCTTCAAAATGAATACTATAGTTGGCATTACAGAACTAGGAAACCTCCAGAATTGGATAACTTAAAACAGAAATTAGCTGCATAAAAACATGACATACACATGTTTATTTTATATTTATGTTATCTTATGTATGATGTCTCATTAAAAACTATCACAGAAATACATTTATCTATACCAGGAAACAGAACATTAATTTGTTTGGTCAACTAACTTGGCAATTACAAGACCTGTTACAGTAGAGAACGGTTATGGTAGTAATATACATATGGATAGTGAAATTTCCCAACTAGTGACATCTACTGATATCTCCACGTAGTCTTTTAAACACATCTGTGGACCAAATCAAAAATTTTGAAYAGCTCATTGAATAAAGCAGTCCATTAGCAAATAACTTACAAGTTTTATGGTCTGGCGATCTAACTCTAAAATCTGGCAGGTATCAAGATTACCTTGCTCTGCTACAAAAGTGTATCTGTAGAACTGTGCTCCTTAAACAAGTGAAAGAATCAGATTTTAAAGAGGCACCTGTGCTGTACCTTGAGTACATAAGCAGGAGTACAGAACTTAGCCAGTGAACAGGCCAAACTGGATCAGGTATCGATAGGACATTCCTACGCAGGGCTTTTCACTTTCCATTCCACATTAGTCACTTATGCTGGCTTGCCAGGGGCTTTCCCAAATATAAACTATCAACATATTCCAATCAGATGGAGGATTGGAAAACAGTCAAATATTTTAAATCTAATCTTTGAAATKACTTTTATTCCAATTCTCCTGTAAATAGAAGAAGGATAGCTCCAAGTTCAGGGAATAAAGAATATTAGTTCCCTATTTCTCAATCTTTCAAAGTCTCAAAAGTATTTTGAAATACTTACGTGATCTAGAAGTATTAAACAACACGAAAAATACTTCACCCTTTATATCAATATTTCGCCTTCTTACTGTTCAGTGCAATAATTCTGTGTCCTCTTTTGAAACAGCATCTCCTAGTGGAGATTTAATGAGAATATTTCATTAACTTTGGCTTCCAACTTCCATTCACATCCCTCCCTGTTGCCATTTGACAGCGTTTCTCATCTTTTAATACAACACCATTATGCATAAAGAGTTTGGTTCACATCACATTCTTACTTACCAAMGAGGTTTCAACATTGTTAATTCTATGACTAAACAAGATACTACAGACCTTGGATCAGTCTCCAATTAAATCTTATTTCTCTAGCCTCTGCCTTTTCCCCTTTAGAGAAGCAAAGGGATCTTAATTGTGTTCTCTCCCCAGAAGGAATGGATTGACAATTTTTCTCTTACACAGACTTCTCGTCCCACCTTCCCAAATCTCCTATTTCAGCACAAGCAAAAATTGTAATTTGAAACATAAAAGCAGTATCAAAGGAACACAGATGCTGCCTTCTAATAGCTTGCCTAGCAGCAACTTTGTGTTTTTCTTGTAGACAGACAGGCACAACAYAGGTCTTACAGTCACACTGCTGATAGCTGACTCTGCTGCTATTCTAAGGTAATTAAGCTCCTCTGATTTTCCCAGCTGTTTTAGCAAGTTTGAGATTTTTTTTTTTTTATTCCTCCTGCTAAAGATGGCAGGAATCACTTACAACATAAAAATATACAGAGTAGCTCACAAGACTGAGTCATCTCCMAAGTGCATTTTACCACTTCTGCTGTATGTCAATATTAAGATTTGAATACCCAAGWAGTGGTTTTTTCCACATAATTCTCCCATACACTGAAATACAGATGCAACTAAGGTCAATTTTATTTGTTTTCCACAACTTCACTGCTCTGGTTTGTGAATTTTACTCCAGGAGTTATAGCATACCTAAGTACAGTCTACCTGTACAATCTGCCTGGTCTCTACATAATTATGCACTCTGGAAAGATTTTATAGAAAGCAGTTCCAATGAATATACGTAGTATGAAAACAGATCAACTTGGTTTCTAAACAACATTCCTGGAGACATTCAGCAGACAACTTTAAGCAGCCTTCYGTAACCTATGACATAAAACTTAAGCACAGAAGATCATTATTATGGGGTTTCCTTTTTTTTCTCCTAAGTATTTGCATATTTTCCTGGATGCCTAGTTTTCACTGCTATACTTAACAGTAAGAATTTTAAGTTATACTGCTTTCTCTCTAAGTTATACTGCTATCTCTCAGCGCAGTGGAGAAATGTGCAATTCAGTAGTAAGCTTCAGAAAAACAGAGTGAGATAAAAACTGCTACATGAAGAAATAATCTGAACATATATTTCACTTTATATTGGGCGGCTAGATAATTTTAACAGAGAAGGAAATTGAGTCGTGAAAGATTAACTGTCATTTGTTAAAAAATAACTTCCAATTAAAAAAATCATACTATAAACTGGACAACAAAACCCTATGTGTTAGCTTGACAATGTATAAAAGCTACAAGCAACTAATGAATTCTTGCTGAGCCAAGCAATGGTTGTAAATGAAGAGGATGACCTGGGCTAGCTTTCCAGTCAGCTAGAGAAGCTGACTAGAGAGAGAAATGCTAKTTGTAAACCAAATCTTTAAACTTCAATAATTTAAAAGACTGAATAATAGCAGATGAAAAAAGGCAGTTATCATGGTTATATCTCCATGTGAGGAAGAACTTCTTTCCTGTGAAAGTGACAGAGCACTGGAACAGGCTGCCCAGAGAGGTTGTTGCGTCTCCTACTTTGGAGATCTTCAAAACCTGCCTGGATGCCACCCCGTGCCACGTGCTCTAAGGGTCCCTGCTGGAGCAGGAGGGTTGGACTAGATAATCTCTTAGAGGTCCCTTTCCAACCCTAAGGATTCTGTCATTCTATGGTTAAAATAATAAAGAAAGGCTACTTTGTCCTTCATCTTTCCTATACTGCTTTTCTCTACAAAGTGCTGACTCCGTTCACACCACAAAGCCTCTCCACACCTGCACTGCTCTTCCCTCCTCCCTGTCCGTCTTTGGTCAAGGGAGCTTCACTGCTCCCTCCCTCACTGCTTCAGGCCCACAGTACTCTAACACCTTCTGAAAGAGTAAACATCAGAACAGTTCAACAAAGGCACATATTTTTGAGCACTTACTGTACTAATCCCACCAGAAGACCACTTTTCTAAGAACTGAAGTGTAATTTATTAGCTAAGGACTCAATAAAATGTAGCTATTGACAGATGATGCATCCCAGACCAGTCTATGAAGATTCAAGCAACATTCCTCTCCAACAGAGACATGATACATTCTCATTTAGATGATACATTTATTAATTTATAATGAAAAAGTTAATGCATTTCAGAGTGCAAGAAACACATTGGACACTGGACCTCAATACAGAGAAAAACAATATCTTCAGAAATTATTACAGCAAAAAAATATCCTCTGTATGGTATTACAGATCAACCAAACAAGCAGTAACATTTGTAAAGTGGGAGAGGGGGCGGGAAACATTCAGTACCATCAGCAGAGGCAAACAGCAGTAGAGAAGAAAGTAGCAAGGATCTAGCTAGACAAAAAGTGTTCCTATCTTTAGGAAGTTTAGGTTCTTGGCAGGATTCAAACTCTAAAGCACTAACTTCTAGTAGATGCCAGTCTTATACAGCTGGCTTTCTCTCCAGACTGCTTGAAGCTGTTGAGCAGAAGAACAGTATCAAAATAGACAGAATTTGTCAAAATCTACAATCATAATGAGTGACGCTACTTGTCTTAAATTCCAAAAAAAACATACTCAGTTCCAACACCTTCACTTCACAGGCCCTTGGACAACTACTCCCTGCTCTTTTGCATCTCTCTCCAATTCAAACCTGTCCATAATCAGCTTGACTGAGAGGATATGTATGGTGAAAAGTTGAGCAGGCTCATGATCAATGTTTTGTTTCTTTTTAGGAAGTTGTACRTCCTGACTTAAGATTTTCAGCCATAATGATTAATTAAATCAAGACAAAAATACCTCAGAAAAATAGGTTAGTTTGAATAACATGCTGAAATCCATCTACCAGCCATACTGCTCCTACATCTCCCATCTGCAGCTCACACAACTCCTGCTTTGCATAATATTTGCTCAAGACAAACAAAAAAMCAGAAAAAGCTACATACTTAAAAACAAGAGCTACAGCTCCCTCAGAGGTCTGAAATCTGATTTCTGAATGAACCTGGCTAACCTAACAAATTCCTTCCCCTCCTGAATGTTCAAACTGAAATTCTGCGCTTGAAATTCAGTTGTAGTAGGATGCAGTACAATTTATCAGCCATTAAGTTCAACCTTGATCTCTTGCTTTTATAAAAAGCTGTTATTACAGACCTCAACATTTTAATATAAAAATCGATATATGTACATTTTCCCTGAATTGTTCACCCCTAACAACTCATGCTATCTGTGTAAARGTGAGAGGAAGGGACTCATCCTGCAGATGGTATCTAAGTGCCAAAATCTTTACCAAGATTTGTCCTTTTGGTTGACAAGCCACAAATCACTGAAAGTCCAAATGCCTCTATACCTATTCAAATTTTACACAATTGTAGAGAAGGGGCAAGAGCAATTTCTTAATGAATACCTGGTTTGTCTTAGAAAATAAAGATACAGTGACTCTACAGATAAAGCGCAGAAACTATATCTCTTCATTGGAAAGCCAATAGGAAGGTGTATATAGATATTTTAAAGGAAGTGTGAGGCAGTAGGGGGATTCAAAACAAAATTTTAAGTCATGCAGTATGAAAAGTCTGCTTTAGAAGATCAGAAACTGGATGATTTTTGATAATGTGTTTTAAAAGTTTCAGTATCACTTTTAATTATAAAAAAAATAAATATACATACTCTACCAACACTAATTAGAGGCTTCTTGAATGTAGTTGGGAAAACTGCCTTTTCAGTAGATAAGAAAAATTATCTTAAGTGTGCAAAATGAAACAGAGTATGGAGAAGAGAATAAGGGTCTATTTTCCTTATTCGAAACCTGGTTTTAAAGTTCTCATGAATCACTCAAGAGCCTACATTTCAAATGTACATTCCAGCTCTTGAAAATATAAAAATCTATGGCTATCGTAGAAAGTATTTGAAATCAAACATTAAAAAGATAAARCGGCAACATTGCACATCACTTGTAAAAATAAACTGGTGCATACCACTTAAAGTGCATTACTTTACCATCTACAAAAACAGACATTGCAGAATTTGTCCAACAGGTAACGGGTGCCTACTTCAACATTCTGCAGCTCCAAGATGAGCTGATGTCTGAAAAAATAATACTAACAATAAATATCAGCAACCTCTAACCTCTTCTGAGGATAAGTCTAATTCCGATATGTTAGATCTTCTCTCAATGAACTTACTCCGACCTGCATGAAATATATTAAATACAGTAGTCATAATCTAACAAGTCACTGGGCAACTTTAAATACTATTTGAAGATTCCCAAATTACCTTTCATGCTTATGTCACACGCACACTCACACAAAAAAAAAACCTATAGTAACTCTTCCACCAATGTAAAATGATAATTTGACTGACATTTAGGAGTGAAGAAAGAAGACTTACAAACATATCAGAGGTTTCTGTTTTTTTTTTTTAAATATAAGACAATACTTCAAATAATTGTTTATCATGCCATTCATTTTCCAGGTATAAAGTCTTTCCATCTGCATTCATCCCTTGGAATAAACGTGGGAATGCAAAAGTAGTACTAAGAGTGCAATTAGYTGTAGGAGTACATTAGGGCTCATTTTCTGCTACAGCAATACASGCTGTACAAGTTAGAAAATATCTGTTAAGATTTTACAGATACATAACAGCACTATATGACAGGATAAAGCCCTAAACACACACCAGATAATACATTGCTTTGGTGCCCAGTGACTAGGTTGAAAAAAAGATGCTCATTACAAATATGAACAGTAAAACCCAAGGAATTTAGCTTACTCAATTCAATTTTCTCATGAAGGACATCTGACTATATCATAGCAATAATTAAACACCATAGGACAAGCAGAAGGGCTTTTTAAAAAAAATTCTGGTAGAAACAGGTTTTTTAATGAAACCAAAATACTTTAACAAATCAGTTATCCTAAAAAGGAAACCCTTCACAGGAAAAGTTTTTTCAATCTAACAAATAGCATATGTCCTGTACTGCATAGAGTTACTTTGCAAGAATTTGTTTTTTGAAAAGGAGAGAAAAAGAAAAAAGCAACRTTACTCGCCTCTCCAGTCAGAATATAGCCATACAGGGCACAGCTGATAGTAGAATACTTCAATGCTGTTGCAGAACATACACTAAGCTGAAAGTAGACTGAAAAAGAAAGTGAAAAAGATCCAAATGTCCAAGGAGAAAGGGGATACAATCTTTCACACAGGATACACTAACAGAAAACTGTTAGGAAATTCTTCCTCTAGCTAAATCCCTGGCTTGGCAAGTAAAAGCAAAGGTGGCATCAAGGATGGGGACAGTGCAGAAAGTAGGAATTTATGATTCTTCAGTCATCTGAAGCAAGGAGTTGATAGCTGCATCCTTGTTTCCCCTCTGAGCTTCTAGCACTGAACGGATTACTTCCCTGTCCATGTTGGGAAACATGTCCTGAATAGATTTCAGGTCTTCTTCATTACAGAAGTGCTGAGGATTGACCGCAGGAGGTGGTATTGCCACTGGTACCATGCCAGGATTACAGACTGCAGGCATCCCTGAGAACARACAAGCAGACAAAACCATGAAAAAAAGTTAAAGACTTTGAAAAACAAAGTGGTTTACGCCTTCATCACCCCTAGCCAGCCAACTTGGTTGAAAGGTTGAAAACCCTTTAAAGCACAACTTCAGAAAAGAGGTTGCAATATTTGTCTCTGGACTGTTGCAATCAGAACATCTTCTTGAATGGGTTTTCTGGCCAAGTTCTGATCTGTTCAAGATGCACAGTAATACAGCAACACACACAGCTCAATTAGATGCAGTCAGAATTAACCAGGTTTATATTAATCACTAAACAAACACTAAGAGCATCAAAGATTTATTTTTTTAAAACATCCATATCAAATGTCCATTGTGAAGCTAAATGGACCTTACTGTATGTCATGCTGTGTTGAACAAGATGCTTTTACACTAGCAGTATCTACAACTCATATGTAGTAATTCAATGAAAGTAATCCCTACTGCATTGAAAGAAAGGCATCACTGAACTGGATCACTAGTTGACCTGGAGACTGGATTGCTTCCTCAAAGAGGATCCATCTGCTTCACTGGGTAACTGCCACAATGAAGCAAGTGCGCAATTCCACTTAACAGCTAAAAGGGTACATGTCACTTTTCCCTTTTTCTCTGCCAGAGGAGAAATTTCATTGACATTTTTGACAGACCTTGGATTACTATGTGAAGTTAAAGCTCTGTTAGTTTCTACAATTTCTACAGTTTGACCAACAAATTAGGGAAAACTAGTTCCAAACTTTATAGATTTAAATTACTTCATGTAATAGGTTGATTTACTCAGTTTTGCTACCTTCCAGTATTCTATAGTTAGGACCAACTTAGCCACAAGGTCTCACACTGTATATTTTGCAAAACCCTAAAATATCAAACTGGAAGAAAACATTTTTTGTGTCAATCATTCTAATTTGTTTTAAACCTTATGACCTGATGCTWCTCTTCAAGGAAAAATACAAAAAGGGCACACACGTACACACAAAGCAAACCCTTCTCATTGCACCCTACTACGACTTAAGTTCTGCTTTTATTTACTCTTAAGTATTTATACACTCACACTTCAAGTCCTTCACTTATCTAAATGATACCATAGTTTCTGCTTCTTTAAAATAAGTAGTTCTGACGCCTTTAAGCATTTGATCCTCAAAGGTTTTGCTGACCAACCAATTTAGATGTATCTTTTAACACTCATAATTGGACGATCTTTTACTTTCATTACCTACCTCATTGTTTTACTATAGCAGCTGTTCAGTAAAAAGTAAAGAAGCACCCTTGGAGGTTATCTACACACACTTACTGTAAGCCTAACAGCGTCTTTATACAGTTTTCTGTCCACCTTTTTAGCTTTCCTTTTTTGACCTTCACTCCTTTTCCTTAAGTTAAACCAAGGATGTACTATCTGAATAATCATAAATGGGGCATCTTCAAAATTATGTTTACTGAACAAGGTTCTATGCATTACTGAAGACCAGATCATAAGATCATTTTCTCACAACTGCTAACTGTTCAAAAAGGAACGTACTTCCGGTGGCAGGTACCCACACCATAATATTAAGCAGACTTAGATCAGACAACYGATATTATTTTCAAGTGTGCATCTTTGGTGTTTCGCCTAAGTGAAAGGACTCAAATACTATTTAGGTGATCAAGAGTATTGCCCCTATACTATGCCACTTCTATTCAAAAGTGACATTGCCAAAATTAAGAAAAGTGATACATCTGCACTTTTTTTTGGAAGCAAAAAGGAAAGTTGGATGCTGTAAGTAATCTAATSTATAAGCTACACCTATTCCAAAAGATTCATATTTGGAGTTAGAAAAACAGCTCCTARAACCATTTTGCTACCTCCACACATTGAAAAACCTGTCTCAGCCAGGTCCTATGCATTATCCCTACTCACAAAGTTATTCATAGCCTCTTCTTCAACAGCCTAAAATCTGGTTCTAGAGTTTACACCATCTGAGTTGTAGTGTCTGGGGTTCTGCCAACACTACTGATCATCTGAACACCTGGTAAATTGTACCATGCACATATCCAGGAGGCAAACCAGTATGCAGTCCTCAGCAGCACTGCAAGTGCAACATCCTGCCCAATAATCAGATCCAGATGCAGTTCAGACTGCCTCTTCTATAGCTTCAACAAGCCCCAGCTCCTTCCCCAGTTTCCACAAACAATCTCTCCATATAAAAGAGACAAAGGTGTGCAGCACCAGGAAATAAAGAGCATCATAGTACTTCAAAGAACAGAGTCACCCAATAGCTGTCTGCCTTTTATTCAAGCCTCCATTTTATTCAGTAGGTTATTAATGTTGTGAAATTACCCAAGTGAATAGGATTTTGTGAATAACTAGCCTAAGCTACCCAGGAACTGCCCAAGCAAGATGCTAGTTTAAAACACTAATTGACATGAAATGAAACAATCTACCTTGCCTCAAGCGCCACAGCAGCCTATGGTAACAACTGGACAAGCAGCTCMCTAAAAGTTCACGGCCCTTGGCAGTGTCAAAATCATGAAGGTCATAACTTCTCACTATTTCATTAGAACAAGTAAATTCTGAAACCACAGAGATCTGCAAAGGTAAAATTCAATACATAAGGGATTTAAATATGCTTGGTTTCAGAGATATTTCTTAGTCATATTATTTTTGGTAATGATTTTCAAACTTTGCTCTTACAGCTCAAGTATTTATATTTATACTGTCTACAACTATATTGTATACAAAGAAAATGAACTATCACACTGATTTAATATTTCTGTAACAAATGTTTATTTTTCATATAACTCCACATTCAGGCCATACAGTCTACCAATATAAAAGACTATCTTGTTTTATTTTCCAAATTAAAAGCACTCATCATTTTCAAAACAGTAATGAACACTTCTTGCATCAATACCATGATCTAATGTGTATGCAATCATTACACAGCTATAATAAACTTCATGCTCAGTAAGAGGCTGTTTTACATACTGAGAAGCTCATGTCACTAAGAAGGGAAGACTGAAAGTAAAACACATAAGCAACCGCTATAAATGGCACTGCATATACCTGKGCATCACTCCCTGCTATGTCCCACAAATCAGAAGAAGGGAGCAGCGTTTCCCAGTTTGGTGGAACAGCAATGGCAAACAGGCAGCAGGAGCAGTGACGTTCCGAGGCATGAAATGAGTACATACAACAACAAGTCATCTGAAAGCACCTTGTGACTGCAACAAGCACTGACAGAAGCATGAAAGCAGCACTTTTAACTGCATCCCAGGTATTACACACTTTTTACTTTATAGGGCATTTGACTGACCAGTATTTAATATCTTGTATCCCTACCATTCCACTCCTTGCACAGTGCCTTCAAAATATCAATTTGAGAACCTGTTCAGTATAAATTCTTTCATTTAATGGAAGAAAATTGCAATCACTTGCTTTAAAGATATCAGTAAGACTTACGTGAATGTGTATTTCCCTCAAGAAATGTAGAATGTGTGCCATCATTTTAATATTTTAGTAGTTTACAAAACCACAACATTTTAAGTAAAATGAAGTCTATGGTCTCCTGGAARGACCTAAAATTCCTTCACTCAGCATATTACAAGAATCAGTTTTGTTTCATTTATGGCACATTTCTGAAAGCCAGATCCTWAAGAAATTACTTTCTATCACAAGATCTAATTCTAGAATTTTCTGAGCATTCTTSATTAAACATCCATAAAAGCCAAGAATGCCGAGTACCTTCTTACAACTCAAAAATCAAAGGTGGCATAGTAAAGTCAGCAGGTAAATGGATTTCCTATTACAGTTTACCTTTAAGTTCATTCCAAAACATGTCAGATGCTTAAGTTGACATGAATATAAAACAGATTATTACTAAAAGATATATACCAATGAAAATGTTGCTGTTTAGAATGAGAAGGCTCAAAGAATAACAGAAAGCAGTGGACAGATACCTTATTGGAACGTCACTGCAGAACCAAACTCTTCACTTAAGTTTACATTTAAATTTCTCTACTAGGAAACCAGTAGTCTCCTAGAATAGCCCACTAGCACAAAAAGTTTCAAGAAAAATCAGTACCACATTTTATCCATTAACATCACTATCACAAACTACTTTAATTTTAATAGACTGAAACTGGGAGAAGCATTTTGAAACTCGAAGAGACACTTCAAATCACCTTCATGAAACCAAGTGTAGTACCTTGTGATACAGTGTGCCGCAACAATAAAAAGAAAGAAGAAAGGCTGTCTGCATGAGTTCATGCAAAAATTGGAGTCAGTGAAGATGAGAGTGAGAAAAGAGCTTGGAAACTTACCCAGAGCAAAGTACTCAAGCCCTAAAGACAGGTGAAAAATGAAGGGGTGAGGGGAAAGGAGTAAGACATGGGAAAGAGATATTAATCTTTTTTTTTTTTAATTAAATTGAATCATTTAGTTTCTAAAAGTCAAGGTTGAGTGAATTTAGGTAGTTAAGTACTAATTTAATCAGAAATTAAAGGCTGCTAGACTTCCATCTCACATTTGCTGCAATACTCTGAACAAGTTTCCAAAGTGTGCTATTTTTACAGAAAGAGCAATTAAAGGATTTTTTTTTTTTCCAGTATAAAAAGCCATCAGGTGTTTGTAGCATGGATATTTTATCACACTTAAAGGAACAACATACACCTGTAGCATTCTGAATAAAAACCAAACACCCTCACAAGCTAACCCATCGAACAGTAGAGACCTAAACGGCCAGTGTACATGCACACCAACAGGGAAAGTTACTGAACTTGCTTTGAGATCTGAAATCTCACCTGCTTCCTACCCACAGTGACTGCTTTCTTCTGCGCTATCGGGAGAGGAGAGTGCAAAAAACTAGGAGACTGCTTAAATCTAAGGTTAACTATGATGTATACTGATTTTTGAATAGAAACTGTCACTCATGGTCAGAAAAAAAACCAATTTGGCCTTGACGGCACAACTAAAGTTGACTAAATGTCATTTCATGTTAAAGCTGCATTATTTTTTTACATATAATCCTTTTCACAAATGAAAATGTTCTGCAAAAACATTTCACTCCTTCCACCCTACTTTCATCATAGATGAAGCCTGATGCTCTCCRTATTTCCCAAGCAGCAGAATTAAATATGCTGTATCTTTGTGGAAGGAAGACAGACCAACAGGTACAACAAAAAATTGTTACAAACTTTATCATAAGAAATGTGTAAGTTATTATTATTGTTATACATGCAATTAGTTGTTTCTCTACTTGCCCAAGTAGRTTTTGCAAGTATTCCCTGCAAAATTCTCAACATCAATAAAAAACCTTGGAGAATACCAAGATCTGAACAAGAAGATACAGCACTACATTAAGGACTGTAAAACAAGTACATCAAGTTTTATCCAAAACTAACCTCTGTTCAGTTTTTACAGTTCCTGGCCTGACTGGCACAGTAATTCTGCAATATAAAGACTGCCATTTTGATAGGTCTGATCAAGAAATTCTAAAGAACTTCCCACTACATTGCAACAGATAATACCAGCTACTTTTCCCCTTTGATGCACTTCATCCCATAGGGATGTGAGGAACCCACAAGTTAAAAGTAATAGCCTCTAATGGGAACACAGAAGAGTTATACAGAAGTTTGGCTACAGTAATGGAATCACATCTCAGTATTATACCGACTAGTTGAGTCCAGTCCATTGGCACAAGCAAGACTAATYCTGAGAATTAAACTCTAGAAATAGTGGCATTTTAAAGGAAACATTGTATTTCTTCCACTRAGGAATAAAACAATTAACATTTTCCACACTTTCCTTTAACTTAACTCAGCAATTAAGCACAGCAGTAGGTACCATTACTTAAGTTACACACCTAGTCTATATACTTCTGAAGGTTTATTTCCACAAAATTTAAGYTCAATGGGGAATTAAGAAAATCTGTTTTGCGTTGTCTCTTATTTTAATTATGTCCCACAAACCATTATGAGCAAAAAAATCCTTAGCATTTGTGGAGAATATTTTCCCTAAAAAGTACATATTTTACTGAACACAACAAAATGAAGTTTAAGAATTGTAAATAAAAAAAAMCAGAAACCTTGGACTTTTCATTTTTATAAGCAAAAACTTGTAACTGTTCAAGCTTATTAGCATATTTCAAACTTTTCATCTTCGATAGAAAAACTTAAAAGACTCAGAGCTAAAAGTATCTTTGCATACAAGTCTAAAACTTGCTTACAATGGATAAGACAGACCACATCTGTCTTGACTCTGTGATGTATTTAATCAATTCCATCTAAGATCCCTAAAACTCTTCATCCACTACACTTGATGTACTATGCACAGCAAGTATGCAAGAGTTGTTTTCAGTGACCACAGAAGAGAAACACTTCACAATCTATTTAAGCTGCTGTTCTAACAGCACAAATCACTCAGCATTCTGAAGTCTGAGCAGCTTCACGTAGATTAACAGCATATACGATATTAGTGCAGCCTGACAGATTATTTAAAGACTTACTATACAAAGTTAAGTATTCAAAGGAAAAAAGGGAAAAAAAGGAGGGGGTTTTGATGTTTTGATCTACCTGTTTTAATCCATTTGTTCAGACTCCTGCAACTTTTTTAAAAGTGTACATTTGAGCATTCTCCTCCTCCTCGCAAAATGTATCACAGAGAAAAAAAGCCCACCATACACACAAGGTCTAGAAAATTTAGAGTTTCCTGTTATTTTCAGAAATACACAGAAATGTGGTAATTACTTTTGCAAAACCTTGAAAGTCTTCAAGGAAATAAAACCTACCTGTTATAGGCACATATCCAACTCCTTGCTGGTACACAGTGGGCATYAGGACCACCGGCTGTGGCTGCATCATCATGGCAGCTGGCAAAGACTTGATATAAAAGAATACGACAGATTAGAAGTACTTTAGGAATATATATGTATATATCAGCCACTAAAGTATTACTTGCAAAAAGTCTTACTTCAAATCAGTGCTCCATGCTCTATGACATCTTAATATTAAGGGCTAATCTATATAAAACAGATTCTCAGGTAAATTAAGTGAACTACCACCTTTTAATTGAGAATTAATTTGCATGCGACTCAGCAGAATTACATCACACCAAACTAGTCTTTTGCAACAGTTCTTTGCTAAAATTGGCTATTCAAGTTTCACATTACTGCATCTCAATCAAATGAATGCATTTAAGAGATGGCTATATGGGGATGTACACCTTGCTCTTGTGGAATGAGTATAGGACACTCACTGTAAACATGKAAATAAAGCCTGAGTTTTTATTAAAAAGTGCACTGCTTCTAGTAACAAGTTTAAGTTCAAATTTATTTTTCAGCTTAAAAAGCATTTTCAACAGAAATATCAATTTAGCTCTTTTTTTTATCCCTCAGTTTCAACTCTGTTTGATTTTCATAGAATTATAGAATGCTTAATGCTGGAAGGGACCTCTAGAGGTCATCCAGTCCAACCCCCCTGCACACGCAGGGTCTCCCAGAGCATGTGGCACAGGGTGGTGTCCAAGCAGGTTTTGAAGATCTCCAGAGAAGGAGACTCCATAACCTCTCTGGGCAGCCTGTTCCAGGGCTCTGTCACCCTCACTGTTAAKAAGTTCTTTCTCAAGTTCCTGTGGAACTTTTGGTGCCTCAATTTGCGGTCMTTTCCTCTAGTTCTATCACTGGCCACCACTAAGAGGCCAGCCCCATCCTCCTCACTCCCTGTCTTGAGGGATTTCTATACATTAATCAGGTCCCCTCTCAGCCTTCTCTTCCCAAGGCTGAAGAGGCCCAGCTCTCTCAGCCTTTSCTCATAGGGCAGATGTTCCAGGCCCCTAATCATCTTCGTAGCCCTGCGCTGGACTCTCTCTAGCAGCTCCACGTCCCTCCTGCACTGGGGAGCCCAGAACTGCACACAGTACTCGAGGTGYGGCCTCACCAGGGCTGAGTAGAGGGACAGAATCACCTCCCTCGACCTGCTGGAGACGCTCTGCTTAATGCACCCCAAGATCCCATGGCCCTCTTGGTCACAAGGGCACACTGCTGCTGCCTCATGGTCAACTTGTCATCTACCACGACACCAAGGTCCCTCTCTGCGGGGCTGCTCTCCAGGAGGTCGATCCCCAGCCTGCAGGCATGTCTAGGGTTATTCCTCCCCAGGTGCAGGACCCTACACTTGCCCTTGTTGAACTTCATGAGGTTTCTCATCGTCCAGTTGTCCAGTSYGTCCAGRTCCCTCTGGATGGCAGCRCAGCCCTCAGGGCTGTCAGCTACTCCTCCCAGTTTGGTGTCATCAGCAAACTTACTGAGGGAGCACTCCATCCCTTCATCCAGGTCATTAATGAATAAATGGAACAGGACCGGACCGAGGACTGACCCTGGGGGACACCACTAATCACAGGCCTCCAGCTGGACTCTGCACCACTGATTACCACTCTCTGGGCCCTGTCATTCAGCCAGTTCCTAAYCCACCTCACTGTCCACTCATCTAAMCCACACTTCAGGAGCTTGCCCAGGAGGATGCTGTGAGGGATGGTGTTAAAARGTTTGCTGAAGTCAAGATAGATGACATCCACCGCTCTGCCCTCATCTATCCATCTAGCCACCCCATTATAGAAGGCTATCAGGTTAGTCAAGCATGATCTGCCCTTGGGGAATCCATGCTGGCTACTCCTGAGCATCTTCTCCTCCATGTGCCTGGAGACAGCAGCCAGGATGAGCTGCTCCATCACCTATCCAGGGACAGATGTCAGGCTCACCAGCCTGTTGTTGCCCGGGTCCTCCTTCTTGCCTTTTTTAAAGACTGGGGTCACACTGGCTTTCCTCCAGTCCTCCGGCATCCCACCCCATTCTCCAGGACCTTTCAAAGATGAAATTTTTGGAATTTTTTCCAATATTTTGGAAAATATTAATAGCAAAAGGTGATATCCTATCACCTTTGAGCATCATATCYACTGGTTACAGACAGTTTTAAAGATTATCACACAAGAAGAGAGCAGTGTGATCAAAAGAACAGTTGCTCAGATGTGGGGCAGTGTGTGAATTTCAAACAGCAGGGAACAAATATTCCAGCTTCTGCACTGAACAGCAAATTGAAACTTTTGATCTCATGAAAGCACATTAAGAGACARCTAGGGCAGCACACACTATCCAGTACTTCCCCAAGACAAAGATGCCAGACTAAAGTCCATGAGCCAGAATGGGTCACCGTAAAGTCAACAGCTCAGTACGAAGCAAMACCAGAACCAAGAACAAGGATGAACTTTAAACTCTAAGTTATCAGCAAAAGAATTACATTACATTACTACTCATAGTAACACATAGTGGAACTACTTCTACCTCTAACAGTACAAAATATCTTTCTCCCCAGTGTCCCAGCAGCTCTCTCTCCATCAGTCTTTAGGCCAGAGATAAATTTAACTTACCGTGTATGACATAACCAGATTGATCATTCCTTCCTTGTCGTCACCCTGCCTTCCACTCAGACTATACCATTCATCCTCCACATTTCCTTGTTTCAAAGACTCTGGAATTGTAATGTGTGTCCAAGCAATGCGGTCATCCATTGAAAAGGCTCGCTGGAGTGTATTTAAATAAAATTTATAAAGTTAATTGTCCTCAGAAAAGGTTATCGATTAGTATCTGCTTAAGTTTTATACAATTCTTAAAATCATTTCCTTTGATAGAACTAAAGCATCAGAAAATATTTCAGCCATGACCATCTTTCTACCAGGAACAAAGGGATTTTTACCTTAAGTGGGATTATAGATTGAATACAGGTAGCTAATAACAAAAAAACCAAAAACAAACAAACAAACAAAAAAAAAAAATCAAGAAAAACATTTCTGGAAATAAAACATATCAACACTGTGTGAATTTAGTGACATCTCCTCAAAGGAGGTTGAATGCTCAACAATCCAAATGCTCAACAATCTAAATGCTCTCTGTTGTCTCACTGCTATACCGCTGTTCATCTGTGCATGTTGCATGTTTGATGCCACTTCCTATTATCACTGTTCACTTCACAGGAACCCTAACTACAATGTTCCAAAATGAAACTTTGAATTAATGTATTCCATGCTGTCAAAATTTGAGGTTTCCAAAAGATAGAGTCAGCTTTAGTCAATACATGAGGACAGCATTATATAACATTTAATTCTGAGGTCTATGATAAAAGGAAAATAGCTTTTAGAGATGGCCTTGAACATTTCCATTAATCTAGTTTAAATGTTGATGCAGTTGAAAGCATCAGAGAGCAGCCTAACTAAAGAATCAGGAGGATGTCGCTAATTTTTCATATTCTTAAAAAATAATTTCCAAAGGTAAAAAATATTTAGAAGAATACATCATTTCCTACCACTGATCACATTCCAATGAGATTTACACATGTCACAAGGTAATGCTACAGACTGGCTTGGCTATATCAGATAGCCTTGCCATGTCTACCTATGAGATTTTACTTTTCCTAACAACAAAGGAAAACAGGAATACGATTCACTTCAAGATTAAGTAGATTCTCTTGTCTAACCTAAAAAAGAAGCTTGACCAGTTATGGTATTTTTAACTTGAGTGCACAGATAAANAAAAAAAAAAGAAAGGGTGTGCATCATGTTCCAGAGTGTGAACAGCAAATAGATTCTGGTAACTCAATCCTATCTTGCACACTCCACCCACCCAAACCTCAGCCCAAACTGAACATGAGAAAAAAATATGCAGCCTGACCTCATCAAATATCTCTAGATAAAACGAGTCCACACCCGGGGGAACAGTGCACTGAATAACTTTGTTCCAGCGAGGATTCTTGGCTCCATTATGCGCTGTGGGAGTTTCATACACAGCATAGCCCAGCCGTATTCGACAATATGGATCCATGCGAGTCATTCCATAGTTCTTTGCTAGTTTTGCCTGGGAAGATGGAGGGAAGAAAAGCAAGCCTTAAACACAAGCCTTACATTTACATTAACTTTTGTTCACAAAAAAAAAAAACATATATTGAGCAAAGGACTATGTTCAAGTATGACATGGGGAGGAAAAAGACACTTGAGAGAATATGTGTTGAACAAAACAAAAGTCAAGGACACAATTAAAGATCCTTGAAAAGAGCTTCTTTTTTAAAATAGTCTGTTGTAGAATATGAACTTTTGTCATAAGATTTCCACAACAAATTGGCAAATACATGATTGCAACAAAAAGTTATGCAGATTCTTTTCTTATCTAGTAACTTGCTCTTTGATATATTATCATAAACTTAGCGCAATAGGTAGCCTGCCCCATTTCACTGAAGTACTTTTATCAGATGAAACAAAACCAATAGCTTAATGAATATCACACAACGTTCACTCTGCTAAAACAGTTCAATTCAGATAAGATCTAGCTGCTTACAGTTTTCAGAGATGATAAACATTTTGGCATTATTTCAGTGTGTCATTTAGGACTTTATAAAGCAACTTAAGTTCTACTCTACAATAAACACGTGCTACATAGAATTAGTATGCTCATAACAGCATATTTTTGCTATTAACGCAGAAATAGAATGAAACAGTTCTTACATGGTGACAGTCCTTACAAGAACATTGAGTAAGAATGCAAGGAAAAAAAAGGACAGTAAATCACCTTCTCAACATTTTCTAATCTTCTACTAGTTTTTAGTAGCAGAATTAGTGTATGCTATTCCATACACTTAATCATCAAATGTTTAAATAAAATCACCAGGCTTTGTGTGTCTTCTTGTCTGCACAGCAATGTAAGAATAAGGGAGGACTGACCCAACAATAACAAGCCAGCAATCCAATCAAGAACCACAAAATGGCTGAGGTTGAAAAGTACCTCTTGAGATCATCTAGTCCAACACCCCTGCTCAAGCAAGGGGCACCCAGAGCACATGGCACAAGCAGATTTTGAAGATCTTTGAAGAATGACCCTCTACAACCTCTCCGTGAACCCTGCTGTCACTCTCACAGTAAAGATATGGAGATGAAACTTCCTGTGCTCTAATTTGTACCCTTTACCCCTTGTCCTGTCATTGGCCACCACTGAGAAGAGTTTGACCCCATTCTCTTGACATTCTCCTCTGAAGTATTTAAACATATTGACAAAATCCCACCTCACTCTTCTCCAAGCTAAACAGTCCCAGTTCACTTAGTCTTTCCTGCTTCCTTACAGGATCACCCAAAGTGAGATGCAACCCTTGGACACTGTACCATCTTATCAGCTCCAACAATCTCTACAACCTATGCTGACCACATCAACATCCCACATGGGAAAGTACTCTCAGCTGTCCAAAGAAATAGTTAAAGATGAAAAACCTCCGCGCTACAAACTAAGAGTTAACAGATCATATATTACTATTTTTTCAGGAAAAAAAGCTTATATTAAAGCTTCTTCCACCATGCTCTAAAAACAGTAACATTTTTCTGCTTTTCAGAAATGCAGAACAAGCTTCACAGCATGAATAGAGACTAGGAAACTGGTCAGAACTTGAGCAATGGCTGTAATGAAATGCAGCATAGCAGTTYCAGCCCCTAGACCCCAGAAGTAAAACTCTGCAAGAAGTGTCACTCCTATTTTCATAGGAAGGATACAGATGGAGAAGGTGTAAAATGATCAGTGAAGGACCTAGAAAGGAAAGATCAGTGCCTGTTTTCCCAAGAGGCTCTCCAGTTTCTCATTGGTAAGAATGCCATGGAAGTTGTAAGTATAGTATTGCAGGCTTGGCATTAGCTTTATGGCTAAGAGCATCTTCAGCATGTTTCTAGAGAAAACCTTTAAATTTTTACTTGCAAATTGATGAAGTGTGTTCAGTTAATATGAAGGACATTCGGTGAGTTAGTTTTGAGAAAGAATTCTGTTTATGTAGCTAAGTTTTAAAATCAGAAATCTTATACTTCATGAAGGTAATAATACAGTGTTGCAAAGAGATAAAAGATAATGAGGCAAAAATGGTAAAAATAAAAAGTTGAGACTATGCACTTGTGATTAACAGGATAATCTGCAGAAAGCACTTGGGGAGGAAAGCATAAGACATTAAAGGAGACAGAGAAGTAGTTAAGGAATACATAAGGTAACTGCAGTTCCCTACAGTATACAACACTCAAAAATTGCCATTGTCCTCCCACACTAAATATTTTGCACAAAATCTAATGGGAAGTTTTAGAGAAACTGTACTCTGAATTATTTTAATCACGTGCTCAAATAGTTAGGCTTGTAGGAAAGCAAGTACACAAGCACTAAGCTAGAAAAACTTTAAAGACTACTCATTCTCTTCATGCAGGTAGTTTAGTATCTCAAATTACAATGGAATTCTTTTGTGGTCACTGTGCAAGAAAGATTATATCTTGTATTACAGAGATAGTAAAGTTTATACCTGTACTACTGTAATGCTGAGTCTGCCAACTGTACCCATTGGTCCTCCATATTGTAGCTGCTGAGCTGCCTGGGCATCCAGTTGGATTTGCTGTTGCTGTTGGGTTGGGGTGATGCGAAGAAAATCCTGGGGTAGTTCACCAACATATACCTTAAAGAAACACAAAAAATGAAAATAAAAACTTTCAACATGTATCATCCACTTTCATAACAAACGAGAACAGAATTTTACTTCAGATTTGACAGCATGCACAAGGATTTAAAACAACGACAAATGCCAACTCAAAAATTCTCCTGCTCACTTTCAAAAATATTAAATTCCAATATAATCCTCAAAAACAAAGGGCATACATAGTCTAGGCTGCTCTGCAACTGAATTTTTAGCTACATAATACAAACAAAAAATCTGAACTACCATGTTTCAAAAGGTATTCCACATAAGACATCTGGTGTCAGGCATCTCTTCCACTTGCCCATTACTCACACTGTCTTTGATCTCTGCCATGGCGAGACTGCGTGTTCTCTGTATCAGAGGACTCAAGTGAAGAGTGAAAAGTCCATCTTTCATGTATCATTAAAGCCTGATGCTCAATTAAATTTCCACTATTTTTACTTTAACACATGCCTCTGTACCTTAGTGTAGAACTTGAGTTACATATTTTCAGTAAATGGTACAATGTAACTTTTGAAAGGGTCAATTTCACAGTCTTCAAGACAGTTAATAAAGTCTCCTATAAACCAAATCCTTCTATTGCAAGATGTTTGCAAAGAGTTTTAACTTGAAAAATATCAGGGCAACTACCTTATTAAATTTGAGACAATTTTCTCACAACCAAAAGAAAGTCCAAGTCTGGTTACCATAAGAATGGATCATAAAGTTATGTAGGAAAAAAATCTTAGGAGAATTGTGTTATAGGGACATGCGTGAATCTGTACACGCAATACATTTTATGTTAAGGTGAAAGAAGGGAAAGTTTCTACTCTTGTCAGATATTTACTTGAGAAGTCATTTCTAAATTTTAAATGCTCACTGTATACAACCAATAATACATCTAAAGGGTATCTTCACATTAAAATAATGTATTATGATAATAAAATTTGAACATACAATAAAATAGCACAATTATAAATAATTAAGCCATACTCACTCGTGTTGCCTAGAGAGATTCTCGTGCTTAATACTGAATTTCCCACGCTATCAATACAAGGTTTACTCTCAAGACAAAAATAGCATAACTTCTTATGTTGTTACGCCAGGCAAGATTACTCAATTGTATAACCTGCAAATACATGTCTACAGAACACTGTGCTTTAATATGTTAGAAGGCCCCAGGGACACGGCTTTTTAAGATTACACAACACTCATACACTCAAGATTGCATCTTGGAGACAGCAAGTCACATGAAATGTGATTTGGCAAGAGCTGTAGCTTCTATTTGAGCGCCTCAGGGATACTGTTAACAGGCATTACAGATCAGAAAGGAAGTTTACTAAAAAAAAAAAAAAGTAGCATCTACCCACTTTTAAGAGGGAGTAGAGAGGAAAAAGAGGGGGGAACCACTTTTACTTCAGAGCCATAGAAATCTTATATTTAAGTCAAATATTAGAGAAAGAGAACAGATTGAAGTGACCTTTAAGAGTACCTAACTGACAATATCCATTAAATACACAGATACCAGCAAAGYATTCACTTCTATGCGTAAGTAAATCATTTTTTAATTCAAACATTAGGATTCCCATTTCACAGAGCATCATTTCTTACTGAAGGTATTCAGTATGCAATGGAAATGCACTATTTGTACATTCAAAAGACCTTTCAAATTACAGACTAGAAAACTGTGAACAATATTCTTCATAGCCAACATGCAACCTGAACGTTACCTTCTTACAATCAAATTCAACATTTGAAATTTTCATAAAAGTTTACTTCCCTAAACAAAGAATTTGAATAGTTTTTTATTTGTGAATTTACTTATACAAATATACATTGGCTAATAACACTTCAATATTGTAATCAACTTATRTAAATCAACTCCTAGCTGATAGCTGAACTTTCTTCTGGTCTGTAATATGCTCACCTATAAATATTTATATATATTAAACTTATTGATTCTCCAGCTATGTCCAGTATGAAAAAGCCAAGCAAACATCGATCTCCCAGAAGGTCAAGGGAAATATAGCTCTTAGAAAGAAGGTGCAGCAAATGTCAGATGTGGTAAAACCTCATCTATAACATGGTGTAGAATTCTGGTCACTTGTTTTTTTTTTTTAAATCTTCCTCTGCTTGAAAGTAAAATCACTTGCATTGAATCAGGCACAATCCTTCCAGAACAAACACAGAATCATGGAATATTTTGCAATATCAAGCTAGAAAAGTATAAATCACGTTTTTTCACACTCAAGACAGCAACCACATGCTCTGAAGAGTATTTTAAATGTAAAAAGAAAGTGAGAAAGAAATGATCAGAGACGGAAAAGGCTAAGCTAAAAAATAGTGCCAATATTTAAAGAAGACTTAAATCATGTTTGAAGTTAGGCAAGGTCTGGCAAAAGCCTTCAGAATACAGAGAGGAGAAAAAGGGAGCTATTTTTAAATGCTATGTACATGTATTTATATATGTGTGTGTGTGTGTGTGTGTGTGTTTAGGAAAAAAACGAATTATAGCTGAACTAGCAAGGCAATAGTACTTACAAGGCAGCATGTCCACTCAAACACTTCACTTCCAGGAAGTCTCAGACCTGGTATTAGCAGTGTCTCCAAGAGGGCACATCATGGAGATTTTCCATAGGAAAAAATGATGGCAGCACTCTTACAACTACCTTCTCTTATGCACAAAGCTCTGGAAGCCAGTTTCTCAGAAAGAATAGGTTAGCTTGTTTCAGACATCACTGAAAAACTGCATTAATTCATGATGGTATTTAAAACATACCCAGAAACAGAAAACAGCGGAGCTTTCAGAAGATTAAATCCTAAAAGATCATAATAGTAAATGCCTCCAAAAGTATGAAGGGGGAAGAGGACACATACTTCCCTTCCACTTCCATTCCAAACATTCAGCTTTGACAGGATTCCAATACACAGGAGTCCAATATACATAATTCCTGGTGATGTCTTCAGTAAAATATCAAGCAGAAGTGTTTAATATAGAAAAACACATTAGGCATTAAATTCTTATGAGGATTATCTATAGATTCTATACTGATGAAGATAAATTGTTGCAGCAAGCTTTTTATTTGCAAAGACAACAAGCCAATTCCCTCTTCCAAACACCTAAAAAAGCAAATAAAAGCAAATAGCTGCAAATTACCAACTCTGGATCAAAAATATCTATTTGCATAACCAGATTCAAACTCTAATCTTGTTTTTTGTTTTTATAGGATAACTTAGTGAAAAGGCTCTATCATGATTCTATCTATCTATCCAGACACTATCTAGTTTGCAATATATATACTTCCTATACTATATGCTACCATCTCAACATTTAAGGAAGAATACATAACATTCCATTCTCATTCAATGAATGTCTTACTCCCTCAGCTTTTTTCAAACAACTTAATCCAAATTGACTGCAGCAATATGTCTTTCTGACATTTCCATCTTCAAAAAATCACAATTAATACTACATACAGCTGCATTCTAAAAAATAAAACTGCTAACAAAATACTTAATTGTATCCAGAACTATTAATAGAATTTCAGAGAGAGGGCTAATTTCAGAGATAGGAATAATTGCTTTGTCACCTTCGGTCAGGAAAAAAAAAAAATCAAAATATACACAAAAAACCACAAAGATTTCAAATACATTAAAMCCAAACTCTGAGCAAAAGATTTATGCAGTTAAATTATAATACTGGGAACAGAACAGAGAAGTAAACAAATGTATCCTGCCCATTGAATGATTTTCAATAATCAAAATAATTATCAGAAAAATCAGAGCAGAAATCTAATTAGCTCCAGAATGGCACTTGAGCTAATTTTAAAGCATATGACATATTTGCTAGCACAATGAATAATCAAGGGGATCCATTTTGGATGTGTTTGCCTAAATAAGGAATCTGAGAAGCACAGTTTCAGTCCTCAGACCTAGAGCCCAATTAGAATAGTGTCTCAAAATGTATCATTTAGTAGCCATTAATGTATCATTTAGTAGCCATTACATATTTGGCTATGGTTTTCAGATGTGAAAAGCCGTTGCTTTAAAAATATCATATAATAGGATATCATGCTAATTCCCTACTTTTATGAAAAACAGTTATGGAAATCTATATTCTGGCAGAATGTTTACCATAAAAATGCAGAAGAAATTCTTGTTCCTTAAGAGCAAACCAGAAGCGCTGATTAGTCACCAAATAAGCATATCCGAAAACYAGAAATTGCAGTTTAGTAACAATATTGGCAAAAGTACCACAGCATACTTTTATTTTCTCATTTGCCGAAGTGAACTTTAAGCACTTTCTTGATCATTTAAAAAGAAAGAGACAGGACTATCGTGCTCTGCAACGCTGAGGAGAAACTTTCTTTTGGTCCTTTAGCACCATTTAGTGGCTATTCATTTGTAATGCAGTCATATATAGAAACAAGTAGAACTGCATCTTCTGCTCTAAGGAAAAATCAGGAAAGGCAAGTATGTGCTAAATGAGCAGTCTCATCTTCACATGACAGCTAAGACTTGCATGATTTAGTATTCATTTGGAGACATGCAAACCTCAGAAGTGGTGAAGACCAATGAGAATAGCATGCACAATAACATCAGGGGAAGATAAAGGAAAAAAAAGTGCTAAAATTTTACAAGACAAATCAAATCACTATGCATCTTTCATACTGCCAGGCCTTAATCAATCTAAAGTATTTCCAAAAATTACGCAAGACTACCTGAGCAATTCAAAAAGAGAATGACATCTAGAAACATATTCAAAACCTTCCTTTAAATCACCCAAGGCATCCTAGACAGGTATCGTTTTCAAATTACAGCCAAGTCCATGAAGGTTCTCACTAAACTCCTACTCAACAAGATTTCACCAAACTAAAGCAAGCAAAGACTACAAGTACTCTACTGAACACCAACATGTTGATCAYGAAGGTGGGAGCATCAAAATTCAGCAGGCAAGTAGTACTTTTCTCAGAAGGAAATGTCTTTCCTGTACAGATAGAAACATGTGGACAACTGCATCTCTCTGCAAATCAGAACTTCAATTAGGCCTCCTGCTCCAGCTGTAGCGAAACCACTTTAGAATCACTAGCACCTCCTCCAACCCCTACTCTCACACCAATTCCCTTCAAACTCCCCACCTTTTCCCAAAGGCAGGGTAAAGGATATTTTTAAGGTAAAGTTATTTTTAAGGTAAAGTTATTTTTAAGCTACCTTGTATTATTTTACTAAGTATTTATATTATTTTGCTTTTCTGAATGTGTGACATTGACAGTGAACTGCATTGGATCCAATCACACAGTGAACACAATTATCAGCCCCTGGGGGATAGCAGCTACCTAGTCCACCACGGATTCAATTGCAATAAGCAGCTGCATCCCTTCACGATGTCATCCAGAACCAGCAGAAAACTCAATTTACTCATTTTACCTTAACTCTCCATTCACAAAAATTTACTCATTTTACCTTAACTCTCCATTCACAAAAATTTACTCATTTTACCTTAACTCTCCATTCACAAAAATTTACTCATTTTACCTTNCAGGGACAGAACTATCATCAAAACATGTTGCAGAAGGATTCTATTACTGAAGAACAAGCAAACAAGGTGTTTTAAGGAATTATACTAATGATCAAATAATCTCACTACCATGAGATAACATCAGACACAGTTGCAGCTTTTCCAGATTAGCAATTCAGTAACTTGCTCCTCTGGACTTCCAGCAAGGCTGCACAGAAAATAATAATTTAAAAAATAGTCTTCTCAGGAATAATAATAGTATAAGGTTTTTGATTATTTTAATGCTACTTCACCAGCAGGRCAACTACATACTGGCCATTACTCGTAGAACCTCCCAGAAAAATAGGGCAGATTGAAACAGCAGGTCAATGAAGGACAGCTGTTATAAGCAGAGGGTTACACATACATTTGCAGTAAAACATCCTAGCATGGGGGAACATTATTTCAAGGCTTAAATAAACCATAAGAATTCCCAATAAGCCATTAGCACAAGCTCCCAGAAGACTGCAAAGCTGGTTTTAAAGCTGCTCAGCCCTCCCACCCCTCGGCTGCAGACTATCATTGCACACCTCTCTCAGCATCTTCCTTCTTCTAGCTTTTCATATAAATGCACGATGGTGATTTCAGACACAGACGTGTGAAACTGCACAGGCCATCGATGGGACTAGAAAGCTCTGCTCTACTTTTAAGAGGTGCCTTGGCTTCGCTTAACTTTAAGCGGTTCCCATCATTGAGGAGAGGAACAATGAGCAGCCAGAAGAGCCTCTCTCCAAGGCCCGGGTGAGCATAACTAGAACGATCCCACAACTCGAAGCCTATTCCCAAGGCGGTGGATGGGAGAACGGGCAGACTTTACCCGCCGCGCACACCCAGCAGTGGCAGGACAGGCTCCAGACAGAGGCTCTTCCTCTCGTCTCCAGCCCAGGGAGGAGGGGACGGCAGTAAGCAGGATGAGTCACTGCCGCCCTGCARCCCACCGGCACCACTCGTGCGTCGGATGGGGGCGGCGGAGGCCGAGGCCCAGCAGGGTCCAGGCCAGGCCTCAGCGGCCCGGCGCGCCCGTCAGGTTAAGMGGATAAAACCTTCTTCCCCCAGCCCTAACGACAATATTTTCGATCGYAATGGCCCCGTGCGGCCACACTCACCGGCCCCCGCTGCGTAGTGACAGTGGTCGCCATAGCGCCTCCGCCGAGTCGTGAGCCTTCCTGCCGCCCCGCCAGGCTGCCACCACAACCGTTACCGCTCCAACGGCCGCCACCAACCGTCACGCCGCGCGAGCTCCCGCGTCAGCTGATCCCGACGCGCCGCGCCCCTTCCCCCGCCCCCAACAAGGCCGCGCGCCGCCCCCAGCCCTTCTGGTGGCTTCTAGAGCCACTGTGCGCGCCGCTCCGCGCGCATGCGCCCGAGAGCCCGCGGCCCCGGGCGGAACGGGTCCCTCCACGCGCATGCGCCCACTACCCGGGMGGGAGCGGGAAGAGGACAGCGGGCGAGCCCGTGCCGCGCATGCGCCGCGCGGTTCTGCGCCCTCCGCAAAGGGCGGGGCGGCGGCGCGGCACCGCCATTGGGGGGCGCTGCGGCGCCGGCGGGAGCCGCGGCCGTTGGCGGCGAAGGGGAAGGCGGGACGGCCGTTAATGGCGGCTGCGTAGGAGCGTGAGGGGGCKGCTGCTGCTGCTTTCCCTCTGCAGCTCTCTGGCTACAAGGCAAGGGTGTTGTGGCTGTCAGGGTGTGAAAGAGAAAACTGGGGTGTTTTATTTCTTTTTTTTTTACTTTTTTTTTTTTGCCTGGCCTCTGGATGGCTATCCCAATTCCTGCCTTTTTTACCCAAGGTCAGCACATGACCTGCTTTGGATTGCCGCTCGCGCAAGCGCGGCCTTCTCCAGAACAGAGGCGGCTTTAATATTCACCCGAGTGCCRCCGTGGGAGATAAAGACTTGCTCATTTCAAAACCTATTTAAATAACTGTTTCCTGTTGTTGGGATCTGCCGCATGGCTTTCGCTGTTAATTAAAATTCTGGTGCAGATTTCAGCAGCTGGAAATAGAACAGTGCAATTAGGAACACTCCAAATATAGCCCTTTTTTTTTCCTTCATTTTAAAACAGTAACTGCTGCGTGTAGCAGGAAGGGCCTTCTCATCTTTCTACTGGTGTCTTGATGCTCTGAAAAAMATGAGAACGATCGGATGTACTTGGTGAGGAGCCCCTGAGAAAGCAGAGCTGACCCCAGGCACGAGTCGAGCAGGCAGCGGAAGGGAAAAGCCGTAATGGCCCCTGCTGTGGCCAGGTCAACCTGCAGAGCTGGGCTGCAAATACAAATCGAAGCAAATAATCCTTCCCTTGCTCCTGCCACTAGGAAAGAAGCCAAAGTAGAAAACATGCAATTGGGTTTTTTTTAAAAAAGGATGAATTTGCTCTCCCTTCTATTTTTTAATTCAGTAGCTCAGCTCTCCCAGACTTAGGCCACAAGTGTCTGATGCCCCAGTGAGCTCTTACTCGTATTCAGAGTCTACAGGGGCTGATTTGCTTGAAGGAAGATAAAGGGACCTGATTTTCTCACTGCCTTTTTTTTACTCTTATGTGGACCTTGCAGCAGAGATGGGGCAGTAYAAAAAGGGGCAGTGCAATGTAAAATTAAGCCAAATGATTATAGTTTAAAAACCTATCTTACAATGTCAGGTGTGCAACTTATTGGTAGAAAGCTTACTGATGCAGTTACCTCAGTTTATAACAAATGTTGTGCTGCTATAGCCTCTTTTGGTAGATTAAAAAAAATAGACATTGCTTCCTTAAATTCTTTGCTCTGTATAACTACATGTGTGCAAAAAAGTTTCAATGATTAAATGACCGAAGTCTGTTGAGCCAGTATGGTTAAAATGGTACATATATTATCTATGTGTATATATATATGTAGGGGAGGGGAAAAATCAGTGCTTATTTTCATAATTCCAGTCTTCTCTCCTGAAGACAGGTTGGAGGGAAATGATGTGGGGAAATTCCACCAGCTAGGAAACTGTAACTACTTGTGGCTTATTTACTTATCTCTTTACCTTTATAACTAAGGAGACCTGGGATAGTCACTAGAATTTCAGAGATTAGACATGAGATGACATCATCATCTCTATGATATTTATTTCAACAGAAACAAGAGGTCATGGTATTTATGTAGAGATTCTTGAGATTTTTCTTCCTCACACATAGGATTTGCAGTGACCAGAGTGAACATTGCACATTCCTAACTACCACCATTTTCTAAGTGCATCTTTTTAAAATTATTCTTCCCAGGAAAATAAACTTTCACACACACCCCAACACGCACACACATAGATTCTACCCACTTTAACTTAATCACGTTTTTCAATCTGTGCAGAAAAAGATCCGTTGTCCAACTAGTGCTCTCTAGGTTAGGTTACCATCTAAGGGGTGCCGAGAGCCGTTCAGAGACCCCCGCTTTGCCATCTGGTGGACGTCCCCAAGAACAGCAAGTGCCCGTCCGTCAGCGGGGACAGGTGTTCTCCTTTCCCCAAGCGCCCATCGCTACGAATGGGAAGCACTGGTGCAAACACGCCAGGCAAGGCATCTGATGTGGATCTCGCAATTAAAGGGGGAATGTAAGCCATGGGAAAGGTGCAGGAACGAAAGTCATAAAACCTTGATACTCGAAACATATGGACGTCATTAAAAAAAAAAGTTGAGAGGTAATTAAAGAAGCTATAATGACAATAAATTACATTTACCTTGTAATAAAAAAAAGAAGCATAATTTTCTCCCATATCTTTTATTGTAATGCCCAGTCTCTTTTCTGTCTTTCCCGGTTCATCGGTCCATAGTTTCTCCTTCCCAAATCACTTTTTTTTTCTACAGATTTGTTGTAACTGTCTTACCTGAAGTTCACTTTCAGGTTTCTGTTCCTGTCCCTCATAACCTTTATCTCCCTGTTCCCAATCAACCTGGCTGGATGAGCAAGAGGCAGCTCGTGTTTCTGAGCTCTGCGTTTGCTGCTTAGCTAATATTAGGACAAGTGCCACAGATATCTGTTACCTTCACTGAAACCATTACTTGGGGGGGGTCATTAATGTGTTTTACTCTCTAAATCCAGCAGCCTAYGTTTATGAAATCGTTAGGAGCTTAGTATCTCTGAAACCACTAAATGAAAATTAATCAAAATTGGACACAAGTTTCAGAAATTTCAGGGGGTCATGCAGAGACAAACAAATATATGTTCATATAGAGTGGTGGCTTGAAAATCATCAAGGAAKTAGTGCTTCCTACATACTCTATATGCCTTTCATCATAAAAACAAAAGCTGATGTGTCATGAAGAGGACAAGCACATGTGCATGGCATTGTCCTCCACAGAGCAGAATTCTTGACAAATTATTTATACTCCTTCACAAAACCAGGACAGACATCCCAAAGGCTGAGGAGAGCCTGATGCTATGGAGCAGGCAGGGAGGAGGAGACTCAGTGGGACTGTGTYTTATATGTGGACATAAGCTTATTTAGCATTCAGCATTGAAATCTATCTGTTCCACAAAAATATAATTAGTATGGAGATAGCTGTATTATTTCATAGAATGCTTAAGGTTGGAAGGGACCTCTAGAGGTCATCTAGTCCAACCCCCCYGCACACGCAGGGTCTCCTAGAGCATGTGTACATCTTTTACATGTGTACATTTGTACATCATTTTCTTTTAGGAAAGACAATTATATGAATTTACTTAAAATGTATGGCAGAATCTGTCCGTTGGTAAGTCAAGTTCAGCCAGCTTACCGCTCTCTTTTCCAGGTAACTCTCACTAGCACATCGGACCATTAAGCTTTCTTAGCTAAATTAAAGTGGATGCATAAAAGTGGGAAAAAAAAATCATAGCTGTGCCATTTAGTTCACAGACATTAACTTAGGCAGTGCTGAGCTTGAAGATGGATCTCACAGCAGTCAAGCAAAACAAGTTTTAGGTTAAGTTTTATAGGTTTCATAAGCATACAAGAATATTGCAGGATGGATTTCTGTCACTTTTATCACTGGTTGGGTCTCAGGGAAGACCAACCCCTTTCACTATGTCCCCTGAGAGCCTCAGATGTCATACAAATAGTACAATTCTGCTGTGTGGGGAAAAAAGATGCATCTTTTGCAAGTTGCAGAGCCCAATTCCACCATAATTTCTTACAGTCACCCAAAGGCTACTTGTAGGTAAGCAGAAGACAAGGACACAGGTGAATATCGGATCTACCTTTGTGGATCCAGCCCATTCCAGAATGGGAGTGTCGGAAAAGAAAAGGGATGTTTCAAGCTTCGAGTTAAATGATAGCCCCCGAGAGTCCTGCTGTGCTGAGCTCAGTTTCTCAAGATGTATTTTGCCTAACGTAAGTGTGGGACACAGCACTGAATATGCAGCATAGTGCAATGCTAATCCTTTGTTCATGGTACCAGCTCAAGCTTGGTGATGCACAACAGAACTGAAACAATAACATGGGAACCCCAGATGGCATTCAGACTGGCTGCAACGAACAATAATTTCCACTTCAATAGCGTGCAAGGAACTCACAGTGCATTGCAAACTTTAATTAATCCTCACAGTCCAGTTGGGATGCAGGAGGATTACATTGCTCACCACGGAAAGAAAGACCTCCAGCATGAAACATAGCAACTATGTAACATGCACAATGCCACCACCCTGGAATTTTAGCCAGGATGCAAGCTGAGCTGAAACTACAGGGGAATTTATGTGGATGGAGTGAAGAGAGAATTAAAAGCAAACTAAATAGCAGTGCATCCCTCCTTGCCCCTGACACTAGACCATGAAACAGCTAACATTCTAACAGAGGTGTTAGAATAAACAGCAGACAACTTACCACAATCACAACCACTGCATAATTTCATACCACAGAGTCATAGTTGCTGATTGAACTAGATTATTATTGGCGAAAGTGTTGTTCAAGCAATTGCAGGCAATTCTAGTAGAAAAGCAGAAGCCGCTGCCGAGCAGCTAATAAGTGGCTGTTCTTCGGTCATGCTGCACTCAAAATAGCTTTCCAACAGAGGGAAAAGCAAATTCTATTGGCTTCAACACCTGGTTGAGCAACTTAATAGGGACAAAATTGAACGTTAGAGCTGAATCATTATTTATTTTATAACTACATCTTCATCATGCAGTCCACTCCAAGATGGGAGTTATTTCATTTCAAATCAAGCTCATGCCAGGTTTTTCTGTAGACTCATTCACCACAGAGGTGAGGAGAAGGCTCTTTGGAAACAATTTCAGGTGGCAGCTGCTCAGAGCAGAGCAATCCGCAATCAYCAGGAAGAAATGTCTTCCTTTTTCTCCAGCTTCCCTTTGCCTTTTCTGAATTGTATTTCTTAAGTGTATTCATAATGCAGCAGGAAAATGGTAGCAGTGCAAAGACTATTTTTAGTGCTATTTGGGTAACACAACAATTCCCAGAGACTGTATCAAAAGTGATGAGAAAACAGTTATGAGAGCAAAATGAACAGGGCTCTGCCTTGTCCACAACAGACAAAGAGAACAGTTTATTCCTCTTCTCACTGCAATTACCTTTTATGTATTTGAAAACTGCTATTACTTTACCTCTTTGTTTTCTCTTCTTTGAAGTTCAGGTGTTTAGATAAAGCTCAGTCTAAATTTAAGTAACTATTCCTCCAGCTTTTCCTTATGGTCAGTTTTTAAGAAGCCTGGTATGTGCTGTTCTCTTCCCCTGGCTTTTTTTTTTTTTCCATTGGGACCATACCTTTCTTGAGATACCCCAAATTGGACAGAGTGTTCCAGTTGGGACCTAGGCAGCAACTAGGAGAGCTGAAGAAATACTCCGTGTTTTGTAGGTGCTAACACTGCCTGTTAAATTACAGTGTTTGTGTTTCTTTACAGCACCATAACAGTGTTTAGTCTTGTTCAGCCTATGATCTATGTTAACATCTAAATCGTTTTTGGTTATGCTGTTACTTAGCTTATTCTTCATCCTCATATGTTTTTGCAGTTCATTATTCCTGCCTAAATGTAGGGACCTATGTTAGGCTGTATTGAATTGCATTCCCTCAACCTACTCTGGAGTTGTTCTACAATGCATACCTGTTATATTTGATTGGCATAAATATATATCCACAGTAATTATGAATACATCAAATAAAGATGATGCTGTCTTCTCTAGGGAGAAATTTGGCAAATAAAATCTTCACATCTTTTTTTATTAAATCAGTTTATCTTTTATCTAGATTATTCCTCAAGTAGAAGAATTCCCTGCTGTCTCATTTTAAAAGGGACAGAATTCTGACAAGCCTAAGTCTGGACTTTATTAAAGGTTTGGAAACAAAGACAAAGAAGTCTTTGATTTTGGCATTCTAGTCTCACAGAGAAAGGACATACAGCCTTTTTCATTGCAGTATCYATGTTTCTACACAAGATTATACCAGTTTTGCAAATTGATGTTATTGTAGGCATCATGTTCATGTACCATTCCCCATTTATTTATTTGTTTGTTTGTTTTGTTTGTTTTGTCTTCTGGAAAGGCTTCTCAGAAAACAAAAATGTATAGAGAAGGAGTTGCTTTATTTTTGTCCTCACCAATATATCAATTAGGACAATGAAGGAAGAAAATAATTAAACATTATTTTAGAGTAATGCAAATGACCTAGATTTGTTCAGGTTTATTCAAAATTTTTCCTACTCCTTCCTACTTCCTACCTAATTTCAGTAGCTTCCCATTTGTTCTAATACTTCTTTTAGCCTAGAGTTTTTAATTAAATTGCAATTCTGATTTAACTGATTTGCAGTTAATACATATTAACTTATACAATTGGAAGTGAGACTTATGAATGCAAAGCATTTCCAGGCATGATATGCTCTTTGTTCACTTACACGGTAGAGTCTACAGCCAAAATACTCAGAAACATACAGTCATACACTAGTTGTAAGAGCCTGCTTTACACAGGAGAAATTTCCTTTGCATGGCTTAAGTCTTGAAGCTAAATCCAATGACACAAGGAAGCTAGTGAGCTCTTTCTACTCCTGGTTTCAGTGATTCTAAAAAAAATGTTTAAGTAGAAAACAAGTTCTTGTCCAGTATTTACTCAGAGCCAAGAATCTTACACAATTTTCTACTTCCTCCAAATTCTGATAACAGGCAACAGTGATGTGAATCTCTGCTCAACATAACACTTCTAGCTGGTCCAGGTAGGGGCTTCTGAATGGTACAGTTTCCCATGCTCATGCCAAAGAAATAGTTCCCTTCCCAGACAAGCCAACACTGTTTTTTCTGCTTACTTAAGGTCATTATAGGAATGCAGCAAAACATTTTTTTTTCTTTTTAATTTAGGTAATCTTTTACTCTCTCTGCAATAGCAAGATATGCATGTAAATCAATATGCTATATTTCCCCCCCTCCTCAGCTCCTGATTTTTACTGAATAAGCACCAATTTTGTGTGAAAAAGAATTGAAGGGGAAAGGAATTTTCTCAGTTAAATGTCATACTTTATCCCACTGGGCATTCAAATTCTATAGATATTGATTTTTATAATTAATAGTGAATATTAAGAAGATTCTAGGATAATGGTGACTTTCAGCAGTGATATTTAGCAGGTTCATTCTCTGTTTGGCCCTCGCTTTGTGTCTTTATATTTGATGCCTAAACACCTGCAAGGAAATCATTATTTTCTGTTAGATGTTTAATCATAAACCTTAGAAGSAAATTTGCTGTTTTCCAAACAGTGCAGAACTAACTTCATTACCACATTGACACACTAGTACATTTGTCAGCTGTAAAGCTCCATATTCTCCAAAGTCTCCAGTCTATATTCCCTTTAGAAAAGATTATTTTCAAGTAATACAATAGATCTGCTGCTGCTGGATTTTCTATTTCCAGCTTTTCTCCAGAGCCTTTCTTGTTGAAAGTGGCAGGTTATGGRGGACAGGGTAAGTTGCTTGGAAATAAACACAGTTAAAATATTCTTGTAGGTGCTGACTCTGGTTTCTCTGGGGCCAAATTTTTGAAATTGGCACTGATGTACACAGATGGCCTCAAGTTTGGTCCTGGAAGGGGCAGTGGACTGCTCCTACACACAGCTGCCAAWCCCTAGCATCAAGGGAGGGCAGTAGGAGGTGCAGGAGTACAGCACTCCTGAGAATCCAGAMCATTTTGTGCTCATATCGAAGGTTTCTTCCAAAAAGGTGTTAGGGCACTTGAGATAGTCTTGCAGAAAAGGAGTAGGATACAGGTCAGCTGTGGCTCCAGGATTCTCAAACACCTGAACTGAATGGGTCTTCACATGAAGCTAAATATTTCAAGCAGATCCCAATTCCTCCTTCCTTGATCATTAGGTGTCACCATATTTTCTTAGTGATACAAGTCTGTAAGTGAAGAAGATGCTTATTCTCTCCTTAAAAGAGAGGCACAAAAAGTCTCTGTGYAATCAAGTCTTTTAGCACTTGTTACAGTATATGTATATGCACATACACACACACACACACACATATATATATATATAATACTCATACTGTAATGGAAAAGAAAATACAAACCAGCTATTTAGAGGGGTKTTTTTTTCCTTGTCTTCTAGGAGACTGAAGAAGGACTTATGGCAAAGAAAGTGTGTGTGCATGTAAATCCTCRAGAGAGCTCGTGTACATCTTGAATTGTCTTCAAGAATGCAGCTGGAAGAAATGACTGCCAGAAAAAGCAATGAATCAAAGGGGAAGAAATAAATAAGCCAGGTTTAAAAAAGCGCTACTTTTCATCATCTTATGTRTGCAGAGTTTTCAGATGAAGAAAATAAATGGTTAAAGGTAATGAGTTGCTTCTCTAAGTGCTGTTTTTACTGGAGTTGTAATGAATCCTAAGAAAAGCAAATGTCTGTATWAAGCTTACCCATTTCAAGTCACTTCCTGCTCTACTTCTCTTTTACTGCTTTAGTGTTTTGCAGCACTTTCTGGCATACATGGTAACATCAACTAAAAGGTGTTGTCATCTGACTGTAATTGCACAGATTTCCCCTGCAGGAATTCAGCCCTACAGCTAGATTCAGAACATATCAGAACATAAAAATATGTGTATTAAAATACRCAAATTCTCTTTTTTCTGTAAAATAAAGATGGGAAAGACATAAAAATCATAGGATTATCTGAGCTTTGTATATGTCATTCAGAAACAAAAATATAAACTGTAGATAGGACTGTGCTGCATGTGTTATTTTTTGGCTCAGTTCTGGGTGTTTATCCCCTATTTAATTGCAAAATTTTATTTTTGTATGACTTATAAATATTGTTATTGAGTTTATTAGAACAAAGAAAGATTTGTTTCCTCTGTGTGCAGAATGCRCCACATCTGTTATGTGAAGTAAACATTTTTTACTGAAAATACATTTTCATAGAATCATAGAATGCTTAAGGTTGGAAGGGACCTCTAGAGGTCATCTAGTCCAACCCCCCTGCACACGCAGGGTCCCCTAGAGCATGTGGCACAGGATTGTGTCCAAGTGGGTTTTGAAGATCTCCAGAGAAGGAGACTCCACCACCTCTCTGGGCAGCCTGTTCCAGTGCTCTGTCACCCTCAATGTTAAGAAACTTTCCCTTAAGTTCCTGTGGAACTTTTGATGCTTCAGTTTGTGGCCGTTTCCTCTAGTCCTGTCGCTGGCCACCACTGAAAAGAGGCCAGCACCATCCTCCTTGCTCTCTCCCTTGAGGTACTTACAGACACAGATCTGCTGGCTCTAATGCTGCTTTTGGCTCCTACAGAAACCTGTAAGGTTTTGTGTAAGTCACCCTCAGACACAGGCTATATAATACATACAGGACAGTAGCTGAAGCTGGTGGAGAAGATCTGCTGAAAAATGAGGACAACAGATCCATCTACTCACCCCTTGCAGTTATCTTCCTATGGCCCCTCCCAGGACATATTCCTGGAGCCCTGTCTTCGTGACCAGCCAAGGCGTTGTTTCTTTTCCACCTATAACCCCACTGAATATTTGTTTTTCCTGTGACATTCCCTGTGGAACTAGACAGCAAGGATTAAGGAAAATCAGTCTGACTTTGCATAACTACAATAGTTGATAAATTGCCAGCCAGTACAATTAAGACTCTTACAGGCAGCTCACTTCTCATTACTAGTATTATCCAGTAATATCAGTACTTTAAAGTAAGTCAGTACTTAGTTAGAATGGGCYGCGATTTTATTAGGCATTTTCTCTAACTAAATCCTTTTCATGTGCACAGAAACTGTTCTGGTTGATGTTGGTCCAGGTAAGAGATTCCTGCTCAGAGATGCCTGGCACTGCTACTACTCTTTTGCAAGGGTATACTTCCCACYGAGCTCACCTTGTTTAAGTATTCACCTAATATTCTCTCACTCAGTTCTGTAAAATAATTCAAGTTAAAAAAATAAACAAATAAATGCTGTCAAGCATCAAAATAAATATCTGGAATATTACTGCTTTGTTATTTAGCTGGGGAACTGAGACATGGAGAGATTAAGTGACTTGCCAGAGAAAAAGGAGAAAGGATGGAGGATGAAAATCTAGTTATTCTGAGTCACAGATCAGCATCTTAAACATAAACCATCCTTGTTTCTCTATAACCTTGTTTTGACTTCACCTCACCTCTGAGTGTTGCCCAATCTCTTCATGCTCTAACTTTTCTAGACTATATCTCTCATTTCAAAGGGACACTTTCTTGTCACACAGGACAGGCATGAAGGAGATTAAGGGGTTGTTCTAGCCTTTTCATCTTTGGAATTTTTTTTTCATTGCCATGGCTGCAAGCTGCTGCATGTATCACTACTGAAAGTAATGCCAAGTATCACAGCTCTCCCCTAACCACCTAAGATTTTTATCTTCTGTATAATATTTACTCCATGAACTATTTATTTGTTAGCTCCTGCCTTGCAAGCTTCAGGTACCTGCTTTAGGCATAAATGTCAGGGATAATTCTGAAGCATGATTGCCAGTTGGCCAGCTGCCATGTTGCTCTTTAGGATTTAATTTTCCATTCATGAAATGGCATTTATTTATTTATTTGCATTTAGGTAGTACCTGTGCCTATTATCTCTAGATGCGCAAACAAAAGATTTTAGCTGAATGTAAATATCCAGCATCTGAATTAACATCCTGTAATGAAAGTCTTGTTGGTCTTTTTAACCAAACTCAACTGAACATACAAAATACTCCTACATCTTTAAATTCCTCCATGTTCTTCCTAAAAGTCTAAAAAAAAAAAAGGATATGCTCTGCAATGTGACCCATAGGTGAACAAATTTGGATGCTGGTATGCTAGCAGGGGAGTGAATTCCAGAATCAAGAACTGCACATTGCCACTTTCAGTCAGATTAGCACAAGCTGCATTATTTTGTCTCCGTTGCCTGAGGCTGTGAGTATTCTGTTGCGTTTTTAGTGGATGCAGCTATCTATTATAAAATACATTCACAGTAACAATCTAATTCAAGAAACCCTATGCTAAAAACTTAAAGTTTATTTGATTTCTAAAAAAACCCCACATGAACTCATGCATTAAGGCACGGAAGGAGGGATTATTAAATTGACATGGACAACTCTGCAGAGCCTTTATAGCAATTCTTAAAATGGCAATAGTCCTTCATTTTTCAAACTGAGGTACGGATACAAGGCTTGTATGAGTATATCAAATTCACTCTCTTTAAAGAGTAATGGAAGGCAGCGAACAATAAAGTAATTAATGAAAAGTCCAATACAAACAAGCACTAACAGGAAGAACTTAAAGGTACTCCACATGTAATTGAAGAATTTCTCTTTCGTAAATGAAGGGAGTGAGTCCTCCAAAAGCTTGGCTTCAGCCAGCTCATGCAGTAAGCAACCAGGCAGGGGGCTGGGCTCATGTGCTGCTCTCCAAAGGGCAGTTTCCCCACCTAACTCTTCCACTTCTCCTTTCATTTGCACAACATGGTTCCTCTGAACTTCTCTGAGCTTGTCAAATTCTTCTAACGTGTCCCTTAACTGGCAGGCTCGGAACTTTTCTTGCTCAAGCATCTTCTCCTTCACTTCCAGTTTGAATTCCAAGTGTTCCAAATACCTCTCATTTTCATACCATGTATTTCTCTCTTCTAATGCATCATTGATACTTCGATACTCTTGAAACTTTTCATCATTCTGATATGCAGATATCTGGCAGGACATTTCCATGATCTCTGCCTTCAGTTGTTCATTGATTTTATCTAGATTTTTATTCTGCAATTTTATCTGTTTGATTTTATTTTCTCTGTCTTCTAGTATGTCCCTGGCATTATCTACTTCTCTGTGTAAGTCCCTCACTAACACCTTGAAACAGTCTGCACTGGCCTGCAGTCTCCTGTTCCAATCCTTGTTCTCTTCATTTTCTTTCATTAATTTCTGGTTTTCAATATCCAGCTCTGCAACTGTTTCTCTGAGGTCCCATATTTGATTTTGTAAGTTTTCATTTATCAAAGACAGCTTATTATCCAGTGGGTTTACCATGAGGAAGGTGAGAGAGGACAGCCACAGTGACTGGAATTTGTGGTTCCGGGAGAATTCTTATGTGCTGGACTATGACATATTGCCAAAGTCACAATCCCGTGGACTCTAGCCACCAGCTGCAGCAGGCAGGACACTTTCATAATAAAAATAAGTTAGTAAAAAAAAAAAGARTTTCAGAATAAAATGTCTTTATTAAAAACCAGTTAAGAACTAAACAGAGAGCAGAGATAAATMATTTTTCAAAACAGCTGAGTATACACATGCAGTGGCAAGCAGTGTAATACTAGGACTGATGCTTTTTAAATATATATGTGGAAACAATAGTCAGAGAAATGTTATGACAATATGTCAGCAGCAAAAGTTTCAATGACTCCAGAGGGGCCTGAAGGTTTCCCTTAGAGCTACAAAAGAGGCAGACTATAAACTGCAGGTACCCGGTATAGGATAAGGATATCACCTTCTCACTTCAGGTGCTCTGCCTGTGCTAAGACTATAGGTGTTTCATGGTAGGGAAGGAATTCCTCACAGCAATGCTCTAACACAGCTCCTTTTTAGACATGCTAGAGCCCAGGGCATAGAAGACGGTGACAAAAGGTGTTGTGTCCGATTGCTTAGTGTCATCTTCACACAGCTTTGGCAAGGCAAAAGAGTTGTGGCCAATCACTTAGAAAATGGAATTTTCTGCTTGTGGAGAAAGACACTAAACAGGTAAATGTCCTAAACTACAGTTGCATTTTCAGGCAATCTAAACTGTTTATACATACTATACTAAAYTGTAGCTGAATATTTTGTTCACCTGATATATATTTTTGTCTGAATTAATTTGGAAGTTGAGATCTATTAATACTGAGATACTTTCCTCTTTCTCTTTTTTTCCCCTTGCTAGTAATGCATCTTCCCTTTGTTTTGGAAACCAATTAGTGGGTGCATGGCACTGCAGGACCAGAAAGATGACTTTCCAAAGCATCCTCACTGTCTCTGTTGATTCTCTTTTACTATGTTACATAATCCCCTCCTTCTGGATGAGTTATTCTTCCATTTTATGCTGTTCTAGCATGAAATTACAAAGCCCCATGCTGCAAATTAGATCCCTGTAGGAATATCAGGTGCATCAATAAAGACAATTCCAACTGGCCTCAAAATCTGCCCTTTCTAAAGGTCTCTTAAGGGGAGTATCCACCAATCTTGTAAAGAAAACAAAAGGATACAAGACAAAAGGGTCAGGATTATTTGTGATTTGTTTTGCCTTGTGAAATTTGAGCTGTCAACCTCATTTTCAGTGTCCTGAATCCTTATCTACTTATTTATTTATTTATTTTAAAAGTCTGGGGCCTGCAGATGCTCTCCATATAGAGTTACATATATGAAAAAATGTTGCCCTTCACTAGGAAAGGAAAAGAGTGGGGGAGATGGAAGGAGGTTCAGAAATGTGCAGTGAATCTCAGTAGAACAGAAACTTTGTTAGGAATATATGACATTATGTCCAAAATTATTTTAACCCATACAGCATTGGTTCATCATAGCCAAGGTGCACTAAGGTGGCACTCTACCACCTGCACAAAACTCAAGGGAGGCTACGGAGAGTGATAATCAGTGAAAAAACCTGCKGATGACTCCCTATGGCTCCACGCTGTCTCCTGAAGACTCCATGGGGCTGTTTCAGAAGTGCCGCCTCCCTGCCTGTGGTGTATACAGATGCAGGAGAGAGAAGCAAACTCCTGCAGACAGTGATGTGGGAATACTGCTCTTTGAGGAGGCTAACAAGGTTCAGCCTTCAAATCGGAGAGAACGCAGGTATTCATTGCACCACTGGGGCTTATGTTGAAACTGGAAAAGAAATATCTAGCCTAATTGTCACACYACACTCAAGATCTATTAGTCTATTGGCATTACTAGAACTGGAGTCCAAAATTCTAATTTTCTATTTGAAAGAAGGTTGGAAAACCAGATAGTTAAACCAGAGCCACAATGGACTTGCTGTATTTAAGGGAATATTCAAAAGGCTTTGGGACAGGGAGGAAAAAAAATCACAAAAGAAAAATTACTTGCAGGGTATCATGGAAATAGCTTCTAATGGGCCATATCATGAAGTCCTTTCCCAAATTTAAAATCATTTCTTATTAAAAAAAAAGTTTATTTTAAAAGGAATTTKGTAAGGAAAGGAAATGAAGATTTGACCCTCAGTTACTTTTATTGTCTCCTTGCTTTCGACTGATAAGCACTGATAACTCTGTGCTAATCAAATATGATACTCAGACAATATAGTGATGTATTTCTCCTAAAATAATTAATTTTACAATATTTCAAGTTTTTGATGCACAAAAGCAAAAATTCTTGATACATCTGTTCTTTCCCTACTCTCTCCAGCCACCTTCAGCCTCCCTGACCCTCCTACTCAGTGCTTCATTACATTCATTCAGAGAACAGCAGGAGGGAGAATCGAACAGAAAATCATGTTGTTCTGCTTTCCCTTTTATCATATTCAACACTTGACCCAAGCAATCAGGAAGTAATTAAAAGCTTCTGTTTCAACTCCTCATCCTGTTCAAATTCACCCTCTCAGATTGTCTGAAAATCTGATATTTTAAAAGCTTGCCAGTGTATGTGTCTGTGTGTATATGTGCATCCTTACAGACATACATATTTCCTTGTTCTTGCAGGCAAATGATATTAAAAATGTCTTTTCATTTATGTCGGGATTCAGTCATTTTTGTAATAAACACATGCTTTAACAAAATTCTCAACCTTTATGCTTCTCAAAATGTCTCTAATGATTTCTAATTTACTGACATTTTCCCTGAGTCCCTCATCAATTTGACTATTCAGATTTATAACACTGTTAATGTTTTCTGTCTCCAGCAGACCAACCGTAGACCTTGAAATCCCTCTGATGCCAATGCAGACAAGAACACATCTGGTTGTGCATCCATACCACACTGCATCAGGACTGCTGCCTGGCAGCAAAGTCTCATCACCATCTAGTGGGATGATTAACGGCTTCATTTTCACCACTGCTATCCAGAAGGGCCTCTCACGGGGCCACTTTCTCCCCTCATTTCTGTCTTAGAGTGGTATAATTCCACTGATTTCAACACATGGAGAACAGCATGAGGGCCTGTATTTCTAAGGTTTTGTGAGGAAGATTCTCAGAAGCTTTTGAAGGGAGATGTGAAACTGCCTTCCATGCCTTTGAAAAAGTCCAAATGTTGGCACTTTGGCGGAGATTTGGAGGAGAAGAGGATGCAGGCTGACTTATTCAGATGAAAGTCCAATTTTTTAGCATGGCCCAGTCTGTGCTCTTCTGAGACCGTTGGGCTACAGATATAGAATATCTTTATATAGAAAATACAAAGATATAGGCGTGACCTTGCTGCACATCAACTGAACTGTGCTAATTGCTTCTTTCCAGTGGTATATAAAAGGCATTTGGAAACAGCTTATCCATCAGAGGCAGTTTGGGCCTCAGACTCTTCAATATTTCCACTTTCCAGATGAAGGGTCAGCTTTTTAAGTAGCTCACCTCAAAATTTCCCAGACATAAGTGCTCATATCTCTAGTGGTACACATGCTGCCAGCAAGTGATATGTGACAGTTTCCTAAAACAGCCTCTCCTGCTTATACATGCAGAACAGAGACCTGAACTGGCTCTGCTGAGGCTGCCACAGCCAATGAAAATACCCAAGCAAACAAAGACAGGGAACCTATGGTCTGCAGCACATAGCCAGGAAGAGCGGCTGTAGCGCAGCAGCGCTTCAGGGGAGAATCCCTTCAGAAGAAGTGCAGCCCAGTAATTAGAGCATGAGGAACATGGTAAAGATTTCTAGAATCTATTTCTGTCTTAACCTTAAACCTTCTATTAACCAAGTTACTTAACCCTTCTTGGCCTTGGTTTCCTTTTTTGTGAATTTGAAGTAGAAATACTTAACTTCCAGGCATGATATAATTAGCTGATGACTAAAAGATGTTTTTTTATATATATATTTCAAGGTAAATTACAGATTAGATGCAAGCAGTGTTCCTGTATATATAAGAATATAGGGTGCTTTACTTCATTATAGTTTGGAGAGAAAGAACACTGAAGGTGGGCCAAATCTACAGGAAGATATGAGTGAGTTTTGCATTCTGCCTTGTCCATATGTCCTGTAAAAATGGGGTAGCAAAAATTACTGGGCTGCTTAAATGAGTGGTCCCACTGAATGTGGAGTTATTGATAGTTGGGAAAAGTCAGATAGATCTGAGATTGTCCCCAGAGTGAACAGAAGTCTCTTATTATTGTTTCTTCCATGAAAAACAAGCTCAGAGACAATTCTATGAATTGTTTTACTTCTCTACCGAGGAAGGCTTTCTGAGGGAGATGATTGAAAAAAAATGTTTTCAGCTTTTAACTTCTTAAATGGACTTCAAATTTCACAATGATTATGAGGCCCTAAACTAAAGCCAATATACCCTATATGGAATTAAATTTATTCATACCCATTAGAATTGTATTACACAAGAGTAATTGGAGCAGAACTTGGTCCTCAACCACATGTTTTATGAAAATATGCAGATACAAATTATGAGCTTCAGAACTGGATATAGATCTAATTAAATCACTGAGGGAAAAAAAAAAAGTAAGTAAAAGCAGCCACAACTTCAACATTTGATTACTGAAGCTCTGAGTTGCGCAGGAATTGCAAGTTGCAAGATGAAGAGCAGCACTGAATATTCTGATGTATTTAACTTCTTTGAAAGGCCAACCCTATCAATGGGGCTGCTATCAGGAGCAAAATAGTAGGGTCAGCTAATTGTCCAGTAAAGATACATGTAGGTGATCCTACGCTAGAGATTTGCTGCTTTGCCTGAGGCAACAGAACCTCAAGAGCTGCCAGCCCTGCTTCTCTGCATCATTCAGTCTCAGATGCCGCTTACGCTCTATTGCTGAGAGGATCTGTTTCCCCATATGTATTAATTTGTGATATTAAAAATAGCTCCTGCATGCACAAAGAGTGAGTGAAGAGGGAGGCATTCTTCTCTTTTGTTCCATAGTCTCTGGAGATGCCATGTAGCCACAGCACCTATTCAAACAAGCTCAGAACGACAAAGAGCTCATGTCTGAACATTAGTTGGAAATTTACCCCTACACTAGAAGGAAGCAGTCAACCTAGACAAATAATTTGTGTTAGAAACCTTAATATCAATATTTTAAGCTCTTGATGTTGTCATTGCATTACCATAAAATCTTGATTTTCTTATCCTTATTCTGCTAATGCAAGGGAGAAAAGCAAAGTTAGTTTCCTCACAAGTCCTTATTGGCAACACTTAGGTTGTTTCTCTAAAGATGTGAGGCTACATTTTAAGCTCTCCAGAAAGGCTCTTCTGGAGGCATCCTGCAGGAACTGGAGTGCTGTGCTTCCTTTGTGACAGAACTGTCCAACACAGCTTAAGTTTCACTCTGAAATAGATGATTTTTTAATTGGGCAAATTATTTTGCTTTAGCAGTGGTTAATTTTGTATCTCTAGCAGTTTCTCCTGGACTTTTTTTGGTTTAGTTCCTTTACCATAATTTGGCTCCTTTCCAGGAATGAGTTTGCAAAATTAAAAGTTGACAACTCTGCCAGAGACCTATCAAAATCCAATTTACAGTGTCCTGTTTTTCCTACTTCTTAAATTCCATGATTAAAACTTCTCTTTAGTATATTTTGCTTTTATAAGCACTGCCATTTCACAATTAATCTCTTCTGTCTGACTTAAAACTATTCAAGAGTTTTATCTGAAATAAAGCTGCCATAGCTTATAGACATAGAAAGAGCATTGGTTAAACTTTCTCCATTTGACTTTTATATTTCTAGAGAATTTTAAATTACGGACTGATTTAACGAATGAGACCACTTCTTTTTCCATTGTATGATAGTTTCTCATTCCTTTTACCTTGTGCACSCAAGCTATTTGCAACATGTCTTCTTTACAAGACGTTCAGTTCAACTGATTTGGTATTTCAGGCTTCACAGCTCCCTGCTCATATCCTGACTCAGAAGGCCAGACCTTAAAGCACAGTCCTCGATATTACAAGTGCAAGCACGAATTACCTGGGACTTTTCTATTTTGATTCTGGTCCATTCCTGTCCCACGTTAGTTTCTTGTCCTCATTTTCTTCATATCCTTAAAATAACTTTGCTTTCTCCATCTCGTAGAATACTACTAGTAACAGCCACTTTTTAAGGTGGACTGTGCCTTGACATTGATGATCAGAGGGGTCTTCCTAATGGCAGAGTATGGAATATGTCTCCCTTATGTCTCCATTTTGATGATGTGGAACACTGTAAACTGCATTAGAAACCAAAGGAAAGCAGCAGTACTGTTGCACCTGACAGAAGTGACAATGGAGACTTGCAGTTTAACAAGCCTAGCCTACACAGGAAACTAAAGTAATTCTAAATTAACATGAATAATTAGTAGCCTTAGATAACATAATTGCTATGCAGAACTTCCCAGTTTTAGGTAGCATTCTGTATTAACTACTATGTAATTATTAAGGCACCACACTCAGTACCAGCAACTTAATTATCTTTAGTATCGCTGCAGTCACAAGCTTGAATGCCGATGATTAATAAAACACAATTATTTACACTGTAATTGTGGCACTTTAATTAAACTGAAAATGTACGTTGTTTGCTTTTTGCCACAATGTTAATTTTTTAAATTAAGGTCAAATCTTTTTGTCAATCTTTTTTATCCCTAATTGCAAGTTAGACAGACTGATCTGTTGTCATCTTAAGAAACCACTGAGACTGCTGGTGACAAATGTGTTTTGTCGTAGCAAACTGCCCTACTTGCTGTGGAATTATACAATCCCATTCCTAATAAACAAGGCCCTAATATGTTATTTCAATGATTTTAAAGTTATTTTGGTGTTTAATTTTATTTTAGAATTAGTCTTTGCAAGAGCAAGTTTGTTATTACTTACGTTATGGCAATGCTTAGAAGATCCTGTTTAGACCAAAGAATTTACAGATCAACTAGACCAAAGGTGAAAGGGTAAGCGTTTGTTTATGCAAGTGAAATGATCTGCTCGCTGTCACCTAATATGTCACTGTCAGAATGTTATTTCTGTTCTGTCTGCTAGATCACATTGTTTCTCACCTTAGCCAGCTTAGCAAYGCATGAAGACCGGCTTAATCTTGGTTTTCATAACAGGATTCCTGGCCTCAGGAGTAATTATGCCTTCTTCATTTCTATAAAATTTGACTTGTTTCTGATTTACACTAACATAAGAAGGATCAGACTCAGGATTAATAGCTTTCCTCACTGTCCAAGCTCAGTAAGATTTGTTTATGCAAAGGGAGAATTATGTCCTGCCATTACCTGGAGAAGTTTGCTATGATTTTTCAGCCACAGGGCCAAGTTCTGCCCTTAGTTTTTGCCCTCAGAGAGACTCACAATGCTAGCCAGTAAAAACTTTATAGATGAATTTCAGCTTTTTTTCATATGACCAAGAACCAGGATATAACCTAACTTAAATGTCAATGTGTTTGCCTTAGGGGAAAATAGGAGGGAGAATTATCTAGTCCATTTCAGGGATTAGTTTTACTTGTGCTTTCTTTATTGCTTTATCTTCCAAGTTATAGGGCTGGAAGCCCAGAGGTGAAATGGCTGAGCACTGGATCAAAACCAGGTTTTTGGAGACATGGTGAGAGAGGATTTGTCAGGAGGACTGACTGAAAGCCATGACAGAAAAAAAAAAAAAAAGAGGACTGAAAAAAGATCCAGGGGGAAAAAATCTGTCTGCTTAGGAAAGAAAAAAGTTATGGGAAAAAAGGATGCTAAGGGCTGGTCTGCTTAAAACAAAAGCAAGAGATTAGCAGACTTTGGAGGCTGAAAAAGGCTAGGTCAGAAGTAATCCTGGAATTAAACCTGGAAGCTAATAAGAGGGAAGAGAAGAAAATGTTATAATCATAGTGCCACTTAATCTCTGGCCTGGACAAATCTAAAAACATCTTTAAGGAAGAAAAATCTATGCCCACTGTGGAAATAAACTATGTAGATTTATGTTTTCATCCCTTCTAGCTTCCAAAGAAGCCTAGTAGAAAGGCTAAACCTCAAACCTCTTCCCTATGTGGAAAAAGAGGGGGTCACTGAGGGGAAAGGAAAAGCCATGTAAGGGGACATCAACAGGTATCGGAAAAGATGAAAAGCCATTGGTGAGAAAACTCTCAAATAAGCCTATCCATGCATTTCCAAATCCCCCTTTGACATTTGAAAATCCTCATTTTTAAAGATGTAATTAGCAGTATTTGTAGGCCTGGGTGCTCTTCTTATTTGCTTCTTCTCCTACTATAACTTCTGTGAAGCTGCTACAGGCTTATGCAAGGAAAAGAGGAGTCACAAAGCCCTAGCTCTAGGGATCACTTTCCTATTGTTTTTTTGTTGCAGATCTCTTAATCTCCGGAGATTATTCTTCAGCTACTTTAACATTTTGGCTGAATTTCAAGACATTCTAATAATGAACTGGGTGAAGGCAGGGGATTTCTAGGCATTAAGAGAAGCACTTTCATTCTGTCCTGAAGCACACATATAAAGTTAAGGATGGCAATTTGATTCCTGAAGCTATTGGAGGCTTTAGGAATGACAGCGCTTGCCAATTTAGTGAGAAGATAATGGAGTTGATTTACACTCGCTAAAGACTGGGCTACACTCCCCAGTGTAGCACAGGCATCACGAAGGTGTCCCTCACAATGGCCTCATTAGCTTGGATAGATGTCAACTGAATTTTACTGCGTAGGTAATAGAGAAGGATGCTAAAACTGTTTTTCAAACAAAATTTATTATCAGTATTTTCATCTGTATATAAGGGGAAGAAGGTGACCCTTCCGGAGGTAATCCTTGCCAGAGTAATCCCTACTTCTATTTAGTTGCATTACATTTTGTGTGGGGCTTTACCTTAACGCCTCTGGGAAACTCAAGCTGAGGAACAATTCTATGACTGGTTTTTCAAGCAGCATTTTATAGCAAAATTATTATTATAACAGTATTTCTGGATCTGCAGCAGCTGCCGCTAGGTTTCTAGATGGAGTTCAAAATATCCGGATCAAAATAAATCCCTAAATTTATGAGATTTGGTTACCAGAGGGACTGTTTCTTGATTATTTCCCAACTGTAATGTAACTGGCTGAGATTTCTGGAGGTATTTCAGTGGGAATTCTCTAACTATAAACAAAGGAAGTCACTGACAAAATGTTTTCCAGTGAGAAGCACTAAGCGATAGAGCTACTTGGACGAAATCTACATTTTGTCAAAGAAAGAGAGATTGGTTAGTGTAATTTTACTGTTAATTATTTAAGTGTTATCTATAAAGTAGGAAGAAACAGCTGTGGATAAGTTTCTGAGTTTGTAAACTTTAACTATTTTGATTTCTACTATTGTAGTCAGCCCTTTGAGGCAAGTGGCGAAGGTTTTGCAAAGCAGCTACAGTTACATCTCGTTCAGCTTCATGGTTCAGCTCACCCAGTACATGTGAATCTCTGGCTGGTGCAATAACTTCATCCCCAGCCCTGCTGGGACCCTATCCCCAGAGGGTCGCAATGTAATGTGGATGGGTCCACAAGTTTCCAGAGGGTGGAAGGATAGCTYTAGGGCACCCCTTGCCACTAGGTACAACACCTGCAATCAAATGCAGAGCAAGGGGCCAAAGCAGWCTTGACTACCTTGGAGTGATGAAACCATAAAGTGTTAGTTCATTTCTTTGACCTGCACTAAGCAGCTTTGAATCTTGCTATGCTGAACGAATCAAGAGTGAACCTGTGGMGATAGTAATGAGGGGAAGTAGAATGGAATATACAATCAGATCGCTTTACTTGCCTTGTTTATATTTAAATATGCAATCTATAAATGCAATTGTGCCCAATTTATTGTCACCTGAGATTCCGATTTGACTTCAGTGGCTAAATCAGATCTATTAAAGAGGAACAGCAGGAGGTCTTACAAGAAATACAGGCTTGTTAAATGTTGACAAGTGGTGTATAGAGTAATAAATCAATAAAAATGGTCAGAGTTACAGAAATACGATGTTCATACATTGAATTTGACTAATCCTTTCTAGAATCTTTCAATATTTTTCTATTACTTTTATCTAAGTAACTGCCTGTTATGACTACTTGCACCTCCACCTGTTGTTTTTCATGTAATAAACATCTAATTTTGAAAGAACAAGAACAACAACAACAACAACAACAAAAAAATCCCATTACATATTCACCTTCCACTTCACAGAATTTCTTCAGAAGAAGGAGCATTGCAAGGGTCTCAAGATTCATATTTCATTAAACAAGTAAATATAAAGACAGTCATACTAAAAATGCATGGAATATTATTCCACATCTCACTTGAGTATAAAAAATATTAGGTTTTGATATAACCCATTATCAATCAGATGACTATACACAGTGCGATTTATTTTATGCCAAATTGCTTTTTCCACAATTCCTTTCCACACCAATTTTGTGTTTGTTTGTTTGTTTGTTTTTTGTTTTGCTGAAGTCATAGAGAAAATGGAAAAGAAAACAGGCAGCCCCCACCATCCACCCTTATGGTACTTTACATGTGTTGGTTTAATTTAATTTAAATTTAATTTAGTCAAATCTTTCCCAGTTTTCATGGACTTATGGTTCCTATTGTCTTGGCAGTACAGCGACCTTGCATAATATTTCTTCTCCAGTTAGTAATAGAAAGCACTGGTATCAGACACTGTGTTGCTGTGCACTGCTATCAGACACTGTGTTGCTGTGCATTCAGTAGTCCTCAGAGGACACAATTCAAGTGGGGAGTTGAATATTCCTGGGTCAAGTTTTTACAGGCAAGTTTTACAAACCTAAACGAAAAAATAAACCAATGCATTTACAGCAAAGGATACCTCATACCAGTTCAAGTTGAGAACTGAAYGCTTTGTGGCAATACAGCTCATGGATTACACATGAAGTACCTTGGGACTTACAGATTCTGTCTGCTTTTAGTAACTAGAATAAATAATCTCCCTTGGGTACTTTGCAACTAAATATCAGTCCTTCTATTTTCTCTCTCTTTATGCATGACACTTTAAATTTCATTACTTTTCCCTGGTTCCACAGCATATATGCCTGTATTTTTTCCTTAATGGGAAGGGAGGAGCAAACRTGTTAAAGGATGTCAAAAAAGAGGAAAGCATGGGCTCATACTTAAAGCAATGAACGATATCCTGGAAAAACAGATTAATTCCATGCAACTGCCATAGTTCTGATATAACACATCGCAAGATATGTATTTGCCAAGAGTTCCTTAATTGCTTCCTGCTTCTTAAGAATTTGACTAGAAGTGCTAAGAGCTTGCAGCTACAATTAACATCAGTGAGAATTATTCTCCAATTTATAATGCCCAACACAAAGAGGATAAACAACTTTMATCTAAATCATTGTTTCAGTTTCCATCTGGAAAACGGGAATAAAAATAACTAATTTTACAAGAATGCTGTGGGAGAAAAAGTGTGATATACTGGCATACTACAGTGATGACTGTCAAGGAAAACTTATAGGGGAATAAATGATTGTGTTTTTAGAAGAGTTTGATTAATATTCAGGAAATAAGAAAGACTGGCTCATCAAACAGTGAGCAATGAGAATAAAACTAATGTTTGTTACCTAAAAGTCARTGTTCTTGTACTAAATGAGGTATAGTCACAAAAAAAAAATCAATGAAATTATTCTAGACTGTTTGTGTTGCACTACAATCAGCYTACACTCAGGAATATTCCAAATTTAAAGCTATCTGGCTTTGAAACTTTAGTCTTTGAACTTTTTATAGCCAGTATTATTCATCTATAAAAACTGAAAAAAAAAATAATTCCAATACATTGCTATTGCTGTTTTTAAAATAAGGGCTCAGCCTCTGTGAACTATGTTGAAAGATTCCATGTATCATCTACAAATTTACAGCACTTAAGCTCTGAATGAATTTTCTGATAACTTACAAGTAAATCCATTAAGTAGATTAAGTTAAATTAATTAAAAACAGGGTCCCACCAGAGATCTATCATCTGCGTCACATTTGAATGACCTTCCTGAGAAATAGCGTAGATGCTTCCAACTTTTCAGATAGCAAAAACTACTACAATTCCCTCTCTGAAGACATTAAATGAAGGTTAGCAATTGTTACGATTATTTAGGCAACAGACAACCCTGAGTCAAGTAAGCATGTGTCAGCATCTGTAGAGATCCAGCGAAGGCAAGTGAAGTAGGGGTTTGAATGTCTTAGTCTGATCATGGAAAAGCAGCTATAAAACTGTTAGCTGGCATGAAGACTCATGAGAGTAACTAACTGGCAGTTCAAATGATGATTAAGCCGAATAGTGGTTGGCAGGAGGACACAGCAGACACAGAAAAAAACCCAAACCACAGCATAAGAGCTTGACAGCTCCTCATACCAATATCCTCTTCTCTACATCCCCAGAACAGCTGGGAGCAAAGCAGCCTTTCCTAAAATGTTCTGAAGGAGGAACAACCTAGGTTAAGCACTGCCGCTGAATTGAATGTCCCAAGAGTGCAACCTAGGTAGTGTCCTTGTGTGGAAATTGCTCTAACTAATCGCTCCAAGTACTTAATTCTAAGCTCGTACTTAAATGCCTCACTGAATTAGCCCCTGTGATTCTCTAAATCCTGAGCACTTTCCCATCCCCAGATTTCACCTTTCCCCTTCTCAGGATGTTGCTTCTCTAAAACGCCTTCAGACAAAACCAGGGGACTTCAGTGTGCCCTAGGTAGCCTTCTATTTTCACTTCTTGCATTGCACGCTTTCCACCCACATCTAAATCCTTGGAAAGATTCCTCTCACTCCAGTTTATGCCTTTGTGACTGAGTTATTGTGATAAGCAACGGATGATGACCCTGTCTCTAGAACTGTAGGAAGGTGCTTGATCATAGTCAAATCTCTCAGAGTGTGAAAGAAAATCTTCTGTTTCAATGCCAGGAGCCACAGTCCTTGACCTGAGGTAATATAATGATGATCTGTGTTAACTATATTAGATGGTGATTGCTTTAATATCCATAGTAGTAACTTTGGGTGACTGATCTCATAACAAAACTTAGCACAAAGAAGTACTTATCTGCCCTTTTTTGTTGTTTGGGATTTTGGGGAGTTTTTTCTGCATGTTTATTTTTTATAGACTGCATCAGTGGAGAAATAGAATTGTTCTTCCTGTTCATTTGCTAGCAACAGGTCTGCCTAGAAGCAAAGATGGGATATGAGAACATCACTGTCAGGCAACTGACACACATTACTCTGAGGAAACGAYGTGTCCCTCCGTGTCTGTCAGTTTGACTTCCTACAGGGAAGCCACTCTGGTACCAGCTTATGGACTGATATTATACTGAAAAAATAATATATATATATATATATGATTCTCTMTATATATATTTTTTTTTTCATTTAGCAAAAACAGACACCTCAAAGTTTGTCTCCTTTCTTCCACAGAAATATGGTGCCCTAACTCAGAATAGATTTCTGATCTAATCTTAGCAGATTATACAAATTTCAGTACTTCTATTCTTTCCACACAGTTAGTCATAATTCCTGTACGTGGGAACTGTGGCTTCACAGCTTCAAGGAGATGATACAGATGTAAAATCTAATTCTTCAATTTGTACACAAACATTAAATCAATGGAATTCCTGGGTATGAAAGAATCCTCAAATCAATTATCACTCCTGGGTATTAGATGAGACTTTGTCTGCAAGACAAATTGTGTATATGTTGAATAAACTCAAAATGTAGTTCATTATAAAAGACATTATGAAAAGTGCTTTGAAATTTAAGGTGCTATGCTACTGAAGAATGAACCTGCATGAAAAAGGCAAATGATGAAAAAATGTCATAAAGTACTGCATTGACACAGATAATGTCTCCAATTATTTGTCTAGAACCTTACCTCTCATGCTAGATTTACCACTCACCCTCTATTCTTAAACCATGTTGAAATTTAATTTTATATTTACTCATATTTCTAAGGTATGTTGTATGAGCAGAAGCACTGGACATGAAGATAATATGATTATTGTCAGGTAAGCAAAGAAAATCGATGAATTAGATACCCCAATTTGCCTTCATTTATGTCTCTTTCCCAASCCCATTCTCACTGAAATTAAACTCCAGTGAGAGAGCACCATCACCTACAGCTCAAACATTAGACTCCACCATATGCCAGCTTCACCTCTTTCCCTGTCCTGAGCTAAAACCGGAGCCAGATCTTAAGAACAAAAGGTTTTTATTCTGAAAATAAATAACATCACTTTAATTTTCATCGTCCAAGTGTTTGTTTGGTTTGGAAACAAAAACAAAAGAGATAAAACAAATTAACATAATTCTGAAAAAAAAAAAAAAAAAAAAAGAAAAATTACTCTCTATATCTTCAGTCTACATTCTGACCTCTGTAGTACAGGGCTCCCCAAGAAATACCTTCACACTTTTTAAGAGAAGCTATTTGGTTCCAGAGCAACTGGAAAGTTCCTAAAATAAGTTCCTTAGAAACTGGTGTTTCTATATTTGTATGGATTAAAATTGCCCATGTCAGCAAAGAGGACTCATGAGTTGAATCTTATGGAAAGGGACATTATTATTTATTATTATCTATTGGAAATGAATATCACACTGTAAAAATCAGTTTATAGGAAATATTTTCTGGTGATTATTTCTCATTTGTTTTGTTGTGCCATGTTTTCAATGGACATGTGACTTTGGTGGGCTACGAGGAATATTTCATCCTGTATTTCACAAAGGTGGGTACCAAGTTGCTTTACACAGTTGAAAGAASCATTGTGTCCACAGTGACAGTGACRGAGAAAACTAAAATCTGTTTATTTGTAGATAATAGAAGTAGGAGTGAGAGAACTCACAGATGCTCTTTTCCCCATGCCCTTCATCTATTCCTTCCCAAAGCAGTAAGGCAAATTTGCTGGTTGCCTTTGGCTTCTTGTCTGTTCTATAAGACCCTGTAAATGCTTTTCTGTACCAGAGTAGTCCAGCTAGTAAGCAAGAAAAGCTACAACATAGAAAAGACTAATAGTTACCTGAATTTATTGACTGTAACCCTGGCTGTGCCTGTTTTTGCGCCATGTTTTCTATTGCTACCAACTGTATAGTTATGCAGAATAATGCATACAAATTATTCTTAAGATGCAATCCTACACCACTCAGGTGGCTGTTTATAGCTTCAGCACCAAGATAGTTGTTTATAGCTTTGGCATTAGTCCAGTCAAAAAGCTGAACTGGATTTGTTCAGATTTTTCATAGTGTGTTTTCACATGATTAATCAATTCACAATCAAAGGAGGTTTGAATGGACTATTTAAGTATATTTCAGAGAACTGCAGATAATAGCTATGAAAATGTTAAACAAGTAAACAAGCATGTGTAAATTTACTGGCAGCCTTTCTTAGATAGAAGATYGAAAATTCACTGGATGGGGGAGTTTTTAGTGGAAAGTCACAGTAAGCTTAATAAATTCTCACTTCAAATAACATGATTCATGAAGTCAGCAGTACTGGTGCTAATTTACATTCGCAAGGATTTGGCCTTACCTATGTATACTTCCAGACCCCTGCACTATTCATGAGGTGCTATATATTACACAAAATCTTGAGGGATGGGAAACGACTGCTTCCAGTGCTGAGAAGTGAATGACAATGGTTTGTGATTAGATGCAGCCACAGGGCTTTGTAGTGCAAAGGCCAAAGCAAGCAGCAGAGAAGCCAGAAGAGTTTTGATGATGCCATTAAGGGTATGAGGGGGGCACGCTCTGAGGTGCCATAGGTGGAGGCAAAGAGGACTTTRTGGACTGTTTTACCGTCCAAGTTAGCGCCTGTTGCTCCACTGGGTACGTCCTAACCCTGTTGGCTAGGACAATCCATGTGTGAGTAATGGATCTGCCTGCATGCTTACAGAGTTCAGTGCTATCTGACAAATGCATTTTGTGGATGACCCCAACGGTATTAGCTGCAAGACATGTCTGTCATCTGAGATAAGGACCCTTCCAAAGCCATGTTGAGTGAAAGGCTTTTGAACTTTGTCAGGCYGACCACTAGAGGGAAGACATATACATTTGCACGAGGTGCCTTATGGATTAAGAGGTGAGTAAAAATGGAATAAAAGATGAAAAATAAAAAAGACATCTGCTGTACAGAGAGGAGGTACCAGATCCAACCAACGTAAATGTGTTGTGCTTCCCAGAAATCAGGTCATGTGGCAGGCACTGTATAGATATTCATTTACTATTGCAWAACTGAGCTCCAGACCTATTTGTCAGGTACAAGAATATTCTACAAAATTCATGTTTAAAGTTATTTGTGTGCATATTTGTTTCCAAGACCTTTCCTTAGACAACAYAGAATACAAAGTTAATACTCTATATTACTGTCCAGAGCTGTAAAATAGTTGGGAGTAGGTTAAATGCACTGCACCGTCACTAATGCTGGCAGGACTACTACCAGGATTTATGCACGTGAGAGTAAGAGGGTTTTCTTTTGTAATTATCCAAGTCTTTATATGCCAGGTCAAAAAACTTTAAATTACCTTGGGATACAGCCATCCAATGTAAGTACATACACAGAATTGAACTGCTATCAGAAARCTAGGCCAAAAGTTTGACAATCATCCTCAGCTACATTTTGTGGAAGGAGCTCTGAAATACTAGGATTCAGCATAGTTTGTCCATAGACCCAAATCTTTCTCCTTCTCCGTATGTCTTATTGTCATCTGTGTCCCTGTTCTTGTTTATACTAACTAGGTGCTTACAAGCAACGAGAATCTTTAACTGCTCCTACTGCTCAGTCTCTGCTATTGTGTGAATAAGAATGGTATCTTGACCCTTTTGATTTTCTACTCTTCCTCATGATTCTCTCTGCTTTATAGGCATTTGCTTTAGAGGCAAATGTGGGGGTTTTGTCTCCTTTGAAAGAGTCAGCTTGACTTCACACCACTGGTAATCAGATGGAAATCATCCTACCCTTTTCACTCTATAACACCTACTAAGTCACTAAACTGTAGCAGCTTGCTTTTTTTTTTTTTGTATGCTTTTTGTATTTTGTTTTTTGCTTTCAAGTGTCCTGAGATTTCATTACTTATGGCAAGAAATGGAGAAGAAAGATTACTTCGTAGCTGCTGGACTGGGACTCCAGTTTCAAGTTTGGTTCAGTTGAACAACCTCCAGGTGATCTTGGATAAATTGTTTAATCTGCCCATAGCACTCTTCCCTCTTTGTAAAATGGGGAGGGTCATCAGTGGCAGTAGAGTTCACACATACTTACAACTGACTTTTTACAATATAGCTCTTACTCAGAGTTGAATCACATCAAATTGTAACATACAACCTATAACTTGTGAATGGTGACATGAAGAACATATGTGCAACGAAAACTCCCTGTAAGCGCTTTTAGTGAAAGCATCCATCAGAAGAGAACCCACCTTAAAGCTGAGTATTCACTTCACCAGCACCACTGAGAGTTTACTGAGCACATTTTTTAAAAGCCAGTTTATACCTGCCTAGGACCTTGTTTTCAGAAATTTCAGTAGATATATGATTCTCTATCCATCTAAGTTCATTACAAGTACTTTACAAACTTCTTTCCACTTCAGGACTATTATTTCCATGTGAGTTGTGTGTTTGTACTTTAATGTACATATATTTTATGTTTCTTAAGAGAAATGGGATAAGTGGAAAACCCAATGAAATACTTCTTATATGATCACTCTTATCCTGTGTCTCGCAAGTTTGGGGACTACTAATGTCAGTCTCTGTGATTTACTTGGTGGAGTGAAGTTGTTTTGACCTGCAATAACAAAGAACATCATTGTTGGCTTTCATGTTATAAAAATGATGCACAATACTCACATCTAAAAGTCAGAATAAACCTTTTAGGCAGCTCCTTGTCAGTTCTACAAATGGTTGCAGTTAATCGATGCTATAAAACTTTCCTTCGGGCACTGGTATTCAGCTTTAACACTGGGAAATGCAACTTGAGTTTGACAGGTGGTATTATCTAATGAAATAATTTAGGGTCTGAAAATTCCCATCAGTGAACACACACAAAATGACTGTGGAGTGAGGGTATTCTAAAACACTTTTTTGGAGCATAGGGAGAAGAAGAGACATTGTATTGACAGTATTATTTTGCTACTCTTGTCCTGAAGACAGTTTTAACTAGACTAAGGTCTAGAGTCCCATTGGGGCATGCGTGTAATTTTCATTTACACTAATGGGAGCTCTATGTATGAACAGACGAGGGCACACATTGAATTCAAAATTCTTTTTCTTTATTAAAAGGTGCTGTGCACATTCTGAAGTGAGGGAAGCCCTGGAGACTTTTTTCTACCTTGCCATAAGAATGCTGTAGATTTAGCAAGCACTCCAGGACATCTACAGGGTGTTATTTATTTATTTATTTATTTATACTTTCCAAATTTTCCAACTAGCTCCCTCTCAGGTGCTAGGCAAAGTGTGGAGGAAGAAAGGAAAGTCACAGGTGAGGACAAACAATGTGGGAATCCTGAAGGCTTTTATCTGAGGTTTTGCAGTGAGTCATTGGCTAGATATTTTTCTAAGTGACACGCAGATGTACAAAAGGTAGGGCTGGCATTTGGAATTTGCTCCTAAGAAGCAAATGTTATATCTACTTGGATTGTTCTCTTGTCTCTACTGATGTTCTTGGATACCAGACACTCTGAAATGGGTGACACAGAGGACAGATATAAGATCACAGTGGAAAAGGCTGAGCAAAACATAAAGGCTCCGGGACTGTGCTATCATAGTACAGCCACACTGTCTMCAAAGCAAGCCCATGCCTAAAGAACACCATCTATCCTAAGTCTACATATGTGACCTACCAATCATAGTGGGAAAAGAGCATGTGATCTGATTTACTACTTTTCTGAGGAATAATTTATTCCTTAGTAGGAGAAATTTGAAGAGGCACTCTTCCTAGTGCACATGCTCTTACTCTCACAGGAGTCACTGAACATCTTTCAGAGGAGTTAACACACCAGTTCTTCAGCAGAACTGGTTTAAAAGTCAGTGCAGAACTGACAATATTCAAAACGGACTATCTTTCAGTCCTTCATTTTTGTTGTTTCATTTCTAGACAGGTGAAAAAAAATAATGTGCAGAGAATGWTTTTCTAGTACAGTTTTTCAAACAACCTTTTCAAAGATCTGAGAACCTGCCATAAAGAGTAGGTGACTTACAAAATTTCTCTGAAAGGGAAAAAAAGAAAAGAAAATGAAGAAGGATCTCTCCTAAGGGCAGAGATGGAATTTTAGGTATCACAATTTTGGTCTGCCTCTTTTTAGCTAATTTGCACCGGTTCAAGTGTAAATGAAAGTGGAGTGCCATGTATCTTTACATAAACTCACTAGTCAGACTTGATATGTTGGTCAAAGTGATTGTCCAAGCTCATAAGGTAAATCAAAAGGAGGTAAGCCTGTAAGACAGGACAGAGCCCTGCTTCTCAAACCAGTTTGCAACATTTTTCTTCCTCTTCCAGCTGTATCATTTAATCACTACCATACTACAGTTTGTGTCAGCTTTTTATATTGCCAGCAGATGGGTATTTAAAAAGCACTACGCTGCTCACCTTTCAGTCATCCCCATAGCTTTCATCTTGGTATTTTTTTATTTCGCTAGAGGCTTTCCCAATAGGTTTGCTTTTTTTCTGAAATGCTGGATCACCTACAGAGCTTGGAACTGTGACCTTCTAGCTCTCGAATGGTCCTACAGAAATTTCACAATCTTTTCCCTTCCTCTCCTCTCCTCTCCTCTCCTCTCCTCTCCTCTCCTCTCCTCTCCTCTCCTCTCCCCTCCTCTCCTCTAAATGTGGGCAGGGAAAGCACTTCAGGATTTGGTATGTTGAACTGCCTTGTTCAATATCTCATGGATTTTGGAGTTCAATTTTTCAATCTGCAATAAATAGTAATTTTACTTCTAAATTAGCAGCATTGGCCAAGATTACCAATTTTCTAAATATTATTCAGGTATCCCACTAATGGTACCTCCACTTGGGATGGATTTTAACCTCTTTGTTATTGAGAACTCCAAAAAAATCACTTAGTGCAGAAGGACTTATTATTTCTGTAAATGTTCTTTTGGGTATTTTTGTTGTTGTTTCTTTTTTCAACTGAACAAATGTTTGGTACAGTTAGGAAAGACATTTTTAAAGGCAGATGTTATTTTTCCCTTTTGATATAAAACCAATATTTTGAGCAATCTAAAAAATTGCTTGTAGAATTTAATAGGCCTCAGTGTGCTAATCTTCAAACCAGCCTCTCGGTTCTTGACTGAGGAAATGCCAGTAGAACTTTGTAGCTACCTTCCTTTTAGGTGATAGTCCACTGACCCTTCAAGTTATTAATATTCCTCAAGTCATGAACTAGCTCATGTGATCCGTCTCCCTTAAAAGCTTATCTTTTACAAGTGCCATCACTATGTGTGGCAATTTGATGAACAGATACAGATCTGCTCACTGGCGCATAGTGGCCTCAGCCTCTTGGCTCCTTTGTTCTATTTGCCTACTGCTTAGCTTGGCATTCTTTCTTGGAGTTCTTTTTTTATTGTTTTTGAGTAATGCGTTCTGTTTTGTGTGAGATTGCTGTGGATCCAAAGAGCAAAATCCAATTTTTCCACCTCATCAATCTTTTTTCTTGTCTTTATCAAATACCTGGAAATGCATATTTTTAGAGACCAAAGGAATCTTTATAAGCATTTCATGGGAAAATAGGGTTAGATGTCATCTTCTCAAATTCCCAGTGGGYGTTAAATCATAGCAAATCTGTGTATTTTCATGTTGCCCACTATGTGTCAAATGCCAGACATGCCATACCTCCCCAAAACGGCAGCATTCCTCTGCATCACATTTACTGCCCATGGACCAATTTCTGTAATTCTCCCTGCAGTTTGAATGGCAGGTTATTGTGACCAAGAGATTCTTGTTAAAGACAAATTATGCAACAGTATAACCTTTACCTATCTTGTATTGCTCTCGTTCCTTTCGGCACTCATTTCTGTCCGATAGATATATTCCTTGTTTTGTCTCATGAGTATCTGTATACTCACATATAGAACATGCATTCATGCATGCATCCATGCCCTTTCTTAGCAGTTGTATGGTTACTATCAGTTTCCTTTTAAAGAAAACCCTACTCTGCAAATATAACTAAATCACTGTGTATGTATAATTTATCTCATTCCTCTTACTTTTACTGGCAATAACTTCTCGTGGTCTGAAGAACTGCTTATTTTACTTGTTCATCCAGGTCAATAATTTTTGAGGTTTTTTAAAATCTCCAAAGAGAAACACAGGGTTACTGTAAGATGTTGAAGGACTTTATCTTCTGCTCCACCGAACCATCTGTGTTAAACATCAGAAGATTTGTTTTGCTCAGTATATCTGACATACAACTTCACTACTTATGATTGGAGTGCTAATAAAAGATTCATGGTAGCTGACAATGTGCTTGACAATCACTTCTTTATGACAGAGTCCCATACCTTGTAATAAAGCTACACACCCACTTTGTCGCTGAAGTTAAACAGATAAAACTGCCCCATAACACAGGACTACAGTCAGAAGCTGGGTTTGTTTTTTCACAGACCTCTTTTCTATGTTTAACCATCAGATGCTCTGGTGTTTTGATACTACACTTCCTATGCCTTCTTTCTGCAATTATCTTGCAGCTGATACTGCTCTACACAACTGCAGGATTTCAAGAAYGATGTCTCATTCATCATTTTCTTTACTTGTTGGAGTTCTTGAATGAACCAATAGGCATTGTCTCAAGGATTCAGAACCTGAAGAGATATCTGGCCATTTGTCAGCTTATAAGGTGTCAAGTTCATAACGGAAGATAGAACAAGATAGAAAAAAAAAAAAAAAAAAGAAGTCTACTGAGAACTTGTCAATAGTTGGGTGGACACTTGATCCTGACAGCCCAAAACAGCCCAATTCTTTTGGTTTATTGTACCTCAAAGGCAGGGCTGAGGTCAGCTACAACAAATCCCTCCTCACCCTGAAGTGACTGACTACTTTCACATTAGGTTCCATCCAAAGCCAGTCACAAGCTTCATTCATTAAACGTACAAATGCATCCATATACAGCACTTAGGTTTTTGTGAAATACGATGTTCAGTGTGTAGAAGACCATTGCAGAAGATCCACATTGCCCTACTATCTTGGAAAGAGTTTTTTTGATTTCTTAATAGTTTAACAGTTCTTTGAGGCATGCGTAAGTGTAGCGAGAATTTTGAGAAAAATGCATTAATATTTTTGAAGAGATAGAGCCCAGAGTCCAGAGGAAGCAATACTGTAAAATCAGAGAATAATGTATCATTTGCTAAAGGAGGAAGTAGAAATTAATTTGAATCCCTCGGAAGCAGCCCTCAGAATGGGAGCATACAGCAAATGCTTCCCCAGCTTGCAGGACTCTAGTGGAGACAATCTGAGGACAATGGAAGGGCAGAGGTACTAAAGAGTTAAGTACATTAAGTGTCAATAGCTAGTCACCTAGATAAAGCAATGGTAAAAATAAAGGTTTTGGTATTTAGATTAAATATAGATGTCTTTCTCTCTCCAGCATCCTTTCATATTTTTATAGAAATTATCTATTTTGGTAATAAATGATTTAACTTGCTTTTACTTCAACCTGGCTTGAACTAAAGGTGATATATAGATAACCTACTAACAGTTCATTTTTCCTGTGTGATTCTTAGAAAATGAGGTAATAGAATACATAGAATACTGAGAATCCTAGGACATTCTCTAAAATATCTAAATATTATCAGCATGTACTTCTATGGAGCTATGTGAACCAGATTAGGAGCTAGTAACGTGACAGTCTTTCTGGAAGTATTATATTCCAGTAACGAGTGTGAGCTAGTCTAAATTCCCCAGCACTGAGTGTTAAGAAAGATGTCTGAACTCTAAGGGTATCACTGGAGTTTGAAACATCATCCATAAACATTACTGATACTCCTTTCTCACTTTTCTTAGGGTCTATCTGTACTTCTTCAGAAGGTGGTACAGGTCTAATGAAGAGGACATCTCAGTATTATCAACATCATCAATGCAAAAKGGTCACAGAAATACCTGATTCTGACCTGATACTTTGCAATCAGAATAATTACCAAAATTTTTTAATTCCTAATACCATTTATCTAAGGTATGACACGTAAATGTATGAACTGAACATCTAATTCCAAATGATAGATATGGTACTAAAGTTTGAAGAAGAATGTGATGAATATTTAAAGAATAAAAGGCAATTGCTAACTATTGCTAGTGCCGTTTTTTTTTTTTTTAAAGTAGATTTTAAAATATTTGCAATAAAATAGAATTTTAAAATATGCAAAATTTGGTAGATTTTTTTAAAACCTACAACATTTTAAAATTCACATTCATGTTTTATTTTGGATCTGAAAAGTTTACAGTCAAAATTTCTGAGATTGAAATAGAAAAATCTCCCTAGCAGTAATTTGAAGAAAAAAGTGCAGTGCTCCAAACTTTGGAGGCACCATTCTTCCAGAGACCAAWGGAAAACATCCAACCAAACAAGTGAAAAACAGGTTATATTGTATATAATGTCCTTATGAATCTATTTTTTCTCTTGTTCCTTGAAGCATTTCATGAGCCATATTGACTCTTTAGATTCTTATGGGACTTGCAGACCTTACGTCCTCGCATTTTTAAGGAGAAAAAGGAAAGTAAAATTACTAACAGGGACACAAGTAAAAGTACTTAAGCTGGTGCCAATGTATTAACTGTACACTTCAGTTTACACTGTCTGCTCATTTAAGCACAGGAGGATACAGAATAAGGTCGGGGGAATCATCCTGTATGCATCCCCAAAGATATCTGATACACCCAATGACAGCAGAGGCCTGTTTATTCAAAATGCTTTTGGAACATCAAAACATTTGGATAAACAGGCCTTCAAATAATTGAGGGAGTTATTGTATAAGTAATTCACACCAGAGGGACATAACCTAGATTCAAAGGAGTGAGTTTCAGATCAAAGGGGTACAGATAAGTGGGATTTTACTCTATATGAACAAATGAAATAATCAGCATTTCATTATTCATGAAGCAAGAAGTGTCTAAATATTCTTCAAAAAGAGTTTAGGACAAAAGGTCAAAGTGGTAACAATGGGCCAAACATMAGAATACTCCTATGGAATCAAAATAACAAATAGCTACATGAGACCCAAAAGAGTATTTTAAATTCACTGATCTTGCAATCAAAACTTTACCAAGTTTTTTGCTATTATTCCAACTCTGCCCTTATTCCAACTAMGAAATTGATATTTTGTGGTGGAAGGTAGGAATTAGTAACATACATCACAATGTGACTCATTTTYCCCATAAGCTAATGGAAGCAAACTGTAGAACACACCATTTGGGTCTCACAGGCACAATRTTGTCTGCTTGCTCGTCTATCCCTTAAAATCATGAGCTACATATGGTTTATCTACGTACAGACTTCATATTCTCATACAAAATATCCTTCAAAATGCAAATCTGGAAATTTAAAAAGACTGGCCATGTAGTGATCTACACTGACATTCATCCATCGCACCTAATGCAGCCGCGAGGTAATCTGCTCATTTGGAAGAATAAAGTAGCTTTTTTGCTTTCTGAAAATCMCACTGTATTCCTATAATTCAGAATTGCTCCTTACTCTCTTATGTAGTAAACTTTTAACAGTAGGTTCCAAAGGGAAAAATAAAGATTCACTATTTAAGTGAAAGAGAGGYAAACAAGTGAAAACTGATGTGTCTGGACTTCCATCAGCATCGCTGCGCCGAGTTACACGCCCTGAGAGTCTTCCTGGCAGGACATTTCTCCTGCCATTGTGCCTCATGTTGGGTAACGTTGCTCTTGCTCCAGGTTTTGAGGGAAAGCGTGCATGGAAGTGGAGCCTGTTTCAGCTTAACCTTCTGGTGTGTTTCCAAAAGGCACTTTTGAAYGGGCAGCAGGGCAGTCCAGGTGCCCCGTTGAAGTCGTCCTAATGTTTCTTTGGTCCTTTGATTGGGGGTCTGTCGGCACCCCCAGGGTCCCAGTGTGCTCTGTGGTGGAACTCGGGCAGGTTCACCGCACAGCGGCAGCTGTGGGGACACGGGGTGCCGCCTGCATTGCCACCCGCCACGCCAGCAGCCGTTGAGGCAACGGCCGTTGCGAGCGCGTGCCTCCAGGCGCCCAGGCAACGGCCGTTACCCGCGCGCGCGCGCGCAGCCGGCCGCCGAGGCAACGGCCGTTACCCGCGCGCGCCCCGCCCCTCTGCTCACCCTCTGCTCGCGACTTTAGGCGGGAAGAGCGGGGCGGCCGCGGCGCCATGGTAGAGGCGGCCGCCAGGGACCGCTGCCTCCTCTCTCCTCAGCCTCGGCGGCTTCATGGCTTCCGCCGTGGGGTAGAGGGCAGAGGGGAGGCGCCCGTATCACGAGGGGGCGAGCCGCCCTGGTTAGCGTCGTTTTTCGCGGCCGCTTTCCCCTTCTACCGCTTCACGGTGGTGGGGGCCGAGGGCCCAGGTGTGTAAGGCGGTGGGAGGAGTCGCGGGGGGGGCGCTGGGGGGCGGGATGGACTAAAGCCAGTCAAAGGCTGAGAGATAACGGCAGTTGGAGAGGGATGAGGTTGAGTAGTGGTTGAGTGAGTGTCTAGTGCTGAGAGGTGTTGGAGATGTGATAATATGGAGGAGTTCAAGGGAGTAGATGCTGTCATTGCCCAAAAGGTAGGGCCAGTCTTTTGTACAGAGTTAGGAGTCTTTGGTAGGGATTAGTTAAGCCCTGGTTTCATTTGCCCCCTCCTCTGGGTGAGGTGTGCAGATTGCTGCAGCAGCACAGTGTGGAGGTGAGCTGAAAATGAACCCAGGAGCAAAGCAGAGAGAGGTCAAAGYAGGTCTTAGGGTTTTGTTTGCTGCTGCCTTGGCTACGTTGGAATTKGTTTAAAATTTCAGTCCTCTGGCCTGGTTTCCTTCCCACTCCTCATTTCCTCTGCAACTCATGGGGCAGAGTTGTYCTGTTGCCTATGTTACAGGTATAGAGCGAATTTCTAGAGTTATTCCAATTTATGTTTTTTCCTGTACAGACAGAGGTATCAATTAAAAAACAAAATCCAGTTTTGGCTCTTTGCACATAACAGCAGTAATTGAAATTTTTCTCATGGCTTCTTTACTCTCCATTTCTTTTATAGATTTGCTAAGACTCTGATCTGGCTGGAGAAGCCTTGCTGGGCTATGTCTCAATTACAATTTGATAAGGACATTTTGACCAGGATTCTGTTTGGAGTGGAGAAGAGGGAGAAGGTATTTTAAAAAACAAAACAAGAACAAACAAAAACTTGTGTGTAGTGTTTGTTTAAGAGTGATAGTTCTGGAGTCTGAATTTTTTTGGTACAGTCACAAATTCAGAAAGTGCACAGACTTCTGTCTAACTTGAAGCATGAATAGGGAACATCTTATTTCACTGAATTCTTAAAGCTTTCAAGGTTAAAGACGTATTTACTTTCTTATAGGAAGTAACAAATAAAAGTAACATATAAAAAAACCCTCTGRTATCACGAGGCTAGTATGGAACTGATGAAGGTGTTGCCTGTGGAGCTAAGGCGGCAGATTTGTTCCTATTCCCATATAATCCCTGGATTTTCTGCTGTGATTCTAATTAAGATAGTGGGATGCCATTTTTGATCTGTTCATCTGAAGTCTACAGCTCCTATCAAATTCAAATGGAGGTCTGTCATCAAGCTAAGCGATTACATGATTGGGCCTTTTTTTTTTTTTTTTTTTCAAAGTCTGTTCCTCTCCTTTCCCCCCTCTCCCTTCCCCCATCACTCATTAAAGCACAAAACCCACAAAAGTTGCAGGTCCTCTAGAATTAAATAAAACAAAAAATCTCTCAAGTTTAACTTTTGAAGTAGATTTTCTTCCCTCCTATTTCCTGTCCCAACCACAGCTTTACTTTAACACAGCAGAAATGCAGCTGCCTAGAGATGATTCAGAAAAAAATGAGCATGTTTGGTTCTTAAAATAACATACTTTTTAATTATATTTAATTGTTGTCTTACCARTAGACTAGTAAACTTAGGTTATTCTATTGCTGCTAATCATGATGCTCTGTAGCAGTCAGAGGCAGCAACTGCTGCTGATGGAAAAGAAAAGGTAGTGGGAGGAGGAGGGGAGAAGGAGGTGGGAGATAAGGTGTTGTTGGGGATTGGCTGCTTGTAGTGTCAATCGCAGCTGCGGGCCCCAGCTCTTCCGCTCCTCTATCTCTGGCTCTCCCTTGAACAGCTCCTAGAGAGAACAAGGCGTGCGGAGCTCCGATCACCAGCATCATGCTCCTTGGGCTTGGATCGTAGATCCCCTCTTTGAACATTAAAATAACCGCTTCATCCATCAGCATCCTAGACAGACCCAGAAAGAAAACACGCGTGCAAGAGAAAAGAAAAGGGAGGAAGAAAAAAAAAAATCTGCAACCAAGGGGACTAAAGCAAAGAGAGAGAGTGTGCTTTGCTTGCCCAGCTGCAAAGTGGGAATTTAAAGAACCGCAGAGAGAGAAATTCCAGCTCTTCGGCACATACACATTGCAGACTTACAGATCCAGGTAGAAATGACATCAACAGGGAAAGAAGGCAGCGGAGCTCAGCATGCACAATATGTTGGACCCTATCGTTTGGAGAAAACCCTAGGAAAAGGACAGACAGGTTGGTTATTTTGCAGCAGCACCCTTGCTAGGGGGAAGGTGCTGTAGCAGGCAGTTGGGGATGGTATATTTTAAGGTTTAGGTTTTTGTGTTTACTGCTTCAGTAGAGATAATATTCTTAAGGGATTTTTGCTTTTGTTTCTATTTTTTTTTCTCCTTTTAAACCCAGAATGCTTTATGATCATTACTGCTATTTATGGGTGGTGTTCTGATGAGAGCCAAGCTGTATGCAGAGGAAAAAAATAGATGATCTGGTGGTGGTGAATTTTACATCATTTTTTTTCCACTGTCCTGCTTAAGAGTCATTTCTTTTTAATCAAATTACATTAAAACGAAAGGTTCACAGCTGTAGTACAGAGAAGGTGGTGGTGGTAGTGGGGGAGTCACCAGCACTATTTCATGACATCATGATTGAAAAGGGTGTAGTCCTTAAGGTGCAGTTGGTGTGTGTGGGGGAAATATGTACAGTATGGCTGTGGCACTGATTACTATGGGTGTTTAGAAAATATGGATGCATGAGCTGGTGTCTCTTATGGGTAGGTCTGTAATTAGAGAAAGAAAGGATCAGTAGCAGAATTCGTACTGGGAAGAGGGCTTTTTTTTCTCTTTTGTAGGCGGGATTGAGGCGGAGGGAAGGCTATTTAATTATTTTTCTTAAAGCTTGTTTATGAAGCTTGCCTCGAGCAGATTTTTCCTGAATGGAATAATGGTAAAAAATATTAAAAAGAGGAAACAGTGCAGAGAGCAGGTGCTTCTGCTCTACATGGCATAATTAGATCACTTAAATGATTTCAAGATATGGACTTGCTGTTGCTTGTATAGATAGCAAATTCACTTCAAGGGCAGGGGAGCGTTAATTAAAAGAAAAAGCCTTAGGAAAATAAAGGACCATAAATGTCTTTCCTATTAATTTCCTTTTAAAATGATTATTGTTTTCATTTTTTTCCCTCTCGTAGTAACAGGTGCAATAAGCAGTGGGATCTGGTAAATTCATTGTTTTGGGATGCCCCTCACTCCCAAGTGATTTAAGACTCAAGATTATAATTTAGTGAGAGGGAAAGATCAGCCATAGGGGTCTTCCTTGGGCATGTGGGTGTTAAGTGTTGTTCATTGTGGGACAATAAAACATGATGCATTGTGTGTGGTTTTTTTTTTTTTTTTTTTTTTTTTTTTAAACCCAGCCGAGCTTTGCCCATCTGTTGTCTAAAGGATTTAATAGGCGTTTCCATCCCCAGCTGCTGCCTCTGCTCTGCCTGCTTCCTCACTGCCCTGCGTGGCAGCAGCTCTGCAGTCTGCAATTTTCTTAGGGACACAGTCAAAATCCAGATCTTTCTCTGTAAGAAGCAATGCTCTTCTGAGATGATTGATTATTACCCCCCCATCCTTCCCTCCTCTCCACAAACCCCATAGCAACCGTTCAGACATGGATGAAGATGACATTGTCTTTTTATGAAAGTGACTTCTATTTATATTTTTTCTGAATATTTTTCACTGCTGAGTGTAGCATCTGTCACTCATTGGATACTACCTTTTATTCTTTACATAGCTCAATAAGCCCTTATTCATTTAACTGTATTCCTACTAAAATCTCATCTGATGATGATAATGAAAATATTCTGCCAAAAAATGCAGTGTATTGGTATTAAAACTGTCCTGTTCCACATTCAATCTTTTCTTGGATACTCCAGGTGATCAAAGAGCCTGCTGTAGATGACAAATTCATTTTTTTTGTCTTCATCACCATTTCCTCTCTCTCTCACCTTCTCAGAACCCCTCCCTTGCCTTTAAAACACAATTGTGTCTGCGATTCCTGAAAATACACTTGCATTAGCCTTTTACTCCAAATCACGTAGCCTGAYGTTGTGGTCCTGAAGGGTTATCTGCAGCTTTGGTTATTTTTTTCCCCTGTGCTAATCTTCCTATCTTCCTCTGAACTGATTAGGGAGCTGGGGGTGGAAGGAGAAGAAGAGAATATATTTAGAGGCTTGCTGCTTTTGGCCTCTGCAGTTATTCAAATAGCTGGACAAGAGTGAAAGTTTAATTTTATAATTTTACCATATAACTAATCTTTATAGATAAATCTCTTTGCACAGATGAGTGCACATAAATGCACAATGCAATGGTATCATAGAAGCTGGAGGGTGGGAAAAAGGGGAAGAGAAAGCTTAGAAGTAGCTGATGTCAGCCTCTCTTCTTTGATATACCCACCCTTGATCAAGTGAATAATACTCTGAGGTGAATCTAACTTGGTGTTGAACAATACATGGCTAAATATGGAAAAGATGCCTTCTGGTCTTCTGGCATTTTCTGTGCTAATCACATTTGGGAGCATGCAGAATGGTGTGAATGTGTGGTGTGTAGCTAGTCCTCATCCTGCTTGTTTTTGAGGATAAACAGGAACCTGCAGCATTTTGGGGAGAAGATAACAAGCACGGTTTGAGGTTGTCCTGTGTTGTCATGATGTGCAACTTTAAATTTGGGTTGCAATGGCAACCTTTGAAGGAAAATGGTGTTTCATTCTTTTACAGCTTGAGTGTAAAGCTTGAAAGATAGAGCATAAGGTTTGTGTTTTTCTTGTGTTTTTGTTATTGTTTGTTTAGAAAGATGTAATGGTGAACAGGAAGACAGTATAAAGTCCTATCCATTTTGCAGTGATTTTCTTAGCTATCACTTTTAGTTTAAAGAATTCTTGTATCTAAAGTTACTTCAGGTAAGCAGTTCTTGCTTTGCTCCCAGGTATATTTGGTATTTTACAAAACAGTTAATTACTCTTACCTGCTCTTCACTGAGATAAAAAAAAGAGGGCTTAGGGAAGTTCAGTTACAGTTCAGTATGGCCTTAAAAGGATGTCACAGAAGGGGAATTTAATGGTAAGTAGAACTCTGCTTGGTTACCGTCCATGAAACTTTGACTGAAAAAGATGCTTACCAACATGAGTCTACTGATTCTTGCAAAGACGTCCAGATCTATGACACTGGAAGAAGCTGGTGGCCTCTGACTATGGGTGGGCAAAACAGACATGTAAAAGTCTTCAGTTGAAGTTGATGGGAAACAACAGATTTTGAAGGCATTGCTTATAATTCAAAAGGAGTATAACAGACCTGTCCTGAGAACAATCTTCCATGCCTGGGCATAAAACTTGCAGGGTGACTGGTGCCTGAAAGATGAGGTTTAGGCCTCTTGGGTAGGGAAATCACAAAAGCACTACATGGAGCAATGCTGTGGAGAAATGTGTGCACTTAGGTCTCTGCTGCTCACAGGAGTGATGCTGGGACCAAGGCAATTGTTTTGAATAATGCATCATACGAATTAAACATGTATTATTTGATTAGAATACAGTAGTAAGACAGTTGCCTATTTGCTTTTGTAATAGGCTGAATTCAGAGCATCTCTCGTTTTGTGCAACTGAATGAATAGTTCGTGGAATCTGTATTTATACAGTTTTACAAGAATACAGCAGTAGCATATTTTTAGTTATTGTGAGCACAACATTTTATTATACAGAAATGCCAGTGTAAAAAAACTGTTATATGTACACATGAGTGTGTGGGGATGGGTTGGTTTGTTTAATTTTTGTTGAGTTACGTTATTCTACACTTAATTATAGGAGATTTTTATTGTAGTTAAAAACAATGAGCAAAGTAATGTGTGTTATGTTATTCTAACACGTGGAAACAGCATGCTTTTTAAAAAAATAAGCATGTGAACATGACACTTCTGGGCTTCTTATATAGATTAAACAGGCCTTTTGTTTGCCTTTTTTTTTCTTCATGCAGTTCTTTGTGCAGCAGCTTTTTGTGTATTTCTTACTCTTTTCTTGAAGAGAAAAAGGGATTAATTTTGTTCATTTCCTCCTTTTGGCTTCATTAGCACCACTTTTGCCCTTGAAGCATCCTACAGTAATTCAGATTGACTGTAGTGAGTATTTATTACAGTATGCAAAGATGATGAATTAGAGTATTCTTTGTGAAGTATCTCAGGATTTCAGAGGGTTTTCATGTGTATTATTTGCAGATGGCTAATATTGATTTGAGTAGCATTGTTTGCCATATCACTAAGTGAATGTCCAGTTGAAACTTCCAAAAACAGTAATGAAAGAGTCTCTAGGTGGAAGTTATCCTCCTCACGTTGAGGGAAACTTGATAAAAAAAATCTAATATTGCTAATCCATTTTTTCTTGTTCCTTCCATTCCACTTTAAGCCCTGTTCTGCAGCCATCAATACAAAGAATTCCACTAGACTTTCATGACACTTCTAGCRGTGGAAAAAAGTGTAGGGATCCCTTTTCTGTGTTTTACACCGTGTAACTTAGAAATGTTTCTGTGTGTTACAAGTTACCTACAGAAGCCAGTAAGACATTTAGGAGTATGCTGTTGGATTGTGTAAGAAGAGAAATCATTAAATTTAGGGTCTTAGTGAAGATACAAGCTTTTTATTCAATGGGAACTTGAACAGGATTTGTCATTATAGCCTAACCACCTGTTTCCATTACACTGACAGAAACTAAATTTTCTAATTTTTTTATTTGTCTCTGTCAAACTTCATTGAAATTGACAGATGGCCTGTTGATAGACAGTATGCTCTCAAAACTTGTTTCCTTGGGTAAGTAGGCTAAAGGAACTACATAATTTTTATGTATGTTATATTTATAATTTTTATTTAAAAAAAATGCACATGTAGAGAGAATCTAAGGGTACAGATTTATGCAATTTAGCTATCTAGGTGAGAATGTTGTCAGAAATTTAAGTCATACTATCCCTTTACTGCAATTTTTTTTTTGAATTGCATATACTTTAGTAATATTTTCACATATATTTTTATTATGAAAATCTCTTTCAAAATAGTGAATTTATTCCCTTTGTCATAATAGTTTGTGAGGTCAGAAAGTGGTTAATAATTACAGATATACAATATTGCAAGCAGTGTTGTTTGCCATAGTTACCTTAAACTCTTTTTAACGAAATGTTGCCTAGTATTCTGTAGTAAATTTGAATCGTCAAGTAAAAGTTAAGTTTCCCAAAACTTGTCTTTGTTAACTTATCTGATTGTACAAAAGTATTGTTTGCCAATGTTTTTGACAACTAGTGATAGATTGTTATGAAGACCACAAAATCAGAACGACGAACTCAGATTCCCTTTTTATATGTATTTATCTGTTATCAGCAAACTTCTGTTTGCCCGATGTAAGGAAAACATATTTTGGGCTTCGTTCTTGAACTCTGTACAGACATATCTGCGGTCTATTATCTCAATATTAATAGCATGTTGTCCCAAACCTGTTGAAACAGGCTTTTATTTTTTTCTTGCCTAAGAGTCATCAAAATTCAGATGCCCTGTCAAATGAGTAGGACCATGTGACTATATATGTACTGAAACTTCAAACACCCACACGAACTATAGAAGTGGTGATGCACAGTTCAAGCTTGTTTCTTTTCTTTTTTTCTTTTCTTTCTGTCATTGCATTAATAGATTTTAGTACTACTGCAGTAGGAAAGATTAGAGTAGAAAAATGAGAGAAGCTGAAGAAATTTAAAATGTGTTTTAATCAAGTTTACCTCCAGAGAAATTTCTTCTGATTTCTGGAAAACCTRTGGCTCCATAAGAATAGCAAGCATAGTATTTTGAGTGAGTGCTTACAGTTGCTTTTTTAAATCAGAGTGATGCAACCAGTCAGTATCAGATTCTTCAACACTGCAGTATTTTTCAGTATGTTATGCCTTTATATGTTATATTTTGGAGAATCTTTAATTTTGTCTACTTCATAGAGTTAGTTAATAGTTGCTGTTGTTTATAATTGTTGATATCCTAATCAAAATTAATAGGTAAGGAATATAGAATAAATGTTAGATGAGAAGGAAATCTAGCTTTCAGAAGAAATTTAAAAGAAATTAGTTTGGAATTAATACCAACTGCAGTAAAAGAGACTTTGCATGAGTAACAGATTATGCATGTAGCAGAGCAGTCCAAAAAAGAAGAAATGGAAACATGGATATGGATTTCTGTAGGGTTGGAGTCAACGCAGAGACATAAATGGATGCTCAGAGTACCGCTCTTTAAATGCTGAGATACTGTAAATTGCCCTTGTTAACTTGGTTTAAGTTGAGCCGATTTCAGTAGGAAGAAGAGCAAATAATAGGTAAGGATGTAATATTTTTCATGGGCTGTTCCATTAAGAAATATCCAAAAGGAGATTTTTGTATTTGTCTTTACTTGATATAAGCAAGCCCAAGATGTTTAACAAACCTAAACTGTAATGCCACTTGTTTTGCTTATAATAAGATGAGGAGATCACATGGAACTGAAAATGGGACAGTTATGTTTTATGAAAACATTCATACATTCATATTGATCTGTAGAGTAACATGAAGAATTTGCTATATACAGAATTATTAATCAACTTGAACCATCTTCATCTGCAGTGTCTGTAAGTAGAGAGTGACTTTTATTTTATTTTTTGGGCAAACAGCTATTTTTGCTGTTTGCCCCTGCAGTATTTTACCCCGTTTATGGATTAATTGTGCTTAATCAATATTAAAGGATTGAGTATTCTTGTGTAGTCTGGATACATCACGTAGCTCTTCTATATTTGGACAGCTGTGCAAGTAATTCCAACCTTAATGTTTGCATGTGCAAATTGAAAATTTAACTTTCTACAACATTTCAAAATGATTCCCAGGAGCACTCATGCCTGGAGGATGTAAAGTTTTCCAGAAGGTTATTTTAAAAGAARCACAAATATGACTGAATTAAAATTATTTATTTTCAAGTGCAAACTTCTGGGATATTTTAATGTTTACCAAGTTCCATTTGACTTATTCTAGATTTAGTTTTAAATAGAGATGTTAACATTTTTATTTATTTCTTACTTATCTTTTTATATCAGTACCGTTAGTAATAAAATTCAGAGAGGAAAAAGTACACAGACAATTTACCCCAAAGATTTCATCATTCCTACTTAGATTTTGAAAAAAAAAAATGCTTTTAAATTGAATTTACATGGCACATAGGGGATTGTGTTGGTTGTCTTCAAAAAAACTATGGTATACTATATTGACTTAAACTTTTTTTTCATGAAATTGTCATCTATTATGTGAGTACCAGTGAGGTCTCCATTGTCTTATAGATTGTACAAACATAGGAGCTCATCACTTTTTTTATGATGACTTTGTGATACAGTTTTTAGAGGAGAATAGATGAAAGTCTATAAACTGCTGAAAATATTGCAGAGAGTATTAACAAAAGGAAGCAAGATATATTTAGAAAGGAGTAGACAGGGTTCAAGTACTAAGTATGTTAGTTTTCAGTGGGGAGGCTGAGGATAGAAGCAATATAGGAAAAGTAAAAATGGTAAATATTGTGTATATTTTAAGCAAATCCACATATAAATACTCTTGCAAATGGGACACTTGCCTTAGTAGTGCAAAATAACCCTCAGACCTAGTTGCTTAATGCTAGAGTGGTAATAATAGAAAAAAACCCTTGAGTTGTCAGTTTTCACATTTATATTTTGGTATTTACTCTCTCAGCTTATTTCCTGAAGGCCAAAGATACGTGACTTTTAATTTGGGATGGTAGAAGGGGTGAGAGTAGACTTGGAAGGGACCYGTTCTTTGTTTAGTTTACTGGTGATTACAGGTGGTTCTTCTGCATTTTTTATCTGACTTCCATCCACTGATAATCACTGATTCAATAATGAAGGATTATGGAAAAAGCAATGGATAGTCAGGTTTCCGGTGACTGACTTGAGGGAGATTACTGGTAAAAATCTCTATCTTAAGGTTTGTACCATTAACTGACAGTAAATGGGCTAATGAGGGGAAAGGGAAACCAGCATAGAGTGGCTTAGGCTATGCAAATGCTGTATATTTTTGTGTTCCAACTTGGTTCCTGGGGACTGTAGGCATGATGCTTCCAGTAAAGTGCATAACTTAAGTGTTTTAAAAGAAAAAAAAAAAAGGAAAAAAAAAAGTTGATGGAAAATGGTTTTCTGGCATCCATTTAGTAAGTGCTCTTCTGGCTGCCTGCTTCTACTTACCGAGCAACATGCTCTCTTTATATCCTGAGGCTCTTGCAGTTTTGCCTTGCTACCATTTGGCAGTGTATGCTTAATAGTGGAGAAAAAATTGTGAGATTGCATATATATATATATATATATATATATTTAATGATATCTGCATTATGTATGTATTAACAGGCTCTGCTTTTGCAGGGTCATTCTTCTATGTATTCAGTCTTGTGTGTTGTAAACTCAGTCCCCTTGTCATTTAGCTATTAAAAGCGCTATTGATTGGAACAAAAGTAATAGAGGAGCTGGTATCTGGGTGAAGCAAGCTGGTCTGAACCACAAATGTGTTCCTTTTCTATTGTGCCTCTGAAGCCTATTCCTGGACTTTTGTTTAGATCTGTTCAAGGTTGAACAGCTGTCCTTCAGCTGAAGATGAGAATGTGCCAGGTCTTTGTATTGACCCAGCAGGAAATTTTGATAGAATTTCATGGCTTTCTCTTCTTTCACTTTTTTCCTTACATATATCTTTATGTAGCTGTCAATGTGSATATTGTATATTTACTTGGATGTTCTCCTGAGGAACTATGGGAAGGGCAGTGTTTTGTTGTATTTGTCCAGGATGATGTACACTGTAGCCCTGGTTGATTTTGTCTCCTTAACATTGTAATAGTATAGTTTGGGAAAGACCAGTGTTAGCAGTTAAACGTGAGCTGAGGGTGAATTATGATTTGCTTTAAAAAGTGCGAGACAATTCTGATTGTTTCATCAGGAAAAAGCTTTCTTTACAGTATTTCATTTTGCTAATGGTTGAGCTAAATTAGCACATGACTMTGCCAAGAATACTTAAATGCAAGCATTTTAATTAAAACTCAGACTTAAGTAGGTGAAGATATAGCTTTTAAGTTTCAGGCCCTTGTAAAGTGAAATATGCTGTATGGCACGTTTAAATATTTCTTATGCCTTATGCTTATTCCATGTCGCCTAAGGCTTGGGTTACTCATAGATATTGCTGGCCATTTGTCCTAAGTCAGTTTTATCCAGTGGCTATGTGGGGGTCTTTTTAATAAACTGCCACCTGTTCCTAAAATTAAGGAGTTACTTAAGGGTTTGACTGAGGATTGGAGCTGTCACTATTTGCTGTTCACCCTGTTGCTTGCTGTCAGAATACAATAAGGACTAAATCATAACTGCCCTTTCCTTTATGAGAACATAAATTTGTATGTCTTTCCACCAGATATTTGGCATTTCCCACAAAACTTACAGAATATTTGAGACTTCCCTTCCTCTGTCAAGTTGGGTTTACATTGGCTAGTGTATTGCAAAGCTAAGGGGGGGAATTGCAGACTATCAGCCTGAACATCTAAATTTTGCTTCCTCAGTACAATTTCTCAGAATTACATTCGATTATGACACTCATGACAGGAGTCCTAAACTACTGCAGTGGCACATTGGGATTGGGACACAGCTGCTCTTCAGGCAGTGCTCCTCACCTTGGCTAGGAAGGACCCTTGCCCCAAAGTAGGGAAGGAAGAGTGGCACTAAGCCACAATGGGGTTCCCTAATGCAAGGGAAATCCACATCCATCTTAGACAAGCTGGATTCCTGCCTAATTTCTGTTGCTGGAGCAATGCAAAGCAGGATGGATGGAGGCTGTAACCAGGTCTCTCTGTTTGCAAGATGAGCTCAGTGATGGGAGTGTGGGAAGAAGGGAGCCCTCCCTCCGTTTCCTCTGTATATCCATTTTGGTACAGTGGCGATATTTGAAGTAGTCTTTTCTTGCAGAAAGCTGAGAGGAACACTGAGAGCTGTTTGTGTGTTCACGATGCTGGTCTATACAGGAATGGTCGCCAAAGACAAAAGACTATTATAGTAGAACTTGGCGATGACACAAGTGCCATAGCCCTATAAAACACAGGCATTTTGTTTTTTTGAAAAGGCATAGCCATGAGTGGCACAGCTTTTAAGAATCCTCCTGCTTTGCAAGCAGCAACAACCATAGATGTTTTTTTCTCTCACTAGCTTTTAAAACTGGTATCATCTGCCTTTTTTAACTTCCCAATGACATAAATTGTGAAGCTTGATTAAAATTCTTGATTATTTAAAAAAAAAATCTGGCCATAGTGTTTTTGGATTCTGTCCTCTGTTGCTTTTATTCTGGGTTTGTGGCTTWTTTCGCTGCTCATATTCGTGAAGTTACTTCTGCTTCTGAATGTTTTCTGATTGTTCTGAGGACATTACTAGAACAAATTCCTCACTCCAGTTACACCAATGGCTTCAAGACCTTGCTCATTTTTTTTCCTGTGAATTGTCTGTGACCCATAAGCAAGTTCCTCACTGATAGTGGAGGCAGACCTCTGGCAGTGTTCTAGTTAAGAGGAGCCTAGGAATACATCTCCTCTGCAGTGAATATTTAAACCAATTAGAGCACAAAGTGGAATGATATTGTAAGCAAATTCAAACTGAAAATATGGACACGGCATTTTACAGACTACTGTCTTTCATCCTTAAAGCAGAAGTCTGTCTGCTCATCTGACAGGAAATTAAAGGCAGGTAAATATTGGAATACTGGAGAAAATCTGCTGCTAGAAGTATAAAATCACATGTGTGTATTGAAACCACCCAACAGGACTCTAGTGATGTTAAGCATGTAGATAAGTCCTGCATTTGATATTGCTGTGCTCTAGCTAGAGATAACAACATTCAAGCATGGTGAGAGCAGCCGTCATCTTATCAGGTGGCTCTTCCTGCTTAGGGGAAATGCTGCAAGAGTGGGCCTGGTTTCGGGAGTTGCTTTTACAACCGTTAAATTAAATGAGTGACTAGTGAGAGCCTCTTCAGCTCCATGGAAACTTAGTCATTTTTACTCAGTGGTTTAAAGCCTGTGGCCTGGGAAACCAGGTGGTCCATGGCCTACTTCTCAAGGATCCATAAAAATATTTCTTAGAAAAGCAAGCCTAAGGGGTGGCCTTTTTTTTTTTTTTTTTTTTTTTTTTATGTACTGGAAATTTCTGAAGGATTCACGAAGGCAGAGAAATCCCACTGTTACAGATCTTGTTCATTTAGCTCTCATTCTTTGTTCATATTCGTTAAACTGTTGGGAATTGTGAGAATGATGTGGCAATGAATCTTGGAAAAAAAAAAATCTGCATAGTAATTGGAGGAGTGACTTTGCCGCAGAAAGATACACTGCTATATCTCATGCCACATGCAGCCCTGAAAAATAGGGCAGGGCACGCTGGATGAAGGTTGYGTAAGTGCGTGAGAGTACTAGGGCCCTTGCCCTATGCAGAAGTCTGTGCTTCCCTATCTTCACCTAGATTGTTTACTTATACCAKGAAAGTTCTGCCCTTGTTTTGCTGCAGTGGACAAACTGGACATGAGGCAGAAGTCAATGTGAGTAAGCCAAGCATTTGTGTATATAATGCAGTGCATGCTTACTGTGCTTATAACTTCATGTTAAGGTTGGATATTTCCTTTGTATATACAAAGTGCCCAACTGTGCTTGATCTTGTAGAAGTCAAAATTTGTTGTGAAAGATTGTCCTCTGGTTTTCAGCTCCCATTGATTTAAAGGTTCTCAAAGAATTGGATCTCTATTTGTACTCTTTAAAATAATGCAGAATCCTAGCTGGGTGATAGGACAGCCGTACTTGAGACACTTATATGAAACAGATTCCGTTTGTGTCATTGTGCCATTAGAAGGCAATCTACTCACAGAAGAATCTCTTAGTCTTCCTGTGCCCTGACTGGCTCTGCCACTGGCTCAGTTAGTTGGCAAGTTAGCCAGTTTTTTGTTTGTCTTCCTTTGCTGCTTTTTGGTTACTATAAGTTGATACACATGTACTGAAATCTCTGTGGCTGCAATTTATCACTAAAGTTGTTTTAAATATCCTATAACAGACAATTTTTTTTTTTGATGTTTCCTTTTGACAATTTGTGGCCACACTTACTTTGTTGCGCCTTTCCTTAAGGACATATGTTCCTGATCTGTAAAGCAGAATACCACTGAGTAATACTATATAGTATGATGCTGTGTGTTCTACTTGCAAAAGATTTATAATGCGGTCAGTTTTATTTAAGCTTCTGTAGAGCTGATGAAATTGTACTGATTGTGCTGCAGTGTTAAAATGCAGCAGTTYCGTTTTCCTAGTGGCAACAGCCCTCTGGTCTTTTTTTGGTGTTCATAGTTTTATTTGTTTTGTTTTATTTTTCTTTTAAGCTTCTCGCTGGAAATTCTGAGAGACTGGTAGARAAATGTTTAAAAATGACTCGCTCAAATTAAGCTGCTACATAAAGTCACAGATCTCTGCTTCTTTCCAGTCCTTACCTGTTCCCTAACCCCTCCCAAACTTGAGATTTAAACGTAGAAGGCAAAGCAAGATTGTTAAATGCACTCGGTTCATAATAAAAAGTCTTATTTGGGAAAGTAATATTTAAAAAGGCTTTTTGAGTAAGCTTCAGCTTCCAGAGCTATTGCTGGGAAAGGGTACAGGTCAGTGTGAAGTGGGTGGAGAGGCTAATGGGTTGTTCTAAAGACTGGCTGAATTGTTAGGAATGTAGGCATTTCTGAGGAGGCTGCTGATGAACTTAAAATTGAAATATCAATTTTTTTTAAAGGGACAATCTTATAAGTCTGTTTTACGGGCATCAGTGATGATTATATTGCAAGTTATTGCATTGCAAGTTATTGGCTGAAACAATATTTCAGTAGGAATATTAGGACTTTCTCTCCATCAATACCTTAACAGTGAAATTTATACTTTTTTCTAATGCAAGACTTAACTATCATTTGAGTCACACTTAAGATCTATTTTTAGTACTAACTACAAAAATAGGAGTTCAGAAAAATGAAGTAGAATATTACTCCTTACTATTTTGGGATGGTAAGCTCGAATTAATTTTTTTCTCTGAAATTTTTAGCCTGCGCTAGGGATACCTTTCCCTTTTTGTTCTCTTTTTTTTGCAGCAAGTGTCCAAGGTGTACCATGTCTTCAACTGTATTACTTTGTAAACATGCTGTCTTTATAAGAAAGCAGGCAATTTCATTATGATGGAAGCCTGAAGTTGTAGTTAAAACAAAACAAAAAACTAAACACATTAAGCATAAGTGATAATTTCTGCAATTTTAAGAGAAAATAATCTCAGCTAAAATTATTTTAGAAAGGACCAATACTTGACTGTAATGTTTGAGGCCCACTATGTGTCTACCAAATGAAGTTACTGAATGAGAGTAATGGAAGAGGTGAATAAAAAGCTTTAGAATGTCAAATGCGTTGGACTTCTGCCAATAATAGACAATGGTTATAGTGTATGGGTCCTTTTCTTATTATGTGGTTGAATTTTGTTCTGTGGATGGTGTAAATCTGTGGCCTTACTGGGTAAGGCTTCTGGTCACCTTTGATTTAATTATCAAGAGACATATATACCATCTGAGAAACACCCTGAAAAAGTAGTGTTTCAGTCATGCTGCTTTCAAGGGGCAGGAAAGATCTTGATAGTTCTTTTGTACCAGCATTCCATCAGCTGTGGAGCTCATCCAGCAGCAGTTTGTGGCACCTAAGGTTTTTGGAGTGGATCAGATTCTGCAGCTTAAATGTTGACATTACATTTAATGTGTAACTTTTAATACTTCTGGATAACATAGGATAAGAGGAAGTGAAATATATATAGGAAAGCTGAAATAAGCTTTAATATTATTTTTTCCCAAATTTATTATATTCTTGATCTAGAAAGTAGCAGCTTAAATAGGCTTTTCCTAGTGTAAACTGCAAAAATGGAAAAAAACACTGAATTAAGCAGAGATATTGACGTAAAAATAAGATAAGCAGATTCTAGATCATTAAGTGGTGGAAGCTCAGAGCTGTCATCTCCACAGAGCTATGTTGAACCATTAAAGAATGCAGAATGGCAGTAGGGACTGAGTAATCACTAGGTCTTGCTTAAGTGAGTAACTGTCTGTTACTCCACATGATTGTTTTAATCTTGCTTATTCAGCTTCTTGTTTGTGGTTTGAAACACAAGACCATCTAACACATGCCTACATTAGATTACTGATCATTTACTGCAGGCAGAAGAAAAACGGTTTATTGCCAACTTAGACACTGTTAATAATAATAATAAAAAAAAGACCTTTTAGATTTTTTTTAAACCGCCTAGTAAGATGCCAAATTGAAGTTGAAGAACATAAGCAGAAGTCCTTTCTGAGGTGTRTTAGGGTGTGGTATAACAGTCTTTACTAAATCCATTAAAGTGGTAAGAGAGCAAAAGACGTGATAAAGGAATTCACAGTTTTTATTGTCTTGCATCTTCTCAAGTGGTATATGTAGCTCTGTCTCTGTATAGAAACAGTGGCTACTCACTGCTATGTGAACAGAGTCGCGAATGCTTCTGTGGAACCTGGAGGACTACTGTCCTAAAATGATCTGACATCATTAGTTATAAGTGATTATTTTTAAACTGTTCTTTTTTTTTTTTTTTTTTTTTTTTTTTACTCTGTTATGCTGGTGTAATTAACCAAGAGTGAAATTCACCCTGATGTGTAAGGCCAATTTAGAGTCATTTCAGCGCCCTGCATTTCTTTCTAGGAACAAAGTTTTGCCTCAAGCCTGTGGCAATTTCAAAGCCTTAAAGCATTTTTGAGTTACTAGACTAGGAGAATGGGTTGAGAAAAGTGAGTCATACATCAGCTAGTAAAATATAGGCTTAGACCCTGCCCCCCTCTGCCTCATTTTGATCTAAATAGTGTTTTTCCCCCMCCCACCCACCCACCGATCACAAGTCTCAAAATATGATTAGCCTAAACAAAAAAAGTTTATGGCTCCTGTTGGGAGGGGACTGTTGAGCCTGATAAACCTTTGGTTTCATTCCAGTGTGATTTGTATTTGTATCCTAGGAGAAATAAAATCCCAAAGACTTTCTTCCATAATGGAGAAGAACCAGTGAATATAGCATGAGTACCTTTACACATTTTGCTTTCATTTCCTGTCATCTCCTAACTCACAAAGTACTGAGATCTGAAAGTGTGTAAAACTTACCCTATTGGCGCTCTTTCCTAGACATCTTTGATAATGTGACCTTTGTAATTTTTGCTAACCTGATTTTTGTCCTGCTGTGAACAGGACAACACCACTTTGGAAGTTGTGTAATGTTAGCCAATTCATATACGATTTAGAAGTATTTAAATATGTGCTTTAAACTGACACATTAACATCCTGGATTTTTTGGTTGTCTTTAGTACAAGAGTATTCTACAGGAAAATCTACAATACAGTAGTACAGCAGTTTTCAGTATGAAAATCTAAACTTCTCCCTGATCATCAGGATTGCATTATTTACATTTTGTTCAGGGATTGTTTTGCATGAAAAATCTATAATAGTAAAAAGTCAAATTTTTGTTCTTGCTGTATATTTTTCCCTGTAAGTTCAGTACTTCACTGACATTTCTTTGGTTTTAGTGTGTTAAGAGATAGCAGTAACATGTCATAGTATAGACCTTATTGTCTTCCATTAGTGTTCACATAAGAGTCACTGTACTCAAGTCAGCAAAAGTATCCTGTTAGTCATTTTAAGTGAGAATACTTTGTAATGGCTGCTTCTGAATTATGTGCTTACTGATTGGCTTCAGTAAGGGCTTTAGGCCACAAGCGTCAACATTAAGTATATATATGGAAATAYTAGTCAAATGTTATTTAATAAGGTGTATGTGCCCCCCCCCCAAAAAAAAATGCATTCAGTTACTGTCAGTGGTGATGTTTATTTAAAATGATATGTACTACTGAAGCATCTGCATTTAGTAATACAAATGTGAGTGACTAAGAATAGATATGCAGTGCTTCTAGAAATACTTTTTCATAGAGTAACAACTGTTGGTGATATTGGAAATCTTTTTTTTCCGTTCTTGAGTCACTGCATAAAACATTCTTTGCCTGGCATTGAGCAACTCAGTGACATAGGATCACCTTAGTGCTCAGCCTTTTTTTTGATTTGTCTCTTATTTTTCTTCTCCCTCCTCCTTCCCTGTGGCAACTTTTGCTGCTGGGTGTATCTGGATTTAACTTGATTCCCAGCCTTGCCAGCAGCTCTGTCAGATTGAACTGTAGCATTTCAAAGCAACTGGTTTATTGAAAAACATACTGAAACAATCCAGACTTGGATTTCAGGGTCAATAGAGAAATCTTGATCCTTACCACTGTTGCAAGCTCAGCATCACGATGATAGAAAGGCTTACTTACCATTATGAAAAACTTAATGGTCTTCAGTGTAATGACAGTCTGTAAAAGTGGGATATGTGACATCATGAGGCCTGGAATACATAACTGTTCTGAGGTTAGAGTTTTCTTTTAGGCTTTCTTTTAGTGCTACGTAGAAAATATAATATAACAGAGTCAGAATTTGTATCCCATCAGCTTCAGTGGAGTTTATCTTATTTTAGACTGAATGAAAGAAAGATTAGGTTATATGATCTTTATGGACCAGGCCCTCTACTAGTATCACTTGGTTGAGAGCCTTTGATTTCAGTACAGCTGCATGGATTACCCTAGTTACAGATCTGACCCTCTATAGAGAGGCAGAGTGTAGTTTTTTTCTGGAAAAGGCCTATTTACTGGTTTCCCTATTTTCAAGCATAGTTGTTAACTTAAAAGCTAGCACACACACAAAAGATGTGTTTTGGTATCTAGTGATTTAGATATCACACGTTTTCTCTCACACTTTCTTCTCTCTTTGGAAAAACTTTTTTATAATCTTTACCACTTTCTTTCCATAAGTAAACATTCTCTGAACTTAATGGCAAGCCTSTTTCTATACTGATGTAATAGCCACAGTTTGGATATCCCCTCTAAGTTATTCATAGGTACTTACAGTTCTCTTGGAAGAATGACCTTTAGACTTAATTCTTGTGCTTGGCCTCTTGTCCAAAAGTGACTACTACTTCTCAAGAGAAATCTTGATTAAAAATGTCTAGGACTGGGTTTAGTTTATCTGACTGGGCAGCAGGAGATGGTAAGGAAGTGAAGGTCACTAGTTCAAATCCTTGCTGGAATTAAATCCTTGAGAAAGTAAGGATAATCCTTCATCTGAGGTTTACTCACTTGGTTGCTTCCCTGCAATCCCTGCTGTCTGAATAAGGCTTCATAAAGCTGTATAGCCGTTTCTTTAGAGGACCTTGAAGGTGTTAATTTTGTGTTCTTGCTTCTTAATAAACACTCATGTAGATAAAACATGCACAATTGAACCGTTATAGGTAAAAATTTAAATCTGAAGTCTAAACACCTTTGAATGTTAGGAGAAGGCATGGAGGAAAAGGTATTATTCCAAAATTGAGTGTAATTGCATGCTTAGTTTTTCATGTAAGGTGTGAAATAAGGGACCTGCCTTTTAGATCAATTTTGGATGTTGTCCAAAAATCTTATGCCATTTGGCAAATGGCAGCCTTTCAGCCCAGGTTCAACTTTGGATATGTTTACAATGCATCTTCTACCCATCGTTTCAGACTGCTGTTTTCAGTCAGACTGATAGTTGATTTGCCTAATTTGAGACTTTCTTGACTATATCTGTACTCCTATACTGTGATTAGAGTTATGCAGTGTAGGGCTTGATGGAGGAATGTTATGATGATTAATTTTTGTATTGGWATAGAGCAAAATCAGTCTTGTTGCAATATTATGTAATCAATTTTTCAGTGGATTCTTCTAGAAACATTGCAGCACCAGTGTGTGTGTTAGGCATTATTCTTTTTATTGTACATTTGTTAACATTGAATTTCACCTGCAAATATGCTGTCCATCCTCAAAAGCTTTATTTCTTTAAGACCATAAGTGAGACTCAAGTGACACATTGGTCATCTGCTAGCCTACTATGCAAGGGTAAATTTCACCCTTTCTGAACTGATGCATTTTGTCACTTTAATCAGGAATGTACTGAGTATTTCCTAAGGCAATATAAAGAATCAAATTCCCCTATTAACCCTGCAGAACTAAATTAATTGTTGGTGCCATATCTGGGATACAAACCAAAACTTTGAAGTATCATGATTCACAGTTTAAAAGTTATGGAGATCTATCCCTGTACTGTCCTGGGGAAACTATATTATTAGCAGTCTGAATATTTGAGATATCCTGAGCTTTGAAAAGGTCACAATTAGATCTAGGTGCTGAGAGTGTGGGGAGCTTTTTGCCCTATTGCTATTTCTATTTATAGCATACCTCTTTCAAAGTAAATAATTAAAAATGTTTTCCTAAAACAAAGTGGAGTTACCAAGGGGTGACCAATACTATTATTATGTCCATCTTTCTCTACATTCAAAGAGAAAACAGTTTCTTTTTTTTATATCTTGAAAGATTTAGTTGGTAGGTGAGCAGATGGCTAGATTTAAACTTGAAAAGTTTGATTTCTTCAGTTATCTCTGACATTGAGACTTGCTTCCATATGGACAAATCACTTATGCTTTGTCACCTGTAAAGCAGTTTTAAGTGTTCCCTACAAAGAGCTTTGAGAGCTACAGACCAACGCTAGAAGATTTTTTGAAATATAAGCTATCATAATATATGACAGGATTTGCTAACACTTGATTTGCTTCTGTAGCTCACCAAAAATATCAAGCAACTGGGAGACCAAATAAGATCTTTCCTCTATAACCATAAAGTGAGGAGAAAATAAAGCTRTAAAAATGATTCTTCTTCCTATTTCCCAAAAATACCTAACTCAAGCTTAAAAGAGATAAAAATATGTGAACAGATGGAAAAAGTTTCTTTCATCTCTCCAAGTTTCTTATTATTATTTTGGTGTTTCTGGTCTGGGAAGAGAACTTAATAGGTTCAGTGATCACTGACTGCTGTAAAAYTGGCAAACTGTGCCCAGCTGTTCAGTGGATGCTTGTCTGATCACGGAATTCCTGCTTATGAAGTACAGCAGGGAGGAAAAGAGAGAAACATGCTGGTATCTTCCTGGATTTAGTTTTACGCAGCAGCGGCTGCTAAACGTGCAGTGACTCTTTTACTTAGCAATTAAGACTAAAAGCCATAATTATTTAATGAACAACCTCCCTCTTCCTCTCTCACTTGGTGTCTTTCCCCTGCCCAGGTGCTACATTTAGGATTTTGGTGTGCCTGCAGGCCTTCCTGCCCTGGGTATGATATGTCTTGCTTTGATTTATTTATGAGTCTTTATTTTTTAATCTTTGTGAAATTGCAGGGAGAGGAGAGAAATAAGGTTTTAAAATGACAATCTATAACTTCCATTAACTAGTGACAAATGCTTTCTGACATGACATTTTAGAGACTTTGAGGCTCTTGGTAATAATATTTGTGGTTCAAGAATGACCTTGCATATCAGAAGGTCTTCCACTATCCTGCATGTCACTATGAGTTAAACAGCCTGGTGAAACAGCACAATACCGATAAGTGCTATGTCTGAGGATCCTGCAGCTTCTTTATCCCCCTGTTATGTCTTGGAAGAAAATAAAAATGGATGCATCTTTTTAGAGAATAGGGAAAGAAAATAGCTGTCCGTGTGCTGCTTAGAACAGTCTACATGCTCTGCTGGTGTTTGACTTAGTCATTGTCARTATGTAAAGGGGAGAAAATAAAAAAGGTAAGAAGTCCAATGAGAAGTAAGCTTGTAATCCTGCTTTTCCTATGGCCTGCTGCTATGGRGAGTTCATACTCATTTGTTTCAACACCACAATCACATGCTAAAGGGATGTTTGTGTCAGCAAAACAGAGGATAATGATATAGATTTAGCAAGGGTGAACAGTAATATCCTGACTATATGCAAAAGCTCAGAAGTATTATTCTGTATCTAGACTTTTGGAAAGAGTAAAAGTAGAAAAGCAAGGACCAAAGGGACTGATATATTAAATGATACATTCACTTGTAATAAGATGGCAATATATCTTGCTATAGGAAGTGAGATCTGACCTACTAGATCTGCCGAAGCCATGAATCATGGGGCCCTTCAGGGCTTTGCCAGCCCTTCTCCCCCAGGTCTAAAACATTATCAGAACACTTTCTGCTTATTTTGGTGTGATGGCATCTGACCTTCTTTACTGGCCAACAAGAAATTCTTTGCGTATTGGAGAATTTCTGCTGGTGTCCTGCTGCTGGAGATGGCTACTGTGCAGGTCTTGCTGTTTGTGTTGCTGTGGAATTACATTTTGGGGAGTAAAAAAGTGTGAAGAAGCAAACCTCTGCCTTGCCAATCATTCACTAATGCAAAGTCCACCAGAGATTCTGACAGTGAGTCTCATATATTTTTGAAAATGATCTTTCTCTTATACCTGCTCTTGCATACATCATCACAGTGATTATCACAGGAAGGAAGCTGTTCTTGACTCTCTGTGAGTTAAGTACTGCAAAAGACGTCTCCAAAAATGTGATTTAAAATACATACATATACCTTTGTATTCTTACAAAACTTAGAAAGTTCCTTAAATACTTAGGCTGCCTTGTACTAATATGTCCATATACCATTAACTGAAAATTTTAAACTGATTGTTGATCCTGACTTGATTATAATCKTGCATATTTTGAAAGAGGAGCTGCCAGTGCTCTGGAAAATGGATATCAGTATTCCAAAGTAGTCTGAAAAGTGTGTATTTGTATACACAGACATTACTGAATGTCTCAAATCATTCTAATTGTTTCCGAACTGCAGTAGATGTTATGGCTGCCCAGCAAAACACAAAGGTTTTCAATCTTTTGTCACAGATAGTATAGCCTTTACTTCTGTTTTCATTGTCTGTCACTACATATTGAAAATACTTGGAATAAAATTTTATATAGATGCATATTTGTTTAAAATACTGTCCTAAATATATGAATTTGATGCCATGCATGTGACTTAGGGATTTTTAGCCCTGTAATAGATTGTATTGACATTTTTGCCAAATTTTAGTACTTCAGTGGTGTTCTCAAACCTGAAGAATTACCCATCTGTATCATTTTCTGCTACAGAAAATGGGAGTGGTAAATCACTGTTTCTTGCCAACAAAAGGAACTGTCCAGCATTTCTCAAGCTGAAAGTGTTAAAGCAGTGATAAAATGTGAAGTGGCTTTTAATGTGATCTTTTAATGACATAAAAGCCCCTAACCTTTGACATGTAAATATATATGATGTATACAAGTGTACATATATGTATACATATATGAAAAAGTGAGATAATGGATATTTGCAAAGACTAATACTGTCTGCTGTGGCTTAGTTCTAGTACAGCTTTTMATGTCAGAATCTCCTCATGACGACTCCAAGAGATTTGAATTTATAGAAGGATATGAAATGAAGAAAATATGTTTTAACAACAATGATATATTATGATGCATTTAGATATGAAGACTGAGCAGGATAAAATTATTTCTAAGCTATGTTACATCTGAAAGAATGGGTATGGATGAAAGGAAAGGAGGAGAGGCAGACAGTACTTGTATTTTATTGATTCAGTTTGACTGAGATTTTCAAGAAATGGTAGTTTTCTGATGGCTGCTGTGATATCAAAAGCATCTTAAAAATTTCAAAATTAATGATACAGCTTCCTCTGTTGCAGTAGATTGTCATAAACCATTTTCTAAAAGAGCTATCAAAGGAAAAGTGAACATACCATTAACTGTTAATTTGGAATGACTCTGCAAAACAGCTCTTAAAGCTCTTTTGTCAGCCTTCTGACAGTCTCTAAAGGTCTCAGAGTTGCTAGTTGCTGCAGCACATCAACTGACATCAAACCTGGATATTAGCGATGTCTCAAATATTCTTACTCTCTTCCTCCACTTTAAAGAAACAGCGTATAAATGATCCAGCTCAAAAAGATGTGATTCCTTGCAGATCATGTGCAGATCATCTTAGTATTAACCTGTACAGGAGAGGAGATGGTAGGTTTACCACCATCTAATTCATATTTTCTACCAACAYATACTGTGTTTTCTTTTTCTCCTTTGTAATATAATAACCTAAAACTTCATCAGGGACAATTTTATTGCCTGCAATGATAGTAACTTGATGAAGTTATTTAAATGAAAGCTATTTTTGAGTTCTGTTGACTTAAAGACTTGATTCCTGGATATTTTTGCTCTGTCATACTTAGCCTTTCTTTCTGGTTCTTGATGTTTGTCCTTTTTCTTTTCAGCATTCAGTAAACAAAATATCTTTCCTTATCAATTTATATTTGTGTTTATATCCTACTTTAGTTAGTACTTTGGGCAGCCACCTTTAGGATTAGATTCCCCAGAACTTACCATTTGAGGTAGATAATACCCCTGCTGCGGGATAATATGGAGTGGCACATGTACTGTTGGCATACAGCTTGTGATATAGAACATGGATCCTGGAAAACTTCTTACTTGAAAATGCATTTCAACAATATCTGACCATGAGTGTCCCAAACTGCCAATCCAACAACTTACCAGTATGCAGGTACTGCTCATTTTAATATCTACATTTTTATTGCTACCAATTTTGATCTATTACTGTACTAACTGTAAGAGATGAAATGTATGGTAGAAGAAAACAGAATTGGTGCCACAGTGAAGTTGAGATGTTATACAGCTATCATGTTAAGTGTGGATTGTGATCAATCACAGTAAGTTACAGCTTGGTAGGAAAGTCCGAGTGCTCAAAGCATGTGACGAGTTTTCTTCCTGAATAGTTAAAGGCTGATGTAGCAGTTGGAATCTTTTCCTCTCCCCTACTTAACTTCTCTGAGCCAGGTGTCACACAGCCAGCTGAAAAATCAAAGTTTCCATTAGTGCTACGTGAAATACACCATTTTCTCCCAAGAAGGATGAGCTTGTTTTGACTCCTCTTTTTAGGACTGATAGGTAGAATGTTTTTTACATTTTTGATCCTTGGTATATTTTGAGACTAACCCCCAGTCATTCCAAATTGTATACATTGCTTTACTATTAGGTTTTCATCTGATGAATTTGACTGGAAATAAATGTGTTCTCTACTTCCTGCAATAAAATGTTGGTTTATTCTGGCAAACTGGCTGTTTAAGGAGGTCTTAATGAAGAGTTGTGAACCTGAGTATCTTAATTTGTATGAGCAGATTTTGTGTTAGCCATGGTGTGTTAGTGTTGCTGCCTGCAAATTAGTCCAGTAGCCTGAACTGGAGGTTCTTGATTGTATGCTACTGTTTGGTGGTGGGGAGAAACTAGGAGCTAATCGAAGAAGGGGGAAGAAAATGCTTCTCATGTAGAAAACTTTTGGGCAGACTATTTCCATACTAAATGACAAGGAAGGTGAGGAGAAGGTGGCTGGAATGATGGTGACATTTGGAAGGAGGAAGAGCCTTGTGAGAGGCTTGACTTGGTGCAGATAAGAAATATGTTTTCTGATAGTAAAGCAAGTTGGAGGAGGCTGCTGTTCTGGACTGATAAGAGGTGGGGTTAGGTGCTAGTTTATCTGTAAGAAGAAGAGAGCTCCTTTCAAATTAGTGATGTATTTAATCTGAATCAAAACATCCTAAGGGATTTACAGTTAATCATAAAGAAGTATAGATAAATATGCTCAAAAAAAAAAAACTTTACTGAGATATAATGCTTTATATAAATGGGAGTAAATAAATAAATGTAAGTAGTTTTCATGTGAATTATAGGTTATTTGCTTGTGCCAGTGAAGGATGCTAACTAACTTTTATGGGGAAATAGATATAGGGATGTGAGGGATCATGTTCAGTATAAAGCGGAGTTTATTTTTTGGTGGTAGAACTGACCTGTACTCCTACCAGTGTTAGTGTGACTTGTGATAGGGAAGTGCAAAAATTGTGAGGCGCTCTGGATGATATCAGATATTGAGCAGCCCCAGACAGAACTTGGCATTCAGAAGATGTGCATTTTTGCTCTGTATTCTTTGTTGTGCTTAGTGAAAGACATAGTAATGCTCAGTGTAGTTCTTAAGTTGTTATATTTTGACTTGCAGGGTTTGTGACACTCAGTTGATTCATCTAACTTCTAAAATGGGTGCTGTATGAGCAGTGATAGTATAACTTTTTGTCTGTTGTCATGCTAATATATTGCAACAATCTGGAGAAACCATTTTTAAGTTGTCTGCTTATGTAGACATTGCATGGTTTATTCACCTCTGGAAATTTTAGCACTTGTTTTGCAATGTACATCTACCATGTGTCTATAATGTGTACCTACCATTCTGTAGGAGCTGTGAGTGCAGCCTGTAGACATCTTTGAGCTGTCTGTCATCTTATCAGTTCAATGAGATATGAAGCTATGATGCTACAGACCTGAGTGCAGATCTCATAAACCTCTCCAGGGCCTCAAGCACTTGGATGGGGGAAAAAAAAAGACTAAAAATAATTAAACAGCCCAAAAAAGTGTTGAGGCCTGTGCTACATTTGATTTGTTGCTCTTTGTTTTTTGCAATCAAGGAGGCAGAAACCTGCCACTGTAAAAAWTCTTGAAGTATAGATGCAAGATACAAATCTTTTGGTGTTTTCTTGTTGCAAGTTCAACTTTGATCACATTTTGCACCTAATAGCTAGAAAAGAGCTACTTCTGACAATACCTTTAGTTGTATAGGCACAGATCTCTGTTTGAGGGGGAGGGGGAGTTGGACTAGGTCTAGAGGTCCCTTCCAAGCTCTACCATTCCATGATCCTGTGAAAAAGGGTGCAAGTGCTATTGCTCATCTTTGAAGGGAAGCCTGTTGTACAATTCAAATGTTGTTCTGACAAAGCTTGGTATTTTCCTTCAGTCTGTATGTTACACAAGAGGGTATGGGTTGTTTTACATGACTGCAACTTAAAATTTTCTTTTGCTTTGTTTCTCTTATTTGCATGTGTTTTGCAATATACTTAACATATTCAAAGACAAAGGTTTAAATACTCAGGAGTTGCTCGATGAACCTGCACATGTTGGAGTGTTGCAGCACCAAACATATTTTCCTGTTCAAATAAAATATCACAAGGTGAATAATTTTAGTGAAATAGTAGGAGAACAGCAATTTTGTTTACATAAAACTTGGATTTTGAAAAATGATGAAAAAGTAAATCCTGTGGAGTTTTAACAGAGATATTTTAAGTCTTTTAGATTTGCTACTAAGATTATTATTTCTTCCCAGTCTGTGCATAATGTATCATGTTTGGCTTCCTTTTACCATCTCTGATGAAGGATTCTGAACTTGCTAAAGAATTTATAGGAGAARACTCAGGTGTCTTTTGCAGCTTCCACTGGCTTCGTCCTGGCAAGAGGGATTGCATGAGCTGGTCGTTTTGTAAAGCCTCAACCCTGGTGCAGGATTTGCCTTAATGTTGCTCAGTGGTTCAGAACTAGCTGCTTCCGCTGCCTTTCCAGCACACAAGGTAATGAGTCAACTCTGGTTCTCTGTGTTTTTAAAGGCGTTTTAACTTAATGAACAAACATGATAAACATTTAATGCTGTTTCAGCCTAGAAATAATTTTGATCGCTTCCCTCATGGAAATGGTTGTATTTTGTAACCTGAGTTCGTTCTTATTTTTACCTTTTTTTCCTTCCATACTGTGTTCTASCAATCAATGTGATGCTTCCAGGTATTTAGAAGGGAAAGTATGTTTGAACACTTTAGTTTTTTCAGAAGACACTCTGATCACGGATCCGTGATTTCTTTAAATCTCTGCTTTGTGGAAGTTTGATTTTGAAGAGGTAAAGGATTGAGGAGCTAGAAGGAAGAAATGGTCACCTGCTTGTGATGAGGGCAACAAAATATGTCATAAGCAAATACATGAGTGTATTAATTTGAGTTAGAGCATAGCCTGGTTTGGCTGGCATAATTTCCATCATGAGAGTAAGGGTAGGAAAAAGCTCTGCCTTCTATTGCATTTTACAAACACTCTTTCACTCTCTAATTACGCAGGCTGCCTTCTGGTTTAAGGAAGAGAGAAAAGGGCATCCTGATTCCCTGCAATCTGCACTGTTGCTTGTTCCTTGGGACCCCACTAGTCAAAACAACGGGATTCATATGTTGATGACAGCTGAAAGACCAAAGTATGACCAGATGGCAAGGGGGAGCTGAGCTGTCTGTTTCTGCAAGCGATAGGCACATTATGGTTATTCTCTTCTGGGGCCGAGGGGGTGGGGAGAAGGGGGAGTGGGGAGAGAGAAAGAGAAAGAGGGAGATATTAGATAAACAGACTGTAGCCTGAATACATATGACATGTGGGCGGAAAGCTTTGTTAAGTAAGAACTGAAAGCCCCTTGCAAAGCATTAGGCAGCACTGTCTGTGCATTGCACTGAGATAAACCACAGGCAAGAGACGTGCAAACCTGTAAAACCACTTCATTGCCAGTGCAGCATGCAAGGCTTCTCTAGAGACCCTTAAAACTGAAATTCTAAAAATTTTGCTAGCAATGTACCTTTCAAGGGGTGAGGGACAAGGTAATTGTTAAATGACCTTGATGTTTCACATTTTGCTGCTGAGCCCCTACTGAATTTTTTAGATCAGCTTACTTAGGGAGGAAGAGTCATTGAGTAACAGACATGCCAAAGATATTTATTTCCTTATCTTTATGGTATGTAAGTTTTTGAGTTTGAATTGATTCATAGCTTCATTCGGCTGAACTTTAGCTTCAGGCATAGGCAGTACTTACAATGTCGTAAAGCTATCTGCTCTTTCCATTCAAGTCAATGGAAATGGAGTCTAGTCAACAACTTGCAGGTGGTACTCAGCATGCTGTATAATTAGGGAATGCATTCTGGTCTGCATCTTCCTATATCTGATACAGAGCTAGCTGAAATTTGCAAAAATTTTCCCACTAGACCTATTAGGCCTTGAATTAAGTCATATGAGTGCAACTACAATATATTTTTCTTTTATTGATGATAGAGCTATTGAATCTCTCTTTACTCCTTTCTACCTCAGCAGCATAAATTGCGATGTTTGTCAGATTTTCTCTTTGTTATTTTTTTCTCATTGTTCTTGTGGGCCTTGAATTAATGAGTAATGGGAGGAACTGATATATGTATTGCATGTAAAAAGGGAGTTTTAATTATTTATATGTGAGGAGAGTGCTAGTGATAATGGTAAAGGAGGTCAATGTCTGACTTAACAAATCCAAAACAATTTTTTTTTATCTGTTCCGTGTATATGTGTGTGTGTGTGTGTGTGTGTGTGCGCGCACTCCGGTAACCTTTTTTATCGACTTCTGTTTGTCTGACATGTTCACCTTTGAGTATATTTTTTTTTTTTCTAAAAGCATCCTCATACTGTTGTTTACCGATGAACTACTCTGAAACACTATGATGTATGAAGGGGGAAATATAACCAATTTGTTGGACTGTAGCATCTACACTGCTGCTGGATAACCTGTAGGAGTGCTTAAACATGGTCACCGGTTTGGCTTCCCTGCTGTGCTCCCTGAATGGTTGCTTGTGACCATTGATTGATGAGGGGTAAAGGAGGAGGAGGAGGAGCAAGGGGGCTGATTTACACATCTAGCCTGCTGCCTGGAGGGCTGGGTTAGCTAACGCAGAATTCTGCCAGATTTTAGTTACAGGAATACAAAGACTTGTTACACAGAAGGTGCAGATAGAAAACTTTAGATTTTGATACACATGAGTGTGTGTGTATAGCGAAGTCTTCAAAGATTAAAAAACCCAAGCAAACTAAGTGAACCCCCTTCCTTCCAAACAACCCCTCCCTTCAGGAGAGAAAAAATTACACTGAAAACATTTAAACTCTTTTGGAAAGATATCGAGTACTATATGCCAGTTTTTTATTTGCTTCTTGGAGAACCTTTTGCAGGTCCATATGGGACACCATCTTTTAGAACACTGTTATTTTAATTAGTGAACCAAAAAAAGCATCCTACTAATTACTGTTACTTCTCAAGCTATGCCGAACCCCCTTTCACTATTTAATAGTAATACAACATACATAACTGCAGTGTATTTGAAATTAACTTTTTACTTTCTTATTCTAACTATAATAGCTGAACCTTCTCCAGAAATGCTAATAACTTTTTTGTTACCACTCTATGTGATTGGATAATTTTGGCCCTGTCTTTTCCTAGCTTCTACCGCATTGTCAGTATTTGTGCTAAGTTTGTTGTGACTTTTGCTTTGAGTAGATGCAGCTTTTCAGTATATGATTTTAAATTTTTTTCCAGATCAAAGGAGAAAATAAAAGATAATTGTTAGAAGCTTGCTTAACTTTTTTTTAGAAGGCCTAAAAGTCAAGGGAAATTTCTCTGATTGCAAGTGTGAAAGCTTTCTGAAAATGGTAATTTTCTTTCTGATATAACTTAAATATAGGGGATATCAGTTATTATAGAACAGGCAAAAGTAATATGTGCAGTTCAGCAGCTAGCTAATAAATGAGACCAATAGTTACATGTACCTTATTTACATAACACAAAAGCTCAGATACTAGGCCGATGAATCCTCAGTATATAGTTTACTGACCAAATATGTGTATGTTCTTCAGATTTAAATAAGTATTAAACCATGGAGGTGTACCTTTTTTTTTTTATAAATAATAACCACCAGCACATACTTGTCACTTAAGTGGGATCTTGCGTTGCTTGATGATTTTGCAAGTCAACTGTTTTTACTTAAGTGCCTGAAAAGCATTTTGCTGTACAATTTTGTAGTAAGGGTGGTAGTGGTCATGGAGAGTATTTGGCCTTAGGCCAGAAAAGGTTAGTCTGTATATTATATGTGGGGGGTGTGTGTGTACATACACTATTGTAATGCACAAAGATTGTGTAATTATTTGGTTCTTGCCTGTTTGCTGGGAACAAAGTGTTGTTTTTCATTTTACATTGATAGGAGCAAGAGAGCATCTATTTGAACTCTTCTGTACTGGATGTTCTGTAACTAGTTTGATATTTACAGATTTTCATTATGATCTTCTAGTGTCTGAACTAGTAGGGAAGAATCTTAACAGAAGACTTTGTTTTTACCACCTGAGTTTGTCTGCTTGGCTTTTCTATACTCATAGTGTAAATAGGACCTAAGTCACCAAACCAAGGAAGCAATGAGGTTAATAACTGAAATAAGGATCCATAAGGTTAGATTTGGGATTCTTTTCTTGTCTGCTGCTAATTTGCTTTGGAATAGTAAAAATCGTCAAGTACATAATTTCATACAGTATCTTATTTATATTCAGATTAGCTATCTGAGCACTTAAATCTGGAATTAATTACATGAAACTGATAAATCTTGAGAATTCTACCTAATGTGTATCTCAGCCTTGATTTTCTTTGTGTTCGTACTGATCTCTCACATATATGTTACGTTGCTGTTGTGGGAATTGAAAAATGCTCTCCAGTGATCAGAACAGAGATTCCCAGTACTTATCTCTGTGAAAATGACAGAATGCATTTTGAATTTTCTGTTGTTCCTCAGTGCTGCTTTTGCTCTTCATTTTGAGTTTGCTGCCAAATATGCTTGAATGTCACCATATCCATGCTGTTATMATCTGAGACTTTTCATCCTGTGAATAAACTGGCAGCTATTAATGGCAACGAAGATGTTTTTAATGTCTGCTCTTTAATACAGGAGCTTCTGGCTATTTAGAAACTTCATTCCTGGGTCTGTCCATGTAGTGAAATGAAGGAGTTGCTTTATTTTGGAATAATCAATTTTCTGTGCAGTAATTTAAATAATGATTTGGATTTATGACAGATCTTAGTAATAGCTAATTAGATACAAAGTGATATCAGTCAGTAGTCTATCACTGACTTTGAGTAAGAAGGAGGTTACAAGAGTTGTAATGTTTGTTTCAGATGTAACCTAAATGTTGTAGTTTACCATATTTAATTTACTGAAGCAGTTTCACTCCATCACCTGGATCACACATATCCTGAATATAAACATGTGACATCCATTTATTTATCCACTGCTAACTGTTTTCAGGTAAGCATTTCCTGTTCTGTGCATGAATGCTTTCTCATCATGTTTTCAGTTTCTTGATCACAATTAATAATATACTAGATATGTTTCTATAGCAACTTCTACATGAGGATCTCAAAGTACTTTAAAAGTGTTAATAGCCTTAGTTTTGTAATAGCACTCAGATAAAGTGCATATAATTACTCATATTTTGTGAGGAGGAAACTGAATTGGAGAGATTAACTGAGCTACAGAAGTTGGTGACAGATTTAAGAATATGTGGAGACTTGATCTAAAGCCTGTTGAAAGTGGGTAAAGTCATACATTTCTAGTCTCTTTTCTGTGTTCTAGTATAAAAACAAGCATCCTTCTGATAAGGCAGCCTTTAAAAACTCTGTGTTGTCATTGGGGTCTTATTTTATCCTTTCTGTAAACTATCTTATGAGTTTTCTTAAACACTTATTATGGTTGAAGATCCTTATATTTTAAAAATCATCTGATATTGTAGAATCTCCATATTAGAAGAGAAATATGAAAGGAAATCATCTGAGCAATTTGAGCATTTGTTCCAGCACTACAGATAGAACTAAGACCATCCTCAGACTGCTTCTCAGAAACTAGATATGTTGCTTAAAGCTTGTGTCCTTTGTGCAATATCATTGATCTTTCTGAAGCGATTGTACAGGAAGCTATAGGAAATGGAGGCTTTTTCTTGCTCTCTTTTTCTTTCTCTAATGCACTTTGTATCTGTCATTTTATTTGAACTCCAGTTGCTTGACATCACACGAGAAAAGTGTAGTTCTGTCTGAACTGCAATTTCTTCCCGTCTGCAAAGCTGAGCTAGAGTGAGACAAGAGAAATCATGTCTATGTTTTCAGCCATTATTCAAAAACTGAATTTTCCATTTTCTAAATTGATCTAGATATAATTCTTTTTCTTCCTCGCTTGTTCTCTGTCTGTTCCTCCAATAGCCACTCAACAAACTGGAAATCACCATACAAAACAAACATCTCTTACTGCAAGGCAAAAAGAAGAAAAGTTCTTTTTCTCAGAAGGTCTGCAGACAAGTTTCTAACACCTCTGTGAGCAGTCTTTCCTTAGACTAGTTCATTCTGACTGTCTCTTTACTTTATAAAATGGAAGTTAAATAAAACCTCTTTTCTCTTACTTGTCTGTGTTACCTAGCGATTAGAGAAAGGAAACCCAAATATTGACCAACATTCTTATGGAGTCATAACACAAATATAACACAAAAAGATAATCCTTTCTGGTTCTCATTCTGCATCCTGTACTAGCCACAGTGCTGGTGACTGGCAAATCACATCTTTGACTGCACAGTGTGCTGCTGGTTTTGTGTTTAGAAAGAAGACAGTTTTTCTTCAATTTGAGATCTTTCAGTTGAGCTCTTTATTGATATAAAACTTCTTTTCTCATTTGTCCCCCTTCCCAGTTCTTTTGTCCAGTTTCCTCACTTGTTACTGAACATGAAACATTAGAGAAATTGAGGAGAGAATTTTGCAATTCATCTTAATTTTTATGAAAGTGTAATGGATTTTCCAAAGTTTCCAAGACAGCTTGAAGATGCAGAGCACAATGATGGGAATTCTATTTCAGCTCCTGGCAGACTGTAGGGGAGATGCAGTAAAACATTGAACACAAAAAGCCCTATTTTGCAGTCTCTAAGTATCTGGAGAAATGTGAGAGCAAGCTGATAGGATGGAATTTGAATATTAGACATGGTGTGGGGATGGTGAGTTGGGTATTAAGAGCTACTAGCCAATGGATGTGTTTGAATGGGCCTGTCCTGTGTTTTGTGTAGTCACAACTCTTCTAGATAATATCAAAATTAAGGACTATTAGCCAGCTTCCTATTTTATGGAGCAAAGCAGTTATTTTGCAGTGCCATTAACAAATGGAACAAATCACAGTGATGGAAAGGAAGAATTCAGGAATACAGTCATTGTGCTTGCACATTGCTTAAATACATATGCTGTTTAGTTGCATTCTGTTGACAATGCAACATTCAATTTATATTTATGCACTGATACTTAAGAGGTTCTGTCAGGCAATGTAACATCTTAAGATGTCAGTTTCAAAGATCTGGATGTTRATGTGGGGATGCATGTGATATTTGCCACTGACAGGAATGTCTGAGTATTTCTGCTGTCACTTAGCACAGGTGAGTTATGCTATGTTGTTGGGTCAAATGGATCCTTGTGCTGCCGACATGAAGGAATTGTACCAGTGATAAAGTTTTATTTGTTGTCTTCTAGTGACATACAAGCAAATACTTGTAATGGCAATGATATCTGGGAAGCACCTGTTGTTCCCTTAATACAAACAGCACTTCAACTGCTTTTTTGCTAGTGTAAAATTGTGTATTTCAGAGTTGTCCTTCCTGCCACTGTTTCTGTACTGTTTACCAGTTATGTAGCTGTAGTATTTGATCCAGGACTTCCAGTATTTCTGTGAGAACTGTGAGATACTTCCTGTGTCTCACCTTAAGAAATATAATAACTTCCTGTATTCTCCCCACTTACATTTTCCCATCTGTTTTTTTATCTTTTGAGATTTGATGGTTAAAACTTTTGTTCTTATCTGAATACAGAGAAAAGGAATGCAAACCAGATTTCATACAATAATTAGGGGAAAAAATATCTATGAAGATCATCTAAATGTGAATGTTAGTTTTGCAACTGTGGGCCTGTAGAAGTTTCCCAATGATGCTGAATTATTAGTGTACAGTGTTGGCAATGTCTCTAGGAGCTGACACAAGGAGACTGGCTTCCTATTGAGCTTTCATATGGAAAGCAGCAATCAAACTTTGAAGGAGCACAGATAAAAGATGTTGGCAGCTCCAAATTAGCTGTAGAAAGCACGATGTTCAAATATACTTTTGGTGTATGAGCCCATGGTTGGGGYGGGTGAGGAGTCAAAACGAAAACAAGAAAATACTCTCTCAATCACTTGCTTTTCAATCCAAACCACTTTCCTTAGTACAGAATGACACCACGAAACAAAATGACTTGTGATTATTTCTAGGCCTAAGAGTTATTCTGTCTTGTGGGAAGGATGTGGAAAGAGTAAGCGGCTGTTGGTTCCACTGAGAGGTGTGTACTGGAAGTGTTGTCTCCTTCTGCGAAGCTTTTTTTTGGGAGAAGAGGATGGGCATTGCCTTAAAGCTGAAAATCTGCTTTTGGTCCATCAAACTCCAAACACCAAAATTTGTTAAGACTGCTTTGTCCTTCGATGTTGAGATTACATACTGCCTTCAAGGAAGGTGAACATGTGCAAAAATATCTAGGTGATGCAAAAACCTATCTCCTTTCCTTGCTGTATAGGCAGCAATGGATATATTTCATCTGTGTCCCAGTGCTTCATCTGAATTATAAATCTCTCCTGAGATCTTGCACCCTCTCTTTGAATTTGTTATTAGAACAGATCTATTATAGAATAAACTTTCCAGAGCAGCCTATGGCTGTGTCTGTGACATGCTGTAGGTGAAAAAGCTTAGAATAAAATATTCAAGATTTATTTTTCTGTATGTGTAGCTAGAGGCATTCATAGAGGAGGCTATACAAATCTATAGTAATTATTTTTTAGGAAATGTTGCAAAAACCTTTCTCTTTAGTTAAAGCTTGTATACCATCATGACATTTACAGTATCAATTAGCCTCTKTTTTCCTGAATGAAAAACACAAACAACACTTTCATCTCTTGCATCCTTGAAGTCTCCAAGGGTTTATTTTGCTACAGAATGCAAAAGAAAAAAAAAAGTGTTCAGATACTGAAACAATGGACAGACAAGCCAAAGACATATGAAAAAGAATATGATATATGTATTCCCTGTTGTGTTGAGTTGACTGGCTGTTATCAGATTGGACCATTGGCCTAACTTGGTATGGCAATTCTTTTGTCCCTAAAAAGTTGCCTAGTTCTTATGTCCTTTCTTCATCCATGAAATCATTTTCACTCCGTGTTCCCTCATCTCCACCTTGAAACACCCACATTGCTATTTATATGTGTAGATTAAAAGATAAAATAACACACCAAAACTATCTCCGTTTGCTCTTCATTTTCAGAATGAAACTGTGAAATTTCTCCTGTTTGACCATGACCAGTCTGTGAAATTGGGCATCAGTCTCTCTATTTTGCTGAAGACCCGAATTATAAGATCAGTCTCTGGAACCCTGAGCTTTGGCTGGCATAAAATTCTATTTCAGAGTKATTTGCTTGGATGTATGTGTGTGCGCACAGGGTGCTAAAGCTTTCTAAATGCTTAAGGTTTTCTCTGAACTAAAAACAAACAAAAAAACCTAGACCATTTGATTAGTTCATGTGTGTAAATAATTTGAACATTCACGCATGCCGATTTTCTTGCGGGTGTGTGTGTTTAAAAAGCCACAATCTCACTATAAATGTCCACATTTGTTCCTATCTGCCACTTCTTATTAAAAGATGGAGTGAATGTTATTGAAGGCAATTGTAGCCAGCAGACTAACTACAGTTTTCATCCTATAATCTTAAAATATTGGTGATAAAAAAATGCATTATTAAAAGATTGTTTGCAGATGGCAAAGTTAAGAAGCTGTGTCTATTTGCGTTTTATTTTGTAGTGGTAGTGTTGTTTTGAACGGAGTATCAGCTTGCTAGATGAGTCATGGTACCCAGGAAGTGATTTCTGAAAAAAAATAACCAGAGGCTCTGCTTTGAGTGTGCAGCAAATAGCTCCAGCTGCTGCTGGTTTTCTAGAGGTTCTGAAGCAATGGCTGATCCTGCAGAGGGCTACAAACCACGTGTGACTTGGTGACACTTGTTCTGGGGCATTAATCTAAATCTATAATAGGAGGGAACGTACACCTAGATTGTGTTTAGTGTGGATGGCCAGGACTGAGCACTGGCTAGTTCCATCTACTGATGTATTCCTTTTCTGCCAAATTACTTGCAAATAGAAACATAGCCTAATTTGACCCGCATTACACAGAATAACTGTAGCAGATGTGTGTGTGTGCGGAGTGGAGGGGTGAAATATAGCCTCCGCTCTCTTAATCTTGTATTCTATTCTGGCCTCTCTTAAAGTCAAATGTGCATGCTGGAGCTTTGACTGTGTTCTTCCTATTTGTATGCTAAGTAAGATTTATATGTCAGTCACACATTGAGACTTCAGCGATTAAATTGAAATCTGATGCATTTATCCAGTACAACTGGTTTCATGCAAGTTTCTGGTAATTGCATTTCACACAAATAAAGCTAACTTTTCTGTGACCAAGTATGGCTCTGAAAGATTTGGCCTTGTTCGACTATTGTTGTCCAAGCTTATATTCTTTTTCAGTTTTGCTAACAAGACTGAGGCTTGTGGAGCTAAATGCTTTCTGCAGAATGTCTTTAGCATTTTTTTTAATAGAAGGGGGAAAAAGCAGGATATTATCTGCGTTGTTATGTAAAGGAGATTCTAGGGGGATTATAGTCATTCATTTTCTTTTAAATAAATAAATAACAGTCCTGTCCTAGCTCCCTAAAAAAAAAAAAAAAAAAAAANCCCAAACATTTGGATGCTTTAGAGAGAGATTTCTGGATCAAGAGTGATAGCCCTTTGCATTAAAGTTTGTAGTAATAGATGACTTTGGAAGCCACTGAGACCTTGGGCTTCATAATGAGTGCACTAGAGATGACACTTCTTGAAGTCTTATTCATGGAAATGTTATGTGCAGTAATGAGATTTGGTGGTGATTTTTTTGAAATGAATCTCTCATTCGTTACTGAGTTATATGAAATCTATCTTTGAAGCAATAGTTATCATATTTCACTGTCTTCTCTAGAATATCCCTGTTTCTTAATCCTAATTACTCAGAATGAATTTAGGCTATTAGAGCATAATTTAGTCTCTAGGGCTCCTTTCCCAAATAACAAGAAACAAGAAATTATATTTAAACAGGAATATTCTTCTACTATATTATTTCAAGTAACTCTTGCTGTATGTAATCTTGGTGGTATTTTAAAGAGTTAAAAACTACCTGTCCCTTTGTGGTATGTGTCACCACCATAACTACATTTTCAATGAATTTTCAAATGTTTCTCGTTTTTCCTTGAGGGAGGAGCAGTACTGCAGTGTTACTGGCAAGCAGGTCAGCTGTTGTAACATGCTACTTTTTCTTTTTTTTTTTTTTCTTTAAAAAAAAAAAAAAGTTGAATAAGAACATATTTGCACTCAGGGGTGAGGAGGTCTGACCTGTTAATAGACTGCACATCCATGTGAAGTACAGAAATGCATGTGAATGTCAGTAACTACATATTGCTAATTATGCAGGAAATGCTGACATGATGGGAAGGGCGTCAGTCCCAAATAGTTTTGAATTGGATTTGTGGGTTTATGATGGCTTGTGTGTGGTTATGTGTGGGTTTAGGATATGGAAGCTGTGGGAAGTAAATATCTCATAATAAGAAACTATGCAAAGTTTTATGGCCTGCTGAGCTTTTTTTGACCTGAAGTGGTAGGAACATGGTGGGAGGTAGCATGCATTGCAGCTGTGTTGCAGCCCAGTGGGATTGCTCTAATTTTTTTCTTGCAGTACTGCTGATTTTAGAAAGCAGTGCAATGGAATGGTTTGCCTTGTGTTTCTATGCCCTATCTCTCATGAAGACAACTTCTATTTTTAATTTAGCCATATTGGAGTAGCAGTTTGTTTCTCTTGTTATTTTTAAAGTAAGGTGAGATTCTTTGTATAAAATGTCAATTGAAAGTTACTGTGCCYGGTGGCGATAGTAGTTTGTATTAGAAATCTCAACAGTATGTAAAGACATGAAGATTTGGTGATTTGATGGAATATTGTTTTCCTGCAGTGCTAGTGAATAAATTTTAAATCACCAGACCTTTCATAGATGGCTTGATGCCCTGTGTTGTTCAGTCATTGGAGAGCCTGGGGATAGTTTTCCTAACGTGCAGATATTTTAACAGGATTTTTTGGCTTATACTGCTGTAGTAACGGGGTGTTTTGGTGTGTGGAGGATTTTTGGGGGTTTTTTTTTTCCCTTTTTGTGTAGAGGAGCACTGTGCGTTGAAGGAGAAATGATTAGAGGATATGGAAAGTGAGCAAAACTTGTAATGAGAAGTTGATATAGACATCAGGGTGCAAGTGATCAGTTATAGGCCTACGGATGAGAAAGGAGAAATTCTAGTCCTGCATCTACTCTTCTATTTTTTTGGTAGTCTGTGATGCTGTGTTAGATATGTATGTATGTATGATCTTACTTAAGAAAGAACATTATTGTTTCTGTTGGCGTTTTCTAGTGCTGTGTGAAGGTGGCTTAGAAGGGAGCAATTTCCAGAGAGAAATCTGTAGGACCTAATTTCATTTTGTTGTGATGTTTCAGCCYGTTCATGACTTGAGCAGAAGATTAGAAGTTCCTGCTGTATTTGTAACAGTTTTTTTGCTGTCACTGGTGAGGTTTCTTTCCTCTTTGCTAGCATCTAAAGCATTTCCTGTTGGGGTAACAGCTTAAACTTCTAATTTCACACACCCAACAATGAGAGTGGTTTCTCTTTACCCACTAGTGGAGAGAAAGGCGGAGTGGATGGGGTAGGTCTGGGTAAGTTTGTAAATCTCCATCCTTATAGACCCAAGCCATGCTATGCATGATGGTGTGTGTTGAGTTTGGAGATTCTCTCTGAGGAGCTGAAAATAGGAAATAGTTTTWGAGCTATTATAGAAGGATCTTCATTTTTATACTGAATAGCATGTGAGTTTTTTTAGCTTCTATTAGGAGCTTCAGTGGTTGAGATGATTAAGTGAAGGTGTAGTTTGTTTCAGGCTCTGGGCTTGCAAACTGTAGACTCATTCAAAATTATTTCGTCTTGGCAAACTTTTTCTGCATTGCAGTAAGAAAGGAAGTAGAACAATTGTCTACCAAAAAATCCATGTATCCTTAAGAGTATTTCACTCTCATTTCTGAAAGTCTTGCTTGCCTCTGAAATGATTGAGCAGTAGTATGATCGAAACRGTATTTGTTGTTGATTTTAAAGTGGCAAGTTGTTTTTAAAATATTTATCTTTTTTTCAAATTCAGCACCTGCTTATTCCAAAAGGATTGCTACTTAATATGAGATGACAACCATATTTTTCAATGTTTTTAATTTGGTCCATGTATCCATCTTTAGCTTTTGCTTTTATCTACCTATTTCTTATATCTATATGTCTCCCACCATATTTGTGTCAATGTTTTCTGAGATGTTGCTCCTAAGTGTTATTCTTCTGTTCTATTATGTGAATTTATTCTAGCTATGTGAGGGTCCTCTATGTCATCACATCAATTATAATCACACCAATAATCACAAAACGAATTTTTTTTGTTTTGTATTTTTTGTAAGTATGAGAGCTGTTTGATTTGGAGTTCACTCCCTCTAGTCTATATTGTAACAGTAGTTTATTTTCCTTCTTAGTTTGTCACTTATCACAAGATTTTAAAATGACAAGAAGTTTGAGAGTGTTAGTAATGAATGCATCTTCAGTTGTTAATAATATTTACCTTGGCTTTAAAACTCTTTAATTTCTCATTATGGAAGTGTATGATGATAGTGGGTTGCAATTGGAAACCAGATCATGGAGAAAGGGAGAGTCACTGCAAACATAAGTGATTCTTAAATTTGTCTATGCTTGGCAATGTTAGATGACATTGGCAACTGTGGAAGATAGCTACCAATTCCAGGCTTGTAAACTAGTACTCTTGATGCCAGTAGCTAAACTTAAGAGCCAGTTTAACCAGGTATACCCAGAAGGTATACCTAGACTTTCGGCAGTGGATGACATAAAGATGATGTGCTATTTGGCACTTTTGTCAAACTGACTGTGGGGATGAAGAAATGGTGATTAAAAATAGAGGTGCTGGTAGTATTTAGGAAACACACTTTCTATACATTCTGACGCCCCATTGAGGGCAATATAATGTTGTTTCCAAGGCTAGAACAAGGTAATAAACAAAGTGTAATCCTTCAGTTTTGCATTGGCTTTGAAAGCTGCCCAATGGACTCATGAAACCAGAATGTTATTGAAGTACTGTGAAAGGTGAGAATGTTCATGTCTTGGGATATCTGCTGGTGGTGTCATTCTGGTCAGGTGTAACACAGGTAAGAGTTTTGGGTTTGTTTCCTGGTTTGGATTTACTTGCTCCCCACAAATTGTTCCAGGATTGAAGACTTTGTAATTCAGAGGTTATAAAGGAATATAAATTATAGTGGAAATGAGTATCTATTAGAAAAGAGACCCAGTCCAAAATCTCAATGTGCCATGAAAAACCATCTCTTAAGTCATAACTGAAGCATAAATGCAGATTTAGTCTTCAAATTTAATGATCTTTTTCTGACAGTAAGCTGTCTATATTATGCTAAATTCTGGAAACTTGGTCCAGTTCCTACTGAATTCAGTGAATAGACTGGAGATGGAAGATGGCTTTACTTGGATCAAACATCTCCCTGGATGAGGAAAAACTTAGTAGTATGTATTGTTCCAGGGAGAAAATTCTCATTTATGTCCCAAGCAAAAAGCCCGGTTTCATAACTGTGAATGGCTGACATGAACGAGAACTCAGAGGGTTGTGAATTCTGGAAAGTTTTGCTCCAGAGTAAATGTATCTGTTAAATTTACACCAACATTTCTCATTTCTTTTCTGCACCTCTGCAATAGTATGTAGTAATGGTGTCACCCACATCATTTTTCATGCTTGTATAACTTCAAAAGAGAGTGCAGTCTGCATAAAGTGAAGCTTTTGAATATTAGGAGTATGGGGAATATGAGTAATGGTTTATCACACAGGCTTACTAAAGCAAATGAATAACCTTGTTCTGAATTTCTTCTTTCCCCCACATCTCCAGATAATGATTCTTAAAATGTATATAACTAGACAGAATACTACAGAGGGCTTGATAAGGGCATTTTTCCATCTATCCGGAGTCTCCCTTATCATGTATACCAGTTTCGTTATCTTATATGAAATGCTTATTGCAATTTCTTCTTTTAGTTTCCTGTGTACATTATCTATAATGCATAATGAAGTATGTGTATGAATGAAGAGCAATATCTCATAAAACAAGAAAATGACTTGTAAGTTGCTAACAGTTGAGCTCTAATGGTATGATCTCATGTTGGAAACGTTTTCAGTAGTATCCCTCTTTGTACTTGATTTATTTATTTATTTCACTTTTTCAGTCTTTTAGATATTTAATAAAGCTCTACTATAAGAGAAACTTAATGATGTTAAAGTGAATTAAAAGATATATACCATGAATTCTCTTTGTAAATCTTGCCAATTTAAAAGAATACTGTGAGATTTCAGTATATTTGCTTGTGTAATGTGTTTTTGTTGTATACTAACAATATATTAGAATTTTTCCACTTAGAAGATGTGTTCTAAGTTTTGAAACAAGCACTATAAATGTTTTCTCAAGTATTCCAGTTTACTCTATATAGATATTCTCAAATTCTGAGATTATTATTTGATAGCGTTATTTGTAAAGAGGAAAGAGGGATTCACCTAAGGTCTTGACAAATACTAGTGTTTAATTACATTTATGAAATCTGCAATGCCCTTACATTTTTCAATCATTTTGCAGTCAGCAAATAAATGTTAGAAATAAGAAAACTGCCTTTGGATGATCCAGGCAATGCTCTGCCAATGGATATTGATTTAATGCAGATTTTTCTGTGAGATTTGGGATTATTTAAAATTTTGTCTATTTTTGCATAAATATCCTTCAATAGTGGAACTTTTGACATTTCCTTCTTAAATCTATACTAAAATGCTGTTTTTTTCCTATGTCTTTGTCTATATTGTCASCTTATTTTCTCCTTTAACTGTCATTTTTGGTTATAATGCAGGAAATAATTCCATTGTTCTTGTATATGCTTTTCTTTCAAAATTTTAACCGTTCTTCTTTTGTATGCGTAGGTCTAAATATCCACAGAATAGTCCTTTCAGCCGTATGGTGGTGTTGTCTTCCTCCTTTGATACCCTTCTATTTATGCTAGTGTTTTTTCTGGAAGTGGAATAACTGGAACCAGATGAAAGACTCTCTACAGAGTCATACAGAGGCTGGATTAGTCTGTGCAGACCTGTAGACCTGGAACCCAGCACGCATGGGTAGCTCTAGGACTGGTGGTGCCTCCTCTCCTTGCAACCTGGTGGTGTGGCCCCAGGAAACATCTTTAGAGAGTATCCAGCCTCAGACACCAGCTGGTACCAACAGCTGCAAAAGCGGCACAGCAGAGGCTATGRGACAGAAAGCTTTCTGCAGGGCTGYGCAAGTGCTTGCTGCCAGGTGCTCTAAATTTCTCCTTTTCTCGACTTCTTTTCCTCAACTTTGATTCAATACTGCCTTTTTTTTTTTTTTTTTAAATTTCTTCACATAACATCACTTTATTCCATTTTTTTTTCCTTCCTTTAGTTTTATGGATGTGTATCACCCCACAGACCCCTGAATGTCACATGGGTTTGCTCACTGTGTATGTGGTCAGCCTTTYCTCTGCCGCCTTTTCTGCCTTTTCTGTTTAGATCTAGGGATGGATTCCAACTGCAATTCTGTACTTACGTACTTATCTGTACTTCTCTGTACTATTCTGTACTTATCACAACAAGATACTATTTTTATTTAACCTTTAGGCACTACTTGTTGTTGTCATCACTGTTGCTGGTAGTAGTGTTAGAGACCTATGTCTGGTTTGTGTTTTGCTGTCACCTGTAGGTATTTCTCAGTATTATGGGCACATAAATTTCTCCCTTAGTTCATTATCTGATTTTCAGAGTATCTCCTCAAGTGATACTTGCTTTTCCCTTCTACTTTGCTTTTTCCAAGTTATTTCTCATTTGATGGAGCTCAGTGTCTTGTTTTTCCTTGAAAACCTACTATTTAATTTGACATCAGGAAAAACAACTTATAGATTTTGGTTCAAACTTTTTTGTTTTGTGATGGTGGCTGGAATTTATAGTTTCTGTATATTCTGTCCTCAAAAAGCTGTATATTGTCCTTTTATTAAAAACATGCCATGTAGTGCTTCATATACAGTTACATTTCTGATGTGACTATACAATTTACTCTTGCATATGCAACACAGATTTTTTTAGGAGCTTTTAGACACAGCGATGTACTCGCTCACTTTTACTAGAGTACAAGTGCCTCAGCTATGCCAAGAAGCATTAGCCTAGTGTGATACTCTATTTTGAACTGTTGCAAGGTTCTGCTCTATATTCTTGCTTCCTAGGGCTGATTTACTTCCTAAAAGTCCTATGATAAATTTAATATTTATAAGAAGTATTGTCATTTCATTGAACTTAAAACTAAGCTCCTACAGAAAGAGGAATTATCTTACTTGCTGTCAAACATTAAGGATATGTATAGTTCTGTAAATATGTATAAATATGTAGTGTATTCTCAGATTTTTCCCTCACTACTTTGATCCTTAGGACTAATTTAGGGACAATTATAAACTATGCCATCACCTTTTGTTGTGGGCAGGACCCTGTTATGTCCTGAGTCTTATTCCTTTTACTGAAATTTTGTGTGGTTTTAAGAGCAGAGCAAGAAATGGGCTGTGTGGRGCTGCCCTCACTGGATAGCTCTTGTGCTGGTACTGCTTTGAATAATTCATTTGCTCCCCAAAGTATTCAGAAATATTCTTGTAGGCCTGCAATAGTCATATATTTTGGTCTCTCCTTATATATTTTTTTACATGCTGAAATATTCTTTGGCTGCGATTTGACTACTAATATTAAAGGACCCAAAACTGTAATAGAGAAAGGGAATAGAAAGTTGCTACTCTTGCATATCCTACTGGATGTGGGTCTGGGATCCTTGTGGTATGTGATTCTTGAGTGTGACTTCCATAGTACTTTGTGTGTAGCTAGTTATTGAACATGGATAGAAGTCGRAGGATTTTTCATTTAAGAGGTATTTTGGCCACTCTTTTTTGAAGAACTAGTCATATGTTCCAGCTTTTTTTTCTTAATTAATGTAACTACAATATGTATAACTACAGTATGTTAACACTACCTGACATCTTAGTCCCTGCARAAATCTTGGAGTAAATGCATGAATTAAAATCCTGCATATTTATAAGTGTTCACATAGGATGATATGGCATAATTTCAAAGCAGATTAAGAGTTTTGAGGTTAAGCCAACCAGTATATATGGAATGGAATTAGTGTTGCATGTCTGGAGTGTGAAATGTGACTCTTCTTCCTCAAATCAGCTTCCTTGCCGCTGTGTTCCTTGCCACTTGTGTCCCCTTGTGTTTATGGCATTGTGACACAGATCATGTGAAACAGATCATTGAAAGGATGAACCAGCAGTCCTTCATATGCCTCTTCTGGACATACTACTTTATGCACAATCTTATTTTTATATATGAATATAGGGATGAGAGACTAGTATTCTTCCTGGAAATACGTCACTTAAAGGAAGATTTGTTCAAAGGCTCATGTTGCTAAGAGTAACAAGGACTCTAATGTGACCGTATATTTTGGTAAATGCTTATTTAGTAAATGAAAGAGAGAGGAAATGGACACTTCTGTCCTTCACTGAATCTGTGTCTCTTCTGACTACGAGAGTCTCTGTTACAATTTCCTTTATGTTACTCTTCATCTCTGTCAGTAGCTACTCATCAACATCTGTAATGCAAGAGCATATTTTGCTACCTGTTTTTGCAAGACTGTATTATCTTTTTTTTACACTAGATTTAAAATCTGGCACTAAATTACAGAGGAAGTTTAATGCAATGCATTAGAGATGTGTGACTATCTCTACTTCCAAGAATGCTGCTCTCTTGACATGGTAATCTTCATGGATCCATGGAAATGGATTCAGGTATACTGAGAATTGATATGAGAAGTGTCTCTGGCCCTACGGGAAGGCAGTGAAAAGAAAGCTCAATAAAAGGATGTTGTAAAAGCACTAGAGAGTAACAGACAGTAGCAATGATCAAGGAAATGGTAACAGTTGAACATTCAGAGGGCACTCTCACTTTGAATTTCTATTTTAACTGATTAGGRAAACTATATGATAGTAAAGTACAATTTATGGTAGATTTTAATTGAAGTTTTTTTTCTTTTGTGTTTAGATGTGTCTTTTAAAAACACAGGTAAGCCAGAGTGCTAAGTGTATGCTTAGGCCAATTTGTCTTTTCKTTGTTACGTCTTTCTTGCTGAAATGTCTTTTGTCTCAGTTGTACTAACGCTCTWTTTAGTTAAATGATTTTCTGATGGGTAGAAAAGGATGCATGCTGCAAAAGAAAATGGTGCATTTGGCTGCCCAGAAAATGTTGCTACGTATGCCAAGTGAAGAAATGAAAATATGAAAGAAGACAGTAAAATAAATCTTAAAATCCTCAGCAAAGTTTGTGTTCTCTATTCTCTATTTGTTACGATAATCTTAGTGATTCCAAGAATAAATATTAGACTTTACTAAGGCAATCTGATTTTCAAATTGATGCCATTATTTTTATTACCTTATATTACTTACTAAAGAGTTTCAGAAGTTGAATCTAGAAGTCATGGGTAATGAATTCAAAAAGGTCCCAGGCTGAAATGCTAAATTTTAGCATGGTAAAACAGTTCCCTAACTCTATTTGTCTTCAAATAACAGAAGACTCTTCATCAAGTAAATAGGAATTCGTGCTGTACAGGGCAATGAGGAAGCAAATCRGAAGGATTTAAAAGCAAATGTGGCAAGCCCTGAGTTTTATTCCATGCATATCCTTGTGCTGAACTGCCTAAGAGAACTGCATTTGTTTATATGCTTTAGGAATGTTTGGTTACCAGCACTGCTCTAAAAATAAAATGAGGTTTTATTCAGTTTTCTACTGCATAGAGCTGAACTTTCCAGGGCAATATTTGAAGAGGGGCCTGTGACGGTTTGCTTACCGTATGGAGGAGGCAATGTAGACCAAAATAGTAGCTATTTCTGGTTAATGATCATTGTTTCTATAGGATATCAGATAAATGAGAAGGTTAGAAATGGAAACACTAGCTAGCTCTAGTTCGCTGCCTCTAGCATAGCTAAAAAAAATACATGCAGCTCTTTGGAARTGTGAAGTTAACTATGACTTAGAGTAAAGGATCAAAACCATTGCCTGTCAAGTCCATGTTGTTCTTGTTATCTTTTCTACTTTGATGGATACATCATTCAGTTTTRTCTCTTCCTTAGAATTCTTTTGTTGTTTTTTAGTTCTCTCCTGGGCTTGTTTTATGAAGTGATTTTCTCCACTGAGCATGCAAGCACACTTGTTAAGACTTGATATATGTAAGCCACATATTTTATTATGGTGGATGTGTTCGTGTAGGGTTCTTATTGATTTTCTTGTATTCTAGTCGATGATGAAGTGAAGCGATAATAAAGCGTGTATGAGCCAGGTTTGTTTTCCTTGCCTCTGCTGTGACTTGGACATGCCTTGGCAATTTTTTTCAGATATGCCAAGTATAGTGGAGAAGTTATCTTTTTCTCAAGTAAAGCAGTGTAGGATTATAGTAGTAACTACAGTAAACTGCTGCATTTGTCCTTTGCAGTTAATTCCTGTGTGCCTTTTTCTTGTCTCCTTTGTTTCTTTTTTTTTTTCTTTTGGTTTATACATAGATTTTTGTTGATCTTTCTTCAAAAAGAGCTTATTTCTAATGGAAGCAGTAATAAAATTTCTTTTGGTTTAAGAGAAGCTTAAACAGCTTAGACATTTCAAAATAAATACTGTGAAGGTATAAAGCTACATTAGTGCACCTTAGTATTTACATCCGTGACAAAATATTGCTCATCTACTTAGTGGTGTGATTTGTGTCATTAGGGTGTTAAGATGACAGCAGCTTGAGCATTYTTTGCTTGAAAATGGAAACTCATGTAGCCAACCTATCAAAGAAAATTACTTTATCCATACTGCAAAACCTAGAATGCTTGCCCCTCAGTTGTACAATTGGTGCCCTTTTCTCTCGCATTTAATGAAGGTACATTGTGCATGCTTAAGCAGGCAGAAATGCTTGTTGAAGACAGTTGACAATTGTTAGCTGCAACTTGTCAAAAAATAAGAAAATTCAGAATTCCTTGTTCTTCAGTGAGTGTTCTTTAAATTTACATTTCGGGGGRAAAAAAAAATATTTTAAAGTCTCAGTAAAAATTAGAAAATTAAGTTAAAAAGCTAAAAGTGATCCATCTGCTGAAAGTACAATATCACAGAGGTCAGGAAAGATGTGAAGAGCAGGCTGGAGGTTTAACGGCCACTGTTAATAAAGTTGACCAAGAGCATGTGGGGGGGGGAAAAATCATATGGTGAACTAATATTTATTTAAACTTCTGGATAGGCTGCTTTGGCTTAGTGTTGTTGTTATGCCAGTGTTAATTGGCATAATTCTGTTAAGTAATAATTATACAGCTAAAAAAAAGTCCTTTTTGAGCCTCTTCCAAACAAAGAAAAATATAATTGAACCAGTGGAAACTTGCATATTGTGAAGGAAAACCAGGACCTGCAAGGGTGGTATAAGATGACTGATTGTATGTTATTGCCCTCTTGAGGTTTTTATCCACTATTCTAAAACTTGGCATCTCAACTTTGCTCCCTGCTGTCCAGTAGGACTAGTAGTAGGCATAGTATCTCTATCAAGAGCAACTTAATAAATATTCTGTTGCCTGGGGATTGTGCGGACCAGGCTTTGCACTTCCTGCCTTTCTATAACTTCCAGAATCTGCTTTTATTTGTTCTGTGTTTGAAAGGTTAACTTTTTTTTAATCTTTATTTCCTAGTGAACAGTGATTGCATCTCTTCTGCCAGGGCTTGCTCAGGGTCAGTAACAACTTCTGCAAGAATGATTTATTGACTTCTGTGCTCTAGTCAGAATTAAAACTATCGCCAAAGGGCCCATAGCCCCTAGACACTAGTTTGGCCCTCTCAGTCCATCTGAGAGAAAGATGGCTCTAGCTACATAGCAATTAAAAGACATATTTCATGGTGAGTGACTGAAGAGAAGTGTAGGACAGAGAGAGAAAGGTTTACGTGCTGAGGCAGAAAGCAGTAGAGAGCACTAATTCTGTGCTTATATAAAGTCTCTCCCCTCATCTACCCTGACAGTTTATTTTCTCATATGTATTTTTAAGGCTTTTTTTATTATTATTATCGTATTTTGTAACCTTGGAGGCTTTATGAAAAGGGTTAGGATTACTGGGCTAAAGTGCTGCATCTTGCTGCATGTCATTTTTTATTTAGCTTCTTGGGGAAATGAGGCTTTTGTGATCATGATCAGTTTTGCCATCCTCGGCTTTCTTCCCTCCCTTTTCCCTTTCAGCTGTGCACCTGTTAGTCATTTTGCTCCAAATTTGACAAGAAGGGTAGAAATGTCCATGGTAYGGGAGAGAGCAAGAGCCCTTAGTACTCTACAGAGAGAACACAGAGTCCCAAGCATAACCAGTAGTGCTAGCTACTATACTTTACAAGTGAAAGAACTCTATTGTGAAAACCTTAAACTGAAGGGAACTTTCAGTTAAAGTTTGCACCTTGCTGCAAACCCATCTGGGGGACAGGCCTTAGGTGACCTGACTTCATCACTTTCTCTTCTTAGAGCTCTGCCTATTTTGCAATTGACCAGTTGCTTAGCACCCTGGAATATTAATGTTCCTGTTATAGGAAGTTAGAGAGGGTTGTTCTCTATGCGGATATAAAAGGAATTCAATTCATGTGCTTCTTTAATCTTTTTTTCATTGGAACCGAAGTCATGCAGAATCAAAGTATTAGGATTCTCCTTGTTTGTCCATTTTTTTTATTGGATATGTTGATCATAAAGCTCTTAAGTGACTTGTCAGACACACAAAGGAAATCTGTGCTATAACAGTGAATTGAACTACAAATTTTTGCATCTCTGCCTTCCTTAATGACAAGATCTTACTGTTTGTTGTCATGCAAATGAAGATGTTCATCGCTGAAGGTTTTGTGTCAGCTGCCATGATACCTAGAGGTGAAAACACATTCTGTTTGGATTAAATCTTCTCAATAAAGTAACATTTCAGCAGAACTTCATACTCAATAATGCTTGAATTTATGGCAGTTAGTGAGATCAGAGGAGGAGTTTCTCCGATGTTACTCTGACCACACATCTTTWATTTTCTGTTGCTGGAGAAAATAGGTCCCAGGTTAGAACAGCCGATTGTTCTACCTGTCTGAGAGAATTTTACATGGGATGGACAAAAAATCCCTGAGGCTGGTTTAAAAGAACCAGTTTAGTTTCTGATTTGAAAAATCCTGATCTGAACTTGAAGCAGCTGTCACAAGCTCATTTTTAAGTGTACAGTTTTGCACAGCCACAGAGTTCCATCTGAAATGTATATTTATTCCCAACTGATTAAATCACAATAAGTGAAGAGAGAAGTTGGTTGTGTTGTAGATTATAAACATTGGATAAAAATTGATGACTTTGAAGTACCAAGATTTTATTGAACCTGTCAGTCTTTACTCACAAAAGTAGTAAATAAAAATCTAATGACATCAACAAGCATACTGTAAATTGTTTGAGACAGTGTCACCTGTGGTCAGAGATAAAAATCATAAAATGTAGTCTTCTCAAAGATTATTATTCCAAATAGTATGGAGAATGAGTGGCTGCTTGGAAACTATTATGTGATATTCTGATTATTCTGGAGTTCAACAGATAAAAAGTAATTTAAAAAAGCTTAAAAAGATGAGTACAAAAGCACTATTTACACCAGAAGCTCTAAATAAATAGATAAAATGTATGCAATTTTAATCTAGTTTATAAATGAGATCAAATGACTGAGAAATGGCTTTAGAATGAAAAATATAAGAATGCAGATGGTACTGAATGACAGGATGAAGTCATGCTGGAAAAAGCTGCCTATCCTTTCAAGACAGGACAGAAGGCTGAAGTGGACAGCCAGTTCTGCAGATTTTAAGCACCTTCTGGAGGTAGTGAGATGGGCACATCATCCTATCACACGTTACTGCAATTTTAATGTCTGAGTAGCATGGAGAATGTTTTTATACCTGTAAATTCTTGAGTTAATAATATCCAGGATGTTCCCAGTTTTGCTTATTGTACCTTAAAGATTCACTCTCTTTAACTGGAAACCTCCAAAGCTCTGCTTCTCTGATCCCCTGTGGAAATGCATCTCTGTGTTCTGGAAATGTTCCTTTCTCCATATACCCCTCCACAAGTATATGACACAGCACAGTATAGGACCTTTAGAGATGTCAATGTCCTGAAACCTTTTTCCAACTTGCAAATRATTTTCTTTTCTGGGGAAAAAAACAGGTGCTAGCTAGCTCTCATGCAAGCAGGTTTTGTGGTTTATCAGTGTTTATTATTCATTTCCACTTAAGGTTTGCAAGAACTCTCAAGTATGGATGTTCAGTAAGTCTTCATTTACCCTTGGCTAAAACCAAGGTGCTTGGAATGGATTAAAACATTATTTCTATTCAAAACAGATTTAATAAAACAAGAAACTATGGAAATGCTTCATTCTGCTTTGAGCCTATGAGAAATACTAATTCCCTTGTTACCTGTTTTCCAGACTGTATAAACACAAATCTACCTGTGTTATGCTTTCTCTGTAGCTTCCATCATTTTTCTTACAGATGTGTGAGGATACAAGGCACCACCTCCCTGAGGGACCATCCAAATTACTAATCATATTAGTTGCACCACAGAGGCTTTTTTTTTTTTTTTTTTTTTTTTTTTTTTTTTTTTTTTTTTTTTTTTTTTTTTTTTTGTTTTAAGACATTTCACATTCTGGAAATGGGTGATGATATTCTTAAATAATCACTTAATGAAAGGTATTTCTTATTGCAGTTTTAGGGTTTTGTCCAAACTCGTCAGAACTAAATGCACTCGAAAACAGTATTGCCTCTTAGGAACTATTTATCTGATCTTTTGGATGTTTTTTATTCTCTTACAATACTCCTGTGAAATAATTTATAACAGAAGAGAGCAACATCTTTAATTTGCTGTAAACTTTACTGTGAAATGATGAAATGATGCAGGACATGTGTGTGTTTTTGTTTTTTTTGTTTGTTTGTTTGTTTGTTTGTTTTTTTACAATAATGGAACTAATGATCCCTGAATGGAAAGTACTGTTGGGAGCAAAGGATGTGATATGTCAAGCAAAGAGGCGTAAGTGGGAAAGGGACTTTGCCATACTGGTATTATACTATGTCCTCTCTTAGAGACACTGTAATGACAGTGGCTGTCAAAGCTGTCAGGGCATTGAAGAACCCTTCTTGAGTCAGATCTCTCTATTATCGACAGGCAATGGAAAGATGGAAAGTATGTGCATGTGCGGAAGGGTAGAGATAGATCTCTTTTGGATCAAACGGAAAGGTAAAATGTTGAATAATATTCTGATCTTCATCCATAGTTAATGTCTTTTCATAAAGTCTTTGGTGATGTTTGCACCATCATGCTATTTCTTCTGCACTTGTAATGTGTTCCTAGGTAGGTGAATTGACACCTGGTTTCTACATATTATGTAGTTTCGCTAATCTTGAACCAAACATCTTGGCAGGGTTTCCCAAGTCTTTTGGAAGTARAATTCATATTTTGCACCAAAAAAAAATGATATCAAACCTTTGTAAACCATAGAAGAAATAAAAATGGAGAGAATTGCAGTGAGGACTTTAGGTGCAAGAGAGTGACCCTAAAGGCATTGCATATACCATTTAGTAAGTGACAGGGCTTCATTTTGCATTAACTTCCCTGAATCTTTCTCTGTCTTTCTGAACTGCCTTATTTAGCCAGCTCCCCTTCAGAGTAGAATTGTGCAGGCTATGAATGACTGAGCGCAATCTTTGCATTGTGCTAGCTTGGTGGACACAGGGCATGGACCTAGTTCCTACCCATCTTCATTTTTGTGAGATAGGAGAGGCCTGGCAAGGCAAGGTTCCCTGCAGCTCATTGCATAGCCTAGCCAGACATCCTCTGTCTGCTCAAACAAGAGCAGATGCTGGACAACTGAGTATTTACACTCCTGCTGCTGCTTAACTATACTGCGTGCTATGCGAAAGCTTGAAGCAGTGATCAGGGTTGGGTTGATGCTTTACTGTCTGATTCAGGATATTGTTGCCTAATGAAGCTGCAGTCTAGAGACTTGGCTGAATTTCATTTTGCTCTTTTTTTTTTCAGATGTAGGTATCTAATGAAACCAATAGTAGAAATGTTTCTGGACTTTGCAGAGACCCACAGAGCAAAGGTTTTTGTCCCTGTGTACTATCCCTGCTATTGCTGTTGACCAAAGTTCTGTAAAAAAGAATACATGCCTCTAACCCTACAAACATAATGGTCTAGAAACAAAGTTTAAAACAGAATGACAGAATGAGAATACTGGAGGGTGTTACTAAAGCAGGTTTAGGAAGAAATGGCTCAAAGACATCAGATTTGAAAGATATATGCCCAACCTTCAGTTGGTATTTCTTCTGTGGTGTGTAACAACTGTACATACCTAAAGGCTTGATCTTTAGACCTGTAAAGTCAATGGCCCAGCTCTCATTGGCTTCAATGATGTAGAATGGGAGCTTAAAGTGGTGATTTCCTGCTTTACTGTGGCTGTTAAATCAGTTGCTACTCAGAAGAAAACATGAGCATTCTGAACCTATTTTTTAGTTGCTGAATCCAAGAGGCAGCCTCCTCCATCTATTTTGCATTTGATTGCTTTCATTGAAATCAATGTCATAGATTACAATAAAAAGTACAAAAGGTAACTTTCCAGTTCCTTCTAATAAAAATCCCTCTCTGAATGCATCCTTTAAATTTTTGTTTAGCAAACATTTTTTTTTTTTCCTCTTCCACCGTTTTCCTTGTTATGTTGTCACAAATGGCAGGCAGGCTAAAGAGGAGGAAGAAATGGTAAGTTATCGAGTAATCAGCCTGGGGCACATTAGTGAATTAAAATGTGTTAGGTAAAAATGTAACACTTTCTAAATCATTAAAATAACAGGGTTTATAGAGTTGAACATCTCCATGCTGATGTTTGTATAAATAGCAATGTTGGAGAGAGATGAGTGGTAGCTTGTGTATTCCTGTATCCTGTTCATTTAACTCATTGTAGCTTAACACAGTGTTTGTTATAATGCTGGTTATGTTTTTGTTTTGTGGTGCTTTTTTTTTTCCCCTTTCTGGAGTATGGGGGAAAATGGATAAGCAAAACCAGACAATAAATATGTCCTGCGTCCATAACAGTCAGCTCATGCAGCCGTAGCAGGGAAGAAAGGAGAGTATTAGCAGCTTCTTTTGCCGTTTATAAGAAATTTTGTTAAAGATTTTTCTTGCTCCTTTTCTGATAAATAGGCTGGATAAATGAGCTAGACAATAGCTCCTTGTTCCTGCTCTGAGTGACGTTTCTCCATTGTTTTAGAGCCTCAATGGAGTGAACTTAACACACTGGGCTTTGTTGAAGCAAAAACATGTCACCCACAGAACTACAGTGGAAATGTTAATTTGATGACACTGCAAGTATTTGAGGTGGAGTCAGTGGGCTAGATACTAGAGCTTCAGTATCAGTTATTTACCACCCTTTGGTTTTCTGTCCTGCATGAGCAGCCTTTTTTGTAGGAACATCAATTTTTGTGCTTTGTCACTTCCTCAATTGCGTCATGCCGGGAAGACTTCAAATGCTTTAACAGTAACCATAGTAACAGCAGGTCATTTAAATTAGCTGAAGGAAAAGGAATTCCCTCCCCTATAAAAACCCTWCAGTCAAACAGGTTCCAACGGTACAGCTAGATTCAGATTTTCACCTACTGTAAACTGGCATTGCCCCACTGGGGTTTTCATAAGATTATATGGATTATATGGAGCTGCTCCTAAAAGTAGCTACAAAGCACATGAACATAAGTGGGCGTAGCTTTCACAGAAAGACAGAGCTATGACTGCCTGTACAAGGATAATTTGTGCCTTTGTGTATGTGCCTGCCTATCTACTTGTGCAAATGTGTATGGACTTGGTCATTCTCTTTCTCTGTTACTGAAAATGTCATGTTTATTCCTTGGCACAGAACTAGTGTTGCTCTTACTTGCTTATTAGCGAAGCTGTGTGAAAGCCTGTGGTTTTACTTCAACAAGGTTTCTGTATTCAGTTTAAGATGGATTATAAACCGAATTTTATAAGTACTGACTCGGAATTCTAATGCAAGTAGGTAGGTCCATTTCCAAGGGGAAGATGATACACTTGGCTATTTAATATCAGGAGTGCCATTCATGCAAGAACACATGCAATAAATCAGATTAGAGCCTCTTTTTTTGTTATGGCAATGAGGAAATCCAGATTTCCCGTTCACTCCTAAAATGAGGCTATTTTACTGACAGCATTCATGTTATGCTGGCCCTTGTTGTTTGGTAAATTGAAAACTGGATGCTCTACTTTTACAGAGGCAGTGAATGTTTTACTGAGACAATTACCCCATCTGTTAGCATACTAATTAATTCAATAGTTCTCCCACATTAATGCTTACATTAATTTTGGTGAAACATTGTTCTGATGATTCTAAATGTCAATGATTCTTGCATTTTCTTCTCTCCTTACTCTTCAGTTTATAAACTCTTATAAAATCTTCCAACATTATTATGCTAGACCAATATTCTAAGTTTWGGTTTAGACATCCAACAATGAGATTAGTAGTAAGGAATGATTAAGATATGCATACTCTAGTGACTGTTAGAAGTTTATTGTTTGGTCTTTATAGCATGAGTGTTTGCTATTCTTTGGGGGCATTTGAGCATTTTTTTTTGAGAGGCTTGTGGTGAAAACTTGCTACAATGCCAATATTCAAATGAAATGCAGACAGATCTCCAGTCAGTTTAAAGCACGACTTTTTCAGGGTTTGGAAAGTGATCCCCTTGTATGGCAGTGGAGAGGAAGTAAAATTTCTACTCCCTTATTTCTTAGGAGAGTAATTCATAGGACAGCCATAGTTTTAGAGATGAGAGAAGGATAATTGAGGGCTCTTTACACTTGGAAAATTTGAATCCCTGTTCAGTCCCTTTTGAAATGCGACTCATGTTTAACTAGTATCTGTGATTGCTACTTCTCTGAACTGCTGCTGGCTGATGATAGAGCCAAAACATGAGATGAAGAACTTTTTGAGGAGGAATGTATTTATAAAATGGATAGCTTTATAGATATATCATGCATTTTTTGATACATAAACAAAAGCACACATTTACACTTCCAATCTTTTGGTTTTATGGCAGTGATTTACAGCCCTATTAACACTTGGCAATCCAAGATCTAGAGAAYAATAGCAAGCCATCTGCTTGTGCCCCTGTAGGGCTGTTTGCAGCCCTGTTGCTGCGCTGCTAATACATCATTGCAGCTTACATGCTGGAAGTCATCTTGTTGCATACCTTCGATTTACTTTTTTATTTTTTGCCTAGGGATAGTGGCAGATGTGCAGGATACATATTTTTCATGTGATCAGAAATACTGTAAAGAATTGAAGTTCAACTGCCTATAGTGTTTTTGGTGGCTCTTGCTGTACTGTGTAACCTGAGAAATGCTCTTTCCCACATATAAATACAGGAAACATTAAATATTTATTTCTCGTATATAAACAGCTTTCATGTGCTGTTAATTTTTTGTTGTTTTTTTTTGCCTGCCACTTCTGTTGATACCATATTACTGTTTCAGTGCCATTATATCTGGTTACTACTCAGACTAACTGAAGGCTTAACTGAAATTTGACTTAAATGGAGTTTGTCATGCAGAGGCTTGCCAATGAAGTTTTTGTTTTTAGTGCATTGCCACAAACTTTTTGCAATGTGTTGTCTTTGGGATTACGTTTTTCCCATGCTTGGACTGTGCTAAGGAGTGCACTGTTGTGGAAAAGGGAAATACATTTTTCAGATTCAGTGTAGTTATTTGTGAAGGAACAGTAATTAGATAGTACTRCTGTAGTTCTCTGCTGGGGGACTCTGAGAGTGTTTCATAAGTGCCAGTTCACCAGTCCATGGTGCTTCCTTACTTTTAAGTTATATGGCATTTTTCCTCTTGGCTCCAAGATATAGAACATGGGTTAATTGGGATAAGATTTGGGAAGGGACTGGGGTCAGCAATGCCATGGGGAATAGGAATAAAACAGAAATAGGCAGCTGATATAGAATCCTCTTTTCTGGTCACTAATGTGATATACTATGTAATCTGGTCGCTTTTAATTATTCATTGTGTTGAAGAGCTTTACAGTGTCACACAAAAAGTCAGCATTTCAAATTGAGGATTTTGAAACCATTTTAAACTACAGAGTGTGCAGGATTTTTTTTTTTTTCATTTTACCTTCTTATATTTCTTCACTCTTTGAAAAATCAGATGCATAGAGTTCCCGATGTATTTTGTATTGCTATCAATACTCATTCATAATCAATTTTATAAATCAATATCTCATATGGAGAATGTAGCTTGAATGACTGTAGACAAGAGCAGAAGATTTTTTGTGGGAGGATTTCCATTGTGCCTTATAAAGGCCTAMTGCTACTACTTGTTAGTGAGAGAATTGTGGTGGTAACAACTTGATCTTTTCAAGGTTGATCAATGGGCATTTTCCATGTGTCAATTGTATATACAATAAGATATCTCATACTGAAGACTTGTCACAATTGTATGTTTTGCTTGGCAGGAAGATTTGAATTCAGGTGACTTGTGTTTCGTGCATTGATATTGTGCTCATGTCAGAGATGCAGGAGACTTGGATGGATTTTGTCTCCAGAATTTCTCTTAGTGTTTGCAAGATGAACAAACTGTGAATGTTCCTGAGGATTGTCCTGATTTATGAAAACTCTTCAAACTAGATCTGCCAGGCAAAACTGTTCAGATTTAGAGATTGAATGCCTTGCTGCTTCTCTGAAGAAAATGCATTGTCTGTTTCTTTTGCATGCTTTGTTGTATAAAATTGTCAGTAAATAAGTAATAAATGTCAGTAAAGCTATAGCCTCTTAAGTAGGGAATGTGTGACTTTGATAGAATCCAGCTATTCTCAGACATGCAGATGTTAGGAAAATAAGGATATTGATGAGGAGTGGACAGTGGAGCAAGTCCTCAGGAAGCCCTGCAATGAGAACAGCCAGAGTTTTGATGGAGAGACCATCTAGGATGAGACTGCTGGTACGGACAGAGTACTTTCCAATCAGCTGGCCAGTCCTGCAAAGCCCTGCATAGTCTGTAATTCCATGTGTGCTGGGGGTGTGTCCTTAATAGAAGCAAGGATTAATATGCAACTCAAAAGCTTTCCCCGTAGCTGTGTGCATGCTTAGCACACAGAGCAATGCGCTCACCATAATCCTGTATTAGTGATATTGCCAACCACTTCCCACAGCAACAGACAGTGATGTCGCAACTAGAAGATTATGACCTCTTAGCAGAACTGGCATGAGAGAAAGGGCCAGATTAGTAGGGGAGGTAGATGGAGAGTAAAACAATTTTTCATTAAAGCACAAGCCTTTACCTAAAGCTTCTATATCTCCCTTTTTTTTTCCCCGCACACCTCAACAGGGTCATTGCAGAGCCAATTCCCTTGAAGGGATTCATGGAACACCTTGCTTACTTTGCTGTGTGTATGAACAAACATCTTTTATGGGGGCTGAGAAGTGAGACTATATAAACCATAGTTGGTTGTGGTCAGAGTAGTTCACGCTTGGCTAGGGTAGAAAAACAGTCAGAGAGCTTTCTTCTATATAAATTGTGTTACAAATCAACTTGACATCAAAACAGCCAGATAGAGGTAGGTTACAATTTGTGGAGAAGTACTTTCCATTTATATAAATACAGTATTTCAGCTATAACTGTGAAGATGGTGTTTCTTCATACAACTTTTATGTGTGTGTGTGTGTGCATAAACATGTAACCTCCTTCAGAATTCTCTTATTTCAAGCCCAGTAATTTAATCTGATCAATGCTTCCTCACATGCTACAGGTCAAGAAAAACATATTGTAGGTGTCACTCTCCAGAAATGAAATCTGAAATCACTGCATCTGTGACCTATCTGCAGAAACTCCTCTGAATAGTTGTATATCTTTCCCAGCATCATCGAGACAGGGATTTGACCATCCATCTATAGGAGTTTTTTAAGCTTCTGAGGTAGCAAGATGTGCAATTCTTATTGAAGGACAATGGCTATGGAGTACTTTATTTTCTTAAACTRCCTTAAAAATGTTAGCCAATGTGAATGCTAACTCTTGCAAACTGAAAAAGGGTGGATCTGGAATTCCTAGGAAAAAAGGCTTGATTCCARACTTACCTGGAGCTGGGAGGAAGGAGTAAGATATTTTGCTAATACAACTGTTAAAATTTTATGGCCTGTAGCAGAGCTGCATTTCATTTATATTCCTAGTTATTTATCTTAATTTTAGTTTTAAAACTGTGTTATATCCCTCACTGGAACTTTTCACAAATTGAAGAGGGAGTTAAAATGGAACAGGGAAAGAGAAGAGAAAGAACAGTGGAAATACTGTGTGGTTTGGGGGCAATGTGTGGATGGGTTGTTGTTGGTTTTTTGTTTTTTGTGGTGTGGGTTTTGTTTTGGTGGTTTTTTTTTTTTTTTAGTGAGTGCTCGTAGATGAGGCATTCCTGATCTGTAACAAGTTTTAACAAAAATTCATGTTCTTTCCCATAGGAGAAAGTGATTCCTTGTATTTGATATTGGCAAACGTAGCAAAATGGATCACATCCTAGTCTTGGAATGGCAAATCACATAAAATAATGACAAATAAAGCTGATTAGGTAATAAACTTGTGAAAACCTTAATATGCAGGCAAGAAATGTGAGCTTGATTAAATATTTTAGCTYGTCTGAATTGTTTGCACAGGTCTACTTGCAAGGCACTAGCCTTGCGTGCATTGTTGATTAGGGAGCTTAAGAGACCTTGGTGTCTCTGGAGGTCCGTTATCTCATGCAGGCAGCTCTGGCTGCTTTGTGTACCTGCAGGAAACCATCTGCTGTAATAGTGCAGCCTGATTAGAATGGGTGCTAGCAGAGCAGTGGAGAAAGCAGTGAGTTTACAACTGCAAGGAGGAAAACCAAAAAGCAAGCCAGAAAATGGGGAACGTGACCTAAGCAGAGAGAAGGCACAAATATCACCCTTCTGCTTTGAACTTGCCTGCTTAATGATTGAAACTGTAGTGATCTACATTGTTTTGCATATTCTCTAGTTCTGGCACATATGCAGAACTCTAGGGGCAGCAGTGGGAAGTGCTGCAATGCTTCTCTCCTGCAAGGCAGTGTTAGCTTTGAACTGCTAGTGTTTTCAAATCCATTGATGTGTATTTATTATCCAGAGACCACTAAAGGACTCTGAAGTAAAAAGATTTTGACTTCTTCAAGCTGTGAGCATGGAACAGGTTAAAAACAGAAATGAGCTAAAAGCTCTGTTTCTTTTGCCTGAAAATCCACTGATGCRGGATGAAATTAAAGGCTATAAATAGCTCCTGTCCCTTCAGCTTCATCATGCAGGCTTCGGCTGTGTGCAGGGATTAGAAGAAGACAGAATGGATTTCTGTGTGGCGTCAACAAGAGTCAAGGATTATGCCCAGTGTGCACATTGTATTGTTCATTTCTCGTGGGCCCTTGCAGGGAAATTAAATCCCTTCTGATGCTTAAGGTGCAGAGAGCAGAGTTGGCTTTGAGCAGGACACGTGCATTGCAAAGCAATTTTACACAGAAGCACTTAGCTTCCCGTGGGTCTGTAGCATCAAGCTCCGGCTCTATTTTCATAGAAGCAGACAACACAGCACAGACCATAGCTGCCAGAGTTGGGGCTTTCCAGGCTCAGCTATAGCCAGTATCAGTGAATTTCATTTCTAGAGCTTGTTTTGAAATGTCCCTCATAGGTCACCACTCCTTCACTCTATTCCATTCGCTCATGCAAATCCTTTGCTAAACAAGTGTAGCACTGTAGTGGCTAAGAGGGACTATGGTGACAAGAGGATTTTACAGAGTTAGCTGAAAATAGACCCTTGTGATATATGTACAGCAGCTGAAGATAGGATGCTATTTCTTTTCTTGAAGGAGTATTCAAGGTTGCCATGATCTTAGCAGTTGTAGCTTTGAATGCTGTTGCTAATGTGAAAAGTTACTGCTTCTTTTCATTCTTCTCCCCTTGCTGCTGTCCTCACGTTAGGTGTGTAGTTAGAAATTTCTTTCAAAGTTGAGGAGTATAGAACTTTTTACTTTCAAAAAAAAGTAGACATATTATATGAACATAATATGTTCAGCATATTTGTCCAGTAGGTAGGCACCTATTTTGGAACTATTTATTTTAAGAAGTATTGCTTTTTCAGCTTCTAGTTCCGCTTATCTTTCTTGGGTTTAGATGAGGTTTGATATCGTAGAGCATCATGTAGAATTGATTCCTCAATTGCATATATTGTATAATTACCAATGCTATTAATATCTGGTTTAATTTTGTTGGCAGCAAGGGCAAGAGGAGCTGTGCTGTGTGAATATACTTACACTAGGCATTAAGTATGGATATAATGATGGTAATTTTAGTGGTGCTAAAAGACGGATAGCAAGATACAGCCTAAATATTCTTTTTGATATTATACATACACCTTCACTCTGTTATGACTGTATCCTGAAATTAGCAGCATTGTAATTTTTCTGCCTAAATGTCTATAAGTCAGTATTAGTTATGGCAACATGAAAACCTCCCCCAGTATTTAAACCTTTCCCAGTCACCACCTTTGGGGAGAAAAGGCTTGTGTTAGTGTAGAGCTTGCATTGGTCCTAGAAAGTCAACAAAAGCCTTTGATCAAATAAAGCAATTTTGCAGTGAGGTCATGTGGATACCTTTAATACAGAAGTGTCCATGCTGAAGTTGCTGCTTTTAACAGCTGAATGTAAGAGATTAGRTTCTGTGGTCTGACCTTGTAGTCCTGTCAATCTCGTTTTGTGGATTTCATCTGCTCATCTCATGGAAACCATATTTCTAACTCCTTCTGCAGCACTGAGGTRTGCTGAGGAAAGTCTCAGACCTTTGGAAATTCAGAAGGTAAAAGGAAAAGCCTTGTGCATTCCTGAGCTTTGAAGTTTGTGCAGATGTGCACTAACTGTTACACCTTGAACCTAGCAGTCTTGCAGAAATGTGATCCCCTGTCATTGAAAATGTTTGTGTTGTAGTGTTGGGACTTCCTTCTGTGGGATATTGGATATGAGTCTTAATTTGAGAGGGAGATTCTCAAATTCTGACATCTCAAGGTCATTCAGTCATTTCACCTCAACCTTTTTATAGGCATATCCATTGTAGCTATCCATTTATGGACATGTATCAGTAGTTGCCTCTAAAACATTCAAATAAAAAAGCACAAGGAATTGAGAATTAAGGTTGTATTTCATAGAAAATCAGAATAAGCTACTCATCTCTGCCCTGAATTTAGCAATGAGAGTAGTTAGGGGCTTTTATTATGTAGTTTAGTGGTCTTTTAAAAATATGAGCAAATACCCTGGTGTGGTGTGGGTTTTTTTTTTTGGTTTTTTTTTTTTTTTTTTCTTTTTTTGTGGTAGTGGTGGTTTTCTTGCTTCTAAGTCGCACTGAAGAAGAGGGAAAGCCTGCTGAATTCAACTGTTTCTCTGTAAGGCTGTCTTCCTTCCTCTATTGCTTTTGAAGTTGGATGCTTATCAGGGCTCTGATGACCTGGTCCCCTTCCTACAGCTTCTCATTGCAAAGCAGAGTCACCACAAGGGTTCTGGGAACCGTCAAGGCTGACAGGGGACAGCTAGGGCAGCCCTTAGGCTCAGATTGGTTGGCATGGCCTGTGGAGTGCTGGCTGACCACTCTGGCGTGTGGAGCAGGCAGCCTCTTGCCTTGTTCAGGCACTGCTCAGTGCTCTTGCTCAGAGGCTCTTGCAGGAGCTTTGACTGTCAGGTGTTTTTGTCAAGGGTGTCCGTTATTAAAGAGTTCATTTGCAAGCTACATAAAAAACCTTTGCTGGTTCAAACCTACCTGCAACCTGTACTTTGGAAACTTCAATTCACCTTTGTTTGTAAAAATTTTTTTTCATTATGGGGTTTTTTTTTGGTGGGTGAGTTAAGACTCGGTGTTTCATGATAAAGGAAGCTATTTTTTTTCTCTCCAGAGTAGGTCCAAACATCCTGAAGATAACATGCAGTGTACTGACTCCTGCAATAAAATAAGAGCTGTATATTCAACAGCAGACAGGAGGAAAGCTAAGAGGGCATGAATGATTTATTGCATTAGTGCTGAATCCTACCTGTTTCCACATACTATAATGCTATAAATCCAAAGTTCTAATGGAGTAAAATGTAAGTGCGATAGCCAGAGTTTTAAAATAAAATCAATGGAATGTGCAGTTGAATACATCAGCTGGAGAAGTACGATATAGTAGTTGCCACTACAGAAAGTCATCCTTCTTCACAGCTTCTTATCTCTTTTCTGAGCTTCTCTTCCAACTTGGAGCCGTGAGCTATCACTTACATTAGAAAGGTTATTCTCTAAAACCAATCATCAAGGACTTGCAGTTTGGTACCCAGTTCTGCATCTTCTGGACGATATCTAGCCCATTCCTCAGCTGGTGTAGGTCCTCCACACTTCCACTGACTTGAGTGAAAAAGAGGAAATCCAAGTCTTTGAAACTGGTACTGCCAGAAGATAAGCCAGAGGCCACGAGCAATACGTGGCCACTTGAAAGGGGTGAATGCTCAGTGATGAGCACTCTGTGGAGGCCCAAACTCACTGTAAATCTAACTGTTCTGCTGGTGTTTCTGATGAAAGGATRGTTCAGTGAAGAGACAGATGGTGTCTCCCACCAGGGGAATATCAGATCCTCCCCTATGGAAGTTAAAATCTACATTCAACACTTCCTGAAACGGAGGAGGAAATAGTACAGCCAAACTCCTGAAGAGACTAGCCAGCTGCTGCCTTGCCATTTTCGACCCTATTCTTGACATAGCTACTTGTGAAACAAATAGTGCAAAATGTCATTTCTCCTTGCAGGAACCTTAAAGTATGTTGGATGTGGGCAAAGGAGTCGATCATTACTATTCCTAGATATCCATCCAGGCAGACGAGCAGATGGAAAAGCACAAACCGTTCTCAGAGAGAGCAGGAAATATGGACCAATGCCTATAGCTTGGTTTCTATGCCAAAGAAGCAGTATGAAATTAGCAAGAGTAGGGATCCCAGTAGACAAAGCCACCAAATAACTCTCTATATAGTAATCTAGTAGTGGAAAAGACATGAGATACCTTGACTTATAATTATGTAAAGTTTGTCATCTTTACTAACTCTAAAGTGTAAAGTTTGTGGTATTTTGAAGAAGAGTAATTCCAGTCTGATGGCTATAGAGATTTGAGTGCCCAGTTTGGAGAGTCTGTAGTCAAGAAACTGTTTACCAGGAGGACTTCAAAAATTGTGAAAATGTTTGAAATGAGAACTACCAAAGCTGCAAGCAGAAATAAGGTTTTGGACTAGGCAAAAGATGAGAAGTTACCTAAAAGCAATGGAATATTCTGGACAGCACTATGAATTGCAACCTAGTAAACAGAGGGGGTTTTTTTTTCCATCACAATCTGGTCTGTTTTTAACATAATTTAAAATAATTATCAGTCGTCTTGAATTCTATCAAATCCCAAAAATGTCTTTTAGGCTTTTATAAAAATCATTTAAAAGGTATGTATTTTAGTTGTTTACTACTTTTGCAGTGGGGAGTGAGAACGTTAGTAAGCAGTTAGGAACGCTACCCAGTGATTTCTGTTGTGAAATATATCCTTTGCTGAGACCTCTTAACTTAATCGTTCATAATATGTATGTATACTTCTGAGACCAACAGTGCTCCAAAGTGAGACTCTTCTCCCCTGTTGTGGAGGAGGTTAGGCAGGAATATGAAGTTCTCCATTTCCCATTAGAGCAGTATTTCATTTTCGAGATTGGCTTTTTAAGGTGCAGTACACCTCTTGGAACAGAGGGCATGACTGAATGACTCTTGAACAGAGGGCCCTATGCAAAGTGAAATCTGAGTGTCTTTTATATGTATTTTTTAACTCCTCTCTGGGTAGCAGTTATTTTTCTTGCTCTTTGGGTGATCTGTGATTATGGAAAATCCCTGGAAGGACATTGCATTGGTACTTCATTCTCAGACTTCAGTGACTGGAAGGAAGCAAATGAGAGCAGCACACCAGTGAAGAGAMTGTGGTAATTCCTGGTATCCCTGGAAGAAAACCGCAATTCCTCATACTCCATAAAGGAGTAGTATTTCATGTTTATTGTGAGCTTAAGTATACTAAAGACTGTAAGGTGAAGGATCTATATTTATTAGAAGGAATAATAGTGATCTTCCACCATTATTAAATTATGTCAGCCAACTACTACCCCAGCTCAGAAGGTTATAAGAACAACAGATTGTCACAGGAGATGTAATGGCTTCTTGACTTGTTACAGAGTGACCTTCTACATTATTAAAAACCCTAATGCTCTCTATATAGTGTGGACTCTACTGTGCAGAATGGGGTGACCTTTTGGGAAAAGAGCTTTCCATGTCTTTCCAGTAGACATTTTGAGAAAACAGTGTAATAAGCAATCCTTTGCCTCTTCAGATAGTCTGTTCTGTATATAGTGTCTGTGTGGGGATTTTTGTTTGTTTGTTTGTTTGTTTGTTTTTTAATAGCACATTTACCATTGAGAGTTTTATGTGCCTGGGGTTGAGATCCTGTCCACTTGGAGTTATTGAAGAGCCCATTGACTAATTTAATGTAAGAAGAGATGCTAGGCCCAGTTTCCTTGGAAGAGTTCCAAAATAGGAAATTGTGATTTTTACCTCTGTTAATTTCTTCTCCAATTAAATACTTAAATGCCATGCCTTTCACTCAGCTTTAAACAGTTCTGTAAATTGTCCTATTTTAGTAAATATCTATTTCATTTTATCCCAAAGATGCTGCATTTTGATAATACAGAGAAAAAAAAAAATCTAACATTCACGTTTTGAAGAGTGCTTTGAAGTCCATGAGATAAATCTCATAAATTTACGTTTTGTCTCCATAGTGGTTTGTTTCCCCCTTTTTCAAATGAGAAAACTTGTCTTGTTTCCAAGAAGAGGTGCTAGGTATGACTTCAGGCTTACACATCCTACAGGATTTGAAGATTTTGTTTACTGACTAAGAGTTCATTCATGCAGGTTTAAATATTGCCATGTCTGTATGCTGGGGTGATAGATATTTCTGTTAATTAGTTGCCAATAGGCAGCCAAACACTATTTAATATGTATTTGCTTGTTGTATTTGCATGTTAAGAATCATTGCTTTGTCTGTGGAATGTGAGCAATTTAATGCAAGAGTTCAATATTCCAAATGTGATCAGGTTATGTAATAGTGTAATAATTGGATACTGAATTCATGTGTTATTATTTCTTGGATGGGAATTAACTTACTGAACTAAATATTTTAATGGCAGACATACTATCTGGAAAACCCTATAGGACCCTTTAATAGTGAAGAGAAAATGAAAGAGGAAAAAAGAAAATGAATTCTGTCTCCCTCATTTTGACTTTGTGATCATTTGATCATTTTACTGTGCCCAGACACTGAAGGCAAAAAGGTGAGATTCATGGACAAACCGAAATGAATTTATGTGAATTTATGTGAATTTTGTGGTTGCTCCATTTAGGTGAGTACCTGAGGTTGTTTCCTTTGCAGACAGTGTATCTTGATGCATTTTTTTTTTTACCTTGTAACCTAAATATTTTGAGTTAAAGGGTGAGTACAGACCAGAAGAGATGGATAAAGAAACATATGAGGTTGTCTAGAGAAGGGATCTGTCTTTTATGTAGAAATTCTGATGCTCAGAGTATAACTTTCTCCTGTAGCTCTTCTGTTTATTTCTGTTTACTCTTCTGCAAATGTCTGAAATGTCAAGACCTTAATGGGTCAAGGCTTCCTCCCATCTTCTCCCCATTTCCTTTCCTAGTAAGCATTATGGTCTTATTGCTGAGGCAGGCTTATGAGTACTCTTGTATTAAAACTATCTTAGAATGGGTGTTAACCACTACCATCCTCCTCAAATTCATTAATTTGGGTAAGTAGTAACCAAAGGAAGAAGGTAGCTTAGYCTGTATTGCTACCTTTGTGCTGTGGAGCCTAAATGAGGAAACAAGGGAAAGAGGCAGCTGTGCTAGCCTGTTGTCACTGCCGTCRCTAATACAACACGATGATTTCCATCTTTTCCCATCTGCCTGTGGCGGGAGAGACGCTGATAAGGCCTTGGGATTGGTTACAATCTCCAGAAATCACAAAGCAGATGGATATTGAGCAGATAAGCGTTAATCTGTCCTGAGAGAGGATTAATCGGGTGAAAGATGGCAATCTATGCGTGTGCGTGCGGGTGTACACGRGAGTGGGGGCAGAGGGAATGGTAGGCAGCTGGTGTGCTGTCATCTCTTTTGGTCCTGCTTTTGTCTCTTGCTTGTGTGCCGTGATGTGAAATAAGGTCCGTCTTCTGCAGAAATCTTATTTATCTAATTTCCACTGAATCTTGACTTCAGAAACTGAGGGAAAATGTCCCATGTTCTAAATGGRGCTAAATCTTTTTTCAGCTCTTTAGCTTTATAGCTCAGCTTTTCTTTCATCCTATTGCTGAAACAAATTCTCTAGCATTTTGTTAACTGCTTTTCTTCTGTTTTAGCCAACATGCTGTTTCTTCCTAGTTTGCAAGCCCTTTTCCCCCAAAACACATTCAGTGATTGCAGGACACTTCATTTAGATTATTGTTCTGACGTCTACAGAATTTTATCTGAAAATCTCTAAATGTTTTACAGGCATTACTTAATTAATCCTCAAAATATCCCAAAGCAGTTGAGAAGCATTAGAGATCTATTTTCTTTTCCCTCACAGTTTTTGAGGACAAGTAGTTCCTGCTTTGAAGTTAGTGCCAAGCGCTTCTGAAAATCAGACCTTATATCACCTACTAGGTGATGTGCTGTGATGTACATTCCCATACCTATGACCTGATGGAATATGACATTGGGATCAAACCTGGAGACAAATTTATTCGTAGCACAAATGGAAATATACCAATTGAATACAGCCTTTCAACCTCTTTTCAGCAAAAAGCCTAATACTATTCTGATACTGTGCTTTGGATGCTATTCCTTTTCTCTGTGATATGCCTATGTCTTTTTCTTTCTTCTTGTTGTGACTCTCATGGAGAGGATTGTGGTGAAAAAAAAAGTACCATCTCTTGCCTAATTTGCTTTTCACTGCAGAGGAATATGCAGTGATGCAAGTGTCGTATGACATATGCAGCTCTCTTCTGAAGTGCCTGTTCTTCTCAGTGGCTTGGTTGCCAGAGTTCATAAAAGATGTGGCAGCTTCAGATCAAGTCAGTAAAGATTGTAAAACTACTGGGGTTATCTAGAGTGTAGAAGGGTAAATACTTCCCTGCTGTTCTGCCTTGAGGTTATCTCTCAATGTCCACTCTTACTTCACTGGTGAGTGGCTGAACAGCATGACTTAGTGTGTGTATGAGAGAGATAATTGAGTGCCATAGGCCTGGTTTTCAAAAGGACTCTAACTCAGTATCTGTTTTTCTGCACTCTGAAAGTTTATTTTCATATGTAAAGGAGCTCAAGCACAAAGGTATAAAAAATATTTTTTTTTTTACGAATCTTCCAATCTGCAGATTTCTATAGCAATAGCATAGTAAATGAATATTGCACATATGTGATAAAATAAGTRTGTATTTAGGGGCCTGTTATATACATCATTCCTGCTTGCCCAGTTGAAATCTACAACGAGGAACTGGACCTACGTGTGTCTATTCTTTCCCCCACCCCTCTATTTCTTTTGTCAAAGCTTTCTGTAAGAAGAAATGAGTCAATTTTTTTTTTCTGCAGTTGGTTTTTTTTCCTCTCAAAGTATTTTATTTATACTAGTTGTTCAATAAGGAGGGGTCTCAACCTCATAAATGAAGACTACTTTTATGTTTAAATGAAATGTGTTTTTCACACAATTTACAGGCTCGTTGTGCAGGACATCAGACCAGCTAATTAGAACAGATCTTACTGACCTTAAAATTCAAGGGAGTTACCTTCTCCTCCKTATTTTGTCCTGTTGTTGTTGTACAAGTTTTCTGTAGTGCAACAGTTTGCCAGAATTTGCTGTGACATATGAGGTATAGAAAAATGAAAGCTTTTGAGGCATCAAGTTATTAAAGCCAAAGAAACACTGAGAAAACTGCCACCACCGTGAAATGAAATAGTAATATTTGTTAACTTGTCAACCATGTTTTTTCTCTTCTAGGTAAAATTAAATATTTTCAATTTTTCTTCAATCCCTGTCAATTTTATGGTGAATTTTTGCTCTCCTTACAGTTCTCTTCTGCTTACTTTCAGTCATTTCAAGGAGGAGTCTTTTCTGTCTCATTATTATGGCTTCATTAGTTTTCTTCCTCTACTTTGGAGACTTGAAATGAGGGCTGCCTTCTTGCATGAAGGCAAAAGCTTGCTTCTGCCTATTTCAAATAATAAAGTAATAAAAAAAAGATATTCCTGCTGTAATTTTTTCAACAAGTTTGAGAGAGGAGGCAAAATTTCTGTTCTAAATGAGAATATGCATATGATTATATCCAGTGGTTATGACATTGGCACAGTCTAGACTTTTCTTCTTCATATGGTTTCATTAGCCCACAATCGAGTCAAAGCAAAGAAAAATGGGACAAAAATTGTAAATGTGTGTATTTTTACTTTCCCACCCTTCTGGTTTTTTTCCCTTGTTAAATTCAATTTGGTGTGTTTTAATACATCATTTAGTCTGCACTGCAGCTGACTATGGGTTTCTACTTAAATATATATATGTTTGCCAGTTAGTGATAATCAAGGTGACACCTCTATTCTTTCAAGGTTATAAGTTCTCTTCCTGTGACAGAAGCTACTTTTCAGTGATACCAGGTATCTGGAAGGTAAAAATGGATCCCATTGAGTAAAGTGTTACATTGTACAATTGGTTATATTGTACAAATTTAGTCTGGTTTAGAGACTTTGATACTATCTGAAATTCATTTTAGGCAAGAAGAAGAGGGATGTTTAATTAGATAGGAACATGGCATTCTAAAAGCAGGTAGTTATGAATTGCGATTTAAGTTCTTTTTCCATTGTGTTAGCAGCCATTTGGGGAGATGGAGATTGCCTCAGGTACTGAAATATCTATGGCTTTGGCACTTTCAGCATACAAATAAATGTTCTAATTCATCTAATTTGACAAAATCTGAACCCTTCTGGCTGTAGTGAGATTCATCAAGAAATATAGATTTTTGTTCCTTTTTGTATGTGATGTTTTAATTATTTACCTTAGAGATGATCACGTTGTTAAACACTTAATATGATGTGCCAAATCCTTAGCTAATATAAATTGACGCAAATCTCCAGTGAAGGATTAGAGCTAATTGAAACATAGGATGTGAGAATGAAGGAAAAACCCCAAAAACTGAAAATATCTACTCTGATTTAGTCAAATTGTTTCAGTCTTTTTTTCATATTTTTCAATAAAACTTTCTTTTTTGCTTTGTTATTCATTCGGTAGTTTCTCTTATTTTCTCTGGCATGCTTTGTCACGTTTTCTTCTTTTGACCTATTTTTTGTAGTTTTGAAAGGATTTATAGAACAAAGAATACCTGTGAGCAAGAAGCTAAGAACTCAACCTGCACTTTTCCAGGTTCACAGAAATGGCACATTCATATTGCTGTAGTTACTTTTCAGTATGAGCTCATTTTTTGGAATCAATTTTCAAATACATCTATTGTGGCCAAAAAATCTTTAACATTTAACATTGCCCACTTTAAGACAGTGGCATTGAAGTCACTATTGTCTAAGTAAATAGATAACCCGCTGCTTTTTAGACAGTTGATTTGAGTGACTCATATACTACTTTCATTCCTCAATATCTAAGAATGATTGCATTGTGAAGAGCAAAATTCTCTAGCTCTGCTGTTTTTTTGCACTAGGTTCACACTCCCTGTCCTGTCCGGTAGTATCAGGGCGGCTTGGTTAAAGTGGAACAGGAAACTTGACACATGGCCACTCCCAGAGTGCAAGAGCCTAACTTAATGAGATTTTACTGCAAGCAAGATATTTCTAGCCTGCTTTTCCCTGCCCCCCTTCATTTTTTTTAACGTAATTCTTTCTATTTTTCTGCCTTCTCACTGTTAGAAATGTCACATTGCTTAGCTATCAGCATGGTCGTTTGGAAAAGTTTATTAAAGGCGACATGGAGTTTCTGACATACCAGTGGTGGAAAAGTAAAATGAATTTCATGGCTCGTTTGGCAAAATGCTCCTTTTTAAACTGGTGGATGTAATATGACTGTTATCTGCTTAGGAAAATTGTTGCCCAGAAGAGACAGGATGTTTGGTGTGAAAGTAGTAATTAATGGAGTGGGGAAGATGAATCAGCCAAATAACTTTGGGTGAGATGCCTTAAAGCAAGTGAAGGTCCTCTTGTGTTGTTGGAACTGCATCATACTTTGCTGATCTGTGTTTTGTGTTGCTTGGTGAACAACAGTCAGGTTGTCTGTCTATCCATGATAGTTGCACCGTCATACCTTAAATAGTTGGAAAGGACAGAGTCTTCCTGATCTCCTTGCTTCTGGTTTTTCCCTGTCCATTACACACTTGTCCATTGTCTCAGTGAGAAATTCAGGCGCATATTGAAATGCATTATTTAAGTGCTTATCTCAATTAAGCAGCAAATCTAGTAGTCTGTAGTCAGCTTTCTCTTCAAAAGAGAAATTATATGTTTAAAACCAGTCTAGATCTCCTGGTGTTTTTCTGCAGTGGAACTTGTGGCTAAGAGCCAATGTTTATTTGCTTGAGAGGAGGAAGTTTGCTTTAAAAAGTTGTCACTGGAGTATGTGTATGGAGGAGAATATAGGGATGATGGATTTTTAAAAAGAGATATTGGAGGAGACTTTAAAAGCTGCTTTTGGGTTTGAGGTCAGATTTTGTTTCCCATTATTTCACCATAAGTGAATCAAGTTTGCGCTTGTAGGGTCAAGAAAAAAATTGACTTGGTTTGATTTTGTAGAGCACTTCTGTGATGTTTTTCAAGTGTGGGTCTCCGATCTCTCTCAGAAAACACTTTACCAAGTCATGTCAAATAGTAGTTGTTATATTCCTATTAGCTGTATCCTGGTGTTCAGGATAAATAATAGGTGAGATTTTATGAAGATAGATTACATTTCCCAACTGACTTTCATCCATAGTGCTTAGGAATACTGCAAAGGAACAAAACCTAATAAGTCTTGCTTTATGTTTCAGTGCAATATGATCTGTAATCTAAACAGTGATACCTGATCCATTCAAAGTTGAGGAATACTTCTCTACTCTGGGGTTTTCTTAGAAAACACTGGGGGGGAAAAAAGAATAAGGGAGATCATCTGCAACCTGTTGGCTCCTCTCTCTTGCTACCAAGTGGTATTATTTAGGGAGGGGGCCAGGGAGCAGAGGCGGCAGCTGTTTGCAGCAGTGGAGCTGGCCTAGGGATAGCATCCTTTGTAGCCTTCCCTGGAGCACAGAGAAGCCTGGATCCTGTGACTGGAGGTCAGGCATCTGGGGTCAGCGTGTGCCTATACACACCTCTGAACTCAGTCAGGTGTTGTGCCTCTACAGATGCAGGACAGCTGAATTTTGTAGCTGCAAAGTTACCTGCAGCAGAAATGGCTGCCTCGATAGCAGCTGTGAAACACCCTATTCCCTGTTGGCTGCATCACTAGAGGAGGTGTGTAATTTGGGAGCAATTTGGAATGTATTTGTACTTTTGTTTTTGAATAAAAGAAAACAAAGCAATAAAACACACCTTGATATGTTTTTGACATTATTTCTGTAGTTCAGGGAAAACTTTTCTTTCCATGTTTTAGTCTTATGCTTGGTGCAGTCCCTAAGCAGATCGAATGACAAACCTCTATGTTAGGAGACTGATGCATGGTGATTTGAGGAGTACCTTTTCTCTGAAATGACATGGTATGAAACCTCAGTGTCTTTAGTTGGCAGGTGTTCAAGGTATGTGAAAGTGCAAATAATGAAGGGGGAAAAAAAGGTAAAAAGTTGCTATGAATATATTTTAAAAGATTATTATTTACAAATACAAAAACGTGTGCATAGAGGTCTGCTTATGTGAGAGGTTCCTAGCAGTACAGGATGGTTCCTAGCTGAGATGTCTCTTCACTGTAGTTAAATGTCTGAACCCAGTCTATTACTGGTGTTGGTCTTTGCATTGTGCTGGCTGAAGGACTGAGGAAGAACAGAGGAAAATGTTTTAAAACATGTCAAACAATAATAATAGAAGCAGAGATGCTGCCTGAGCCTTGTCTATCTTTGGAGACCAAAGCTGTTTCCAAGGATAACTGTAGGGCCTGCTCCATGACATATGTAATTACACTGAGATAAGCATTAATGTATGATGAAAATGATAATGTGAAAAATCTGTAATTTTGTTCTACTCAAGCAGTGGGATATGAATGGAGACATTTGTAGGGAGTGGCTTATGCATTTCTAATTGGGTACTTTGAAAAGTTATTAGTTCTTTTGGGAATTCTTTCTCTCTTCCCATGGTCATATAAACTTTTTCTTTTTTTGAAACTATATATTCTTTTTTTGAAAAGATACAGCCTGCAAAGCTGATTTCCTTTGGAAGTGGAGTTCAGCTCAAGTGGAAGGAGGATGAAGGGGAGAGCTTTTCTGTGTTACAGTCAGCTCGGATGGTAGGTGTAGAAGAAGTTGGATGTTAGGGTTTATTCTGACATTCAAACAGTTATTGTGCTGTGTAAATTATAGTCTTCAAGGCAAAGTACTGGAAATATGTTACAATTTTTGTGTGATAAAGATGACAGTCTAATCTGAGGAGAGTGTATTTGTTAAAGACAGGTGACTTGCCTCAAATCATCTAGCAATGTAGTGGCAGAATTGTGAGAGGAGTGTGGATGCCACAAGACCCAGCCTTTGCTTAATGTAAGTTATTTCTTTTGCTTGGCCTCTACTTTGTCTTAAATAGCCATTTAGTCATTTGGTCTCGATTTATGATCTCATGCACAGTGTATCACACTGTACCAGTTCCTGGAGTTATTCACATAGATATTTTTATAYATGTGCCCCTTCAAAGTTTTTTGCAATGCAAGTTGATTTGGACATGACTCTTTACCTGCATCAGTGCAAATTTAAAGAAATTTAGCCTGCATCTTGTCCTCCCACAATTTTTTCCTGGGGTTTATAGCGATGTATTGAACAAGGAATAATGAAGAATGGAAAAAGCATGTTAGAAATTGCAACAGAAAATGGATTTTACTTATTCAGGGGAAATATTTCTGGATTAATTATTCAACTACTTCAAGCCTCTTTAGCATACCCAAATTTGCAACCTTGGAATCACTAAATTATTAGATTTTACTTTCTTTCCACCCTTGTGAGATAGGAAACCATTATCTGCATTATACAAAGAAGTAATAAAGAGTGTAATAAATTAAGCAACTCATTCAAAGACACACAGAGAATCATTAGATGAGGAGGACTTGAACCCAGGTGTCCTGAATCCTAACCCCATGTCTTATTCAGTAAGCCATCCTTCATAGCTATTCCCTGTCTGCTGTGATACAGGGCTTTGCCTYCAGGGCATATGAGCTCTAGCCTTTTTGTAACAAAGCTACCCAAGTGGAGAGTTTGCTTTCCTTGGCTGACACTGCTTTTCCAGGAGTTAACTTTTTTCTTTCAAGCATGTGAAATATTTTTAAGATAGGTCAGTGTTTATGTGTGTGTATACCTATGTATGCACACATACAAGGAGAATGAGGCATGTGTGAACACATGTAAACATCAACCCATGGGAAAGGAGCAAGTGCTCCACACCTTTCTGAAAGTAATTTAAAATAGCATTGCCCTCACTATAATTCAGCTCACTATTCCAATGAAGCAGACTAGCATGGGGTCACATTAATAATTTAAGTGGTCTTCCCCCTTAGCTACCTTCCACTTCAATAGAAGATTTCATACTTAGACCACTGTTTTAGCTTTTGAAGACTTTAATTGATGTTTCAAAGAGGTATAACCTCATTCATTCACAAAGCAAGTCTCCTTCATTTTCTCTTTTCATAAATGGCCTAGGGGTCAACTTTGTTTATTTTCTAAGGTTTTTTGKTTTTTTTTTTTTTTCCCTCTCCACCCAAAGGGTTATAGATGGCTTGTTATACTAAGGAGAAAGGTGCTAGGTTGTCATCTAACCTGTTATCCATTCAGGTCCAAAACTCATTGAAGTAGCTTAGAATACTGTAGATTTGTGCAGAAATGCATGTCTTGACACCTATAGCAATAGTTAGTCATGTAATTTTTACCTTGCCAATGTGCTTCAGTCCTTTCTGGCTCCATTGTTTTGTTCYGATTTGTCACTTCTCTGTAGCTTTATTACTACACCTGAGAGTATCCTTCCTACCCTTAGGCATCTCTTGAGCATAGAGGAAATAAAAAAAGAAAAAAGACCATTCCAGGACAGATTATGATAAGAATGAAATATTTGAAAATCACTTTCCATAGTGAACAAAATAAAGCATGCACCAAGAGCCACAGGTTTGAAAACAAAGGACCAAATTCAATTATGTCAACCTCATTGATTTCAGTCCTGCCATCAGTGGACCTATATAACTTTAACAGTCTAGCACATTAATGCTTAATTGATTTTTGTAAAGCAGAACATCTAAACTGCCTCCCCAAATTAAGTACCATATGAAAATACACTGATGCTGGCATGCATCTCTTTTTCTGATCTTTGTAAAATAAAGCACTGTTTAAACTCACTAACCACCAATGCCTTGCTTTTAGCCCTAGTCTTGGATGTATAGAAAAAAATTAATTGCCTAAACATTAGGATAAAATCATTTAAATGAACTGACATTATGCCTCAGCTTATTGTAAAATCTTATTTTTAAGAAAGAACTCAGTCTTGTAAAATAAATCCATCAAGTCTAATGAGATAAAATACTTCCCTCTTTGCATTGCATATAGTCCTGCACTTTTTCCCTGTCCCTRAACTGTAATACTAGGTGTGAATACAATCTGCATAACTGCTTCATTAGTCAAAGATAATACTCAAATGTAAAAATCTTGTGATATCAGGTCTCATCTTCCTTTTGAGACCTATGACCTTAAGAAGATGTTGCTACCTGGAAATGATTACCAAGACAGAGTAAAAATGCCAGTTTCTGGCTATCTCTACTGACCTTTCAGAATGAAGCTGGCTGTTACAAGCCTGGCACAATGTGTAAGTTTAGTGCTGGTGTTTTCCTTACCATCTTAAGCACTACCAATTTTCAGCTCTGTCTATTTTGAGCTCACAAAACTGATTAGTTTGTTCTCCTCGATATGAAGTCAAATGACTGATCTGTGCATTTTTTTTTTCTCTTTAGAATGTTTGTTCAAGGTGCTGGATCAATAAGTGGAGGTCACTGGAACTCAGTAAATAATATTCTTCATTTTCCTCTAAAAGAAACAATTTAAACTGTAAAAATCTCATTAGTACATGTATCTTGCTTATGGAGGCTAGGCTCGCAATAAACCCCTGGGAAGGAGTCCTGGATTCCCTTCCAAGAGTTGGAGATTAAATGTGACGAAGCCTGGACTAATAATATTAGCTCTGTTCCTCTCCGCTCACCAGCTCAGTTAATGCTTCTTGCTTACTGCACTTTGATCTCTTTGTCTCAGGATTGCTTTACTGATTTTTTTCCCCCTCGTTTACTATCTTTTTTCTGTGGCTATTCTCAGCTACCACTTTTGTTGTTTCACTCTCCTCTTTCTGCTTTTCACCTCCTCTTTGCTTAACCTTTGTCCTCTGCACCCTCCCAGTCTTTCCAGAAAGAARGACTCCTTGGAGTGAGGGAGGAAACGGTTCTACCAGCTCTTCTGGCAGTTGTTGCTAACAGTTTGAGCTCATTGCCTGAAGAACAGAAAGTCTCTTCCTGGGCGTTAGTGAGAGGACAGTGCTAGGTATGAGGAGACAGAGTGAAATCTCTGCTTAGGATAGAGGTGAGAAGGAATTAGGCTGAAAGGTTATCCTGTTCACCGAGTAGGCTCATGGTAGTACTGATTKATTTATTTATTATGGAATCGTGAAGGAGTTTGGGCTTTCACGGTGTCATTTTTACTAGCACAGAGTAAGTCTCAATCTGGATCCTTAAATGAACTGTATGGCAGCATTAATTTGGATTCTGGTGGCATTTTAATATTTAAAATAAGCTTTTGTGGTTGTCTTAAAGAGACTGAGCAGCCTCAGACTGTGAATATGTATATTAGGGTTGGTTTAGGTCAGCAATGGCTGAGAATATGTATCAGGAAAGAAGACTCTGYTTTTGGAAGTGGGGCCACTGAATCAGAAGGCAGGACTTTTTACACAGATCCAGTGTGACAGTGTGATGGAGGAGGTGCAGTACTTTAAATGACAAGTTGAACTGACACTCTGTCTATTCATGGCCATCAAAAGGTAATGTAACTTTGCTGATGAGTTGCTAGCGTTAGTGTCCAAAGAGAATAATCTGTTCTACCTGTCCAGAATCCTTCCTTCGAGTTTCTTGGATAAGGTAGCCTTTGATCCCATTTATTAAACAGTGGTGTGGTATTGCTGTGCACTGTTAAATGGCTGTGTTTCATCCCAGGGATGGGAATACTTTGTTGTCTAGGGAACTGTATGCACCGTGGCTGATAAACCAGTGTGTTAATCCTGTTAATGCTGGTCTGAATCTGCTGTTTTGACAGTGTTACATTGTCACATGATAACAGGATTGTATGGATGACCGAAGTCTGTAGTGCACTCTATCATATTTTGGAATATTACTAATTTTTGGTAAGAAGCTTCTGTTCTTTCCAGGAAATGGTAACATAGTTACAGTTTTCTTCTGTTTACAGAAACTGTGTTCCATCATATTTTCCTCAGAAGTAGCTCGAGATGGAAATTCAAGCACATCTGTCTAACTAGAGTCAAGATTAAAACTGGTTTTGCTTGCAAGTCAGCAAAAGAACTTATAGGTCCTCAAAAATAATAATTCTAATTCTTTATACTTAACTGTATCTGCAGTCTTCAGCTTTTTATAATTCTATTACATTCCTCAAGGTACAATTGAAGGAGCAGAAATCTCAAGTCATGGAGATTTGAGTGACTAAACTAGAGTGACCCTGAGAAAAAGTTTTCCAAAATATGCCCTGTTGTGGTTTTGTGTCTTCCCTTACCCATTTCTGTCTAACTCTATAGTCTGTTCACACTCAGGTATTTGTCACAGCTGGTCTAAGCCTCTGAAGTTGGTGGATTTTGCTTCTACTATCTAGCCATTACATATGCTTTTTCTGTTAACTTTCCTCAAGGTAATTTCTGTTTCATTTGTGTATTTATTTTGGCATCATTTTATTTCACGCTCCCTGTCGTTTAGTAATGTTTGAACAGCTTGAGAGGATGGATTTTGTTTGGAATTAAGAATCCCCCCAAGGTCTGATTTTGAGGGAGAAACCTGCAGTCATTGAATCAGTCTGTGCAACCAGGCCACAAGGGAGATGCGTCTGCCCTTGTCTGCATCCCTCTGCAGACTCCCACACTTGGCTCCCCATCCTGTGTCTGCAGGCAGGTGTGTTTTGCTTACAGTTCAGGTGCAGATGGTTACTACTGACAGGCTTTGCAGGGAGCTCTTTGGGTTTCAGATGGCTATGGATGATAATGAAGAGTTTGTTCCATTTCTGTGTCTTGTAAATTCAGATGAGGAAGTTGGTAATTAAGTCTTCTGCTTCCCTCTCCCTACTTGGTACCTCTTTCTCCCTCCTGTTTGCTGTTGACATAGCAACCAACAGTTTATCCTGCTTGACAGTGTGTTCATACACATGTGTATTTAGGTGATGGAGATATGTAAAAAGAAACTGCAAGATATCTGGAGCGTACAGTAAGAAAGCAGTCCAGAAGCTCCGTCAGGTGCTCAGATTAAAACGCTACAGAGATCTAGTGCAGGTGAGAATGTTGTTCCATGCCGATGGTTGCACAAGTGAAAGTCTGTTGGACCATTTTTGTCCAGAATTTCTTGGAATGGACTGAGAGCTTCCTATAGCCTTTTGCAATTTCCCTATGTGCCTGATTTGCTCTAAACATGATCTTTTCTCAAACTGTTATAGCATCTGTTGTTTTGTTTTGTGCAGAATCAAAGGTGTCTGGAAATAGGAGAAATAAAATATATTTATATATTTTATTCTGTGATGGATATGAAACATGGTCAGAGAAATCTGATAGAAAAAAAACCACCTTTGTGTAATCCAAACAACTGGATTTCAGAATGCTGTTTTACAAACCTTGGCTATTTTTACTGCTTTATTTTAATCTTTTCATCAACCCATACCAACCACTAGTGAAAAATAAAATAGGCACTTGTTTCCTCTGTGTTCCCATGAAATCTTTGATCTGGAAATAGGTTGTACAACAAAACCTTATTTCTCTAATTTCTAGCTCCCAGAAAGATTTGGTTTGGGGAATTTAATTTACCTCCCATTGTTTTGGTACCACCTTATCTTCATATGTCTTGCTGGAAGTTGTTAGGCTGCCCAGATTTTCACAGTGGCACAGTGCCAGTCATATGAATAACCTTTGCATCTCTGCAGCCAAGAAGATTTGGAGAAAAGAAGGTAAATATTCCAAGACTCTTTGATGTACACACAAGTTATGCAGCACTATGGCAATAGAAAAGTATATTTCCAGCAGCTCATTAAATCTGTTTCAGTGAGACAAGGGGTCTTCCAAGATCCCACTGGCATTGGAAATGTGTTTCAGCACTTCACACAGCTCCTAAATAGACTTAGAACAGTGACTTCAGTAATAGTGCTTTTATGGAGCAGTTGTAAAAGATAATTCTGAAAGCATTTTATATGGAAAAACCAATACTGATAATTCCATTATGTAGATAAGGGAACTGACCTGTAGAAAGCAAGTGAAGTGTGTTACAGCAGTGACCCAACCGTCCACTGACACTGGGCCTCTTGACAGTAGCCTTTGTTGCTGTGYTAAAGATCAGAGTATGAAATGTAAAGGCTTTAGAGTATTTTTTACTGTAGCTCAGGTATTTATCCTCAATCACAGCTACAAAGAGTTTGACCAATCGCATAACCCATCCATTGGGATACTGGGATGACTAAGTATCTTCCTGTGTGGTTCTGGAAGTCGCTGTGTTCCCAGACTCAAAGAACAATGAGTTAATTGGATCCAGTGGAGAGCCACAACTCTCCAGAGATCACCAGACCATGGACAGCAGCTAAAAAAGCTCTGAGTTCATCCCGGCCTCGTGAGTAGCAGAGCAGCACTGCTGCTCACTCTGCAGCCAAAAGTGCTTGCACAGAGTGTGAAAAATGGTGGTCCCTCAGTTGCTTCGCATTTTAGGACAATGTACTATTAAAATGTGTATGTGTATCAAATGATAGGAAGAACACATCCCTTAAAGGGCAGAATATGACACATCATAAAGCAATTTATTTGTATTAGAGAGCTACACCTTTAATGATATGTGTTTCTGGAACCTACCATTCACAACAACTCTCCTATTAAAAGCATGTGACAATGATGCTGTGCAGTAATAATTTCCTGTAATCACTTAATAAAAATTCTGTCCTGTATGTCTTTCAATTTGTACCTTTTAAAACACTGTAGTTGAATTTGTTGTCTGAGGGATAATTCCAAAAGAGAAGTATTTACTGTAGGTCTTTGCAAGGTCAGGTGTATGGTACTGCAGGCAGCTACTATGCAAGTTTCTCCACTCAGTGTTCTCTCAATGTGTCCTGCCCCCTGACCTGTGAAATCCCCCTTGATAATCTGGCCTGTGCCTTTCTGCTCTGCAGCAACAGCATGTACGCTTACTGAGACGCATAGTGTTCTAGGAGAAAGATGCATATAGCGTTTTGAACATATATACCTCTATACACATATAGATACATGCATGTATACCTCTATACCTCTGAGAGGTGTACATCTCTCAGACAGAATGCTAGTACCTTCTACCTTTCTTTGAATTCTTTCCTGAATCTGAGGCCATTATAAGAAAATATTGAGGAAAAAACATCCAGATTGTTTCACAATTTCTGATTTTGTCATTGAGTTGTATCTATATGGCAAAGACTGGGATGTTTGCAGTGCTGTAGGACGTGACCATGCCAATTCTAATGTACCTGTGTGGCTATAGCTAGTGGAGTAATGAGCATATTTGCTCATTTGGTCCTTGGGACTGTGCTAGTCGCATTTTCATTAGATTGTAATTGGATAGTAAATATAGCAGTATTAGATTGAGGAAGAACAAAAGGAGATTGCAAGCCACAAAAGTGAGACTCATAATATCCATGAATTATGAGTTGAATCTATTTACTTATTCATCTTGGCTTTTTTATCCTGCCATGAAGTCTAGCTTGATATGTGATGACCTGTTCTGCTTCTCCTTACGCAGCTATAGGCTTATATAAATATTGTGCATGTTGTAACTGAATAGATCTTGATAGCTTTATAGCAGAGAAGCAGATGAAATACATTGTTCTTGGCAAAAGAGTATAGAAGGCATTAGTTCTTTTGGATGATTACATAAGAACATTTAATCAAGGCCTATAGAGTAGGGTTTGCCTGAAAGGATCTGCTGGTGACAAAAATGATATGTGCAATGATATTTTTATAGTGATGTTGTGTGCAGTAAAAGAAGCCTGATAGCATTGGAATAAATCTCTTTGCTTGACAAGTCCTTCTTGCTATTGGTCGTTTCGGCTGTTGGTTGGTTGCTACCTCTACTAGTTGGTAGGGAGGATAGATGTAAGAGATTATGAGACTACAAGCTGAGCCTGATGCCAACATTTTAAATTAAAATATGCATACAATGTAACTGGTATTAACTCACCTCTCCCTATGCTTTTGTGCGTACAACATTGCCTGCTCAGCAGCATGGCTCTTTCTGAAATGAAAGCAGTTACATTGCTGCAGCTCAGGTGCTTACCCAGGGAAAGGCATTGAGCCCTGAAAGAGCCAAGGCAAGAGGTTTAACTTAGAAAGAATGTGTCAGTCTCTGGCACAGCACGTGTGTCCTGACTGCAGAGCTTCCTGAAGGTCACCTGGGGCAAACCTGGCTCTAACATATTTGTGTAGTGTGTCCGTTCAGTCCTGTGCAGTCTCCTAAGGCAGTTACCTGGTGAAGCCCCTTGTGTTACAYGGTTGTGGTGAACTAACAGCGTCGCCTCCTGGGCGAGAGCAGAGAGAGGTGCTGTGATCACTCCTAATGCTCTGTGGCAGCAGCAGTGGTTGTTGCTGGTGTGTGTCTGGTATGAACAGCTGAGGGCCTGGGCTGTGGGTGCTTTGTTTCCTGTCAGGGAAACACCTGAGGAGTGAGCACAGTGTATTCTATTACTTACAGAATACATTCAAATAGTTACTTTCTTATTTGATCTAAATTAGTGTTTGTCATTAGACTAGTTTGGAAACCAAACTAAAAGACAAAACACCTCAGGGTCTTTTCCTTCTCTGGAGGACTCCAGATTTTACTTTCTTCTTTGTCTCCCCCTCAGAGCCTTCCTCTAAATGAGGCTCTTATTAAATAAATTTTAAAAAATCCAAACTTCATTGTGATTTCAGGAAAGTAAATGAAGAGACATGCCATGTTTTTTATTTATGTCAGGAAGCAGCTGTAGCAGGGCTGCTGTGCATTATGGAGTAGTGGGGGAGAGGAGAATTTCCCTCAGGAAGGAGGAGTAGGTCAGTGCCAGAAAGCTTTCTAGAGAATTAATGAGTATGGGGTAGGGAAGGAGAAAGATAAGTTGCATGAAATGAGAAATGCAAACGGATTTAAAAACAAAATTAGAAAAGAAGGAATAAAAACAAGGCAAAGTCCACTGGGGGATTCTGTGATGCATTTTCTTTAGTGCTGGAGTATTAAACATCTTCAGGCTGCACTAATGATGTTGATAACAAGCCTGATCTTTTGATGTTTCTGAAAACATCAAAGAGAAAGTCCTGGAAGGCTCCCATTTGTCAAAATCCAAACCCCAGACAAAAAGACCATTTTTTGGCTTGATTTAATAGGTATGTATATTTTATTACACTTAATTTCATGTTTCCAGGGCTTTGGGGAAAGGAAGGAGGAGATGGAAGAAAAATAAGCAAGAGTTTTGAAGTAGGCATGAATGGAGCTGAAGCATGATTCAGAATAATGCTTTGGAAAGCAGTTTAAATCCTCTAAACTACTTGTTTCCAAATCTGAATTTTTTTGGAGAGGAGGCAGGGGGCAACTACTGAGGAGAGCAGACTCTGCTGAAACAATTCATATTGCTTATGAGAGAGAAATGATTTTCCAGGTTGCTTCCTGACACCTTTCACCTTTTTCCATCACTGAGACCACAAACGACCCTTACCCTTCACTGGACAAAAGTACTTTTAGGCTCTGACTCTTATAGTGCTTCTGCAGTACTACTTCAAAGCTGACTTAGGTGTCCAGCACTACTTTGGATACACCTCTGGATACAGAAATGGAAAGAACCAAGAAATTGTTTTGACCCATTAATTTGAAGCTAAAGAGAGTGTCTTCTGCCTTCCAAAAATAATAGAACTCATGTATGAGTGCATCCCGGCTTTGAGGCAGGTGCATGTCTGTTTGACTAGAAATACTTACCTGGCTGTAACTTTCTGTGAATGTTCTGATGAATCAAGGTAGAGACTAGCCAAGAATTAAAGTCTTTACATAACTAGAATTCACTAGTGGCAGAAGAAGCTATTAAAAACCTCTCCAGATGTCACTGTTTCCGTATGTACTACAAACAGCCTTGTTTTTCTGTCTCTGGGTTATTAGTGTAAGTCAGGGACTGATTTAGGGAAGCTAGAAATGAAATACATTAATCAAGTCCAAGTCATCCTAGTCATGCAAGGCTATGCATTACAGTGTGTTTTCTGGGATGCAGAAGTAGTTTGGTGACTCAAGGTGAAATGTTACCACCATCTGACACTTCATCGGTTTAGAAGACTTTCTGTCAAGTTCCATCTTTTTATGATGGCCTTTATTACCAGCAGAAGCTAGTACCTTTAGATGCTTSTATACTTGCATTTTGGAGGTGAGGTACACTATTTCCTTTTAATAGTATGACAGAATATTTTGTAGCTTAATTCCATTAGTATGTATTSACTTGTGGCTGCTTGGCTTTAGTAGCCAATTCTGAACATGATTTCTAGATAGTAGAGTGACCATTACATGCTGCARGCCACAGAGAGGAGATAGAGGACAATGACTTATTTTGTAGTGTGTATTGAGTTTTTTGGTGGTGGTGGTTTTGTTTGTTTTGTCTTTTTGTGTGTCATGGAGGCACTGGGTTTAGGCAGATTTTGTTTGCAATGTGTGCAAATTTAGGTGTGCAATGGCACAACATACTTCTATATAACCCCTTGTGGAGCAGGTGAAAACTCATTTTAGTCTTGCCCTTTGACCAGCATAGGAAGGACCTGTGACTTTGGGGGTAATAGTCTGTGTCTGTGAAGGCCACACAGAACTCCAGAATCTAACTCTTAATATTTAAGGTGGGAATTAGCACCAGAGAAAAGTCAGGCACAGTATGTGCAAGGTAGGAAGTCATACTAGAGCCCTTTATATTTCTTGAAATGTCAGTGGAATGAAGCAAAACACCACTGGCTCATGTCTCTGCCCTTCTAATTATAAACTCTTAAGTTGGCAGCATAGGGCACATGTAGGTTTGTATAATGGTATAATAACATTACAAAACCTATGTGCACTGCTATTGTGAGTGTGGTATGTGTGCTTTTTTCAATATTTTGTTCAAATGCCATCCCATTAACAGTGCTATAGGAGGCTGAAAGACTGAACAGGCACTTGGTATAGAAGCTCTGCAGTCATGGTTGGATTCGTAGATGATTGTGAGCATGACATTTAGAGATGAGTTTTAGAAAGAAGAAAAAGAGGGGTTATAAAACCAAATACCCAAGAGATACTGTCCAGCAGTCCCAGGCACATGCCTAGTCAAAACACTTAAAAATCACTGAGCTGTTGACAGTAAGTTTGCCTCACTTTATCAAATTCATCAACCGCAGCACCTCAGAGAATTGGGACAACAAAACTTGCACTGGTCACCCTCTCTTGGATTTATTTTGTCTTTGTGGGTGGGTTTTTTTGACTTATTTTGGAAGATAGGGGCATTCTTCCTGAATACAGTTCTAATTTGGTGGTTGGGATGCTCTTGCAAGTGAGAACAGTTTAGCCTGTTAATAGTTATCTAGTTAGTTTTCACTTTAGAAATGTAAGTTCAATGCAAGTTATTATAGCAGGTATAAACTCATGACTCAGGCAGCTATTCTATACCAGCCAAAATAATATTTTCCCATGAATTCTACAGCATTTGATAAGGGCTTCTGGTCCGACTTTACACAGTAGTTCTGAAATACCAGATTTTAAAGCTTTCACTACAATAGATTTTAAAAATGTAGAATCAATGAAAGTGGCATGAAAACAGGAGAAGAGGCAGTGGGAAATGCACAGACCTCRCTATTTTTTCTGTTATAATTTGTCTTGAAAGATCGTTCTCTGTGACTTACCCCTTATGTCTTACCTTGRTGTCAGTGGCACCTGGCTGCACTTGCAGATTACAGCATTACAATTTTTGTGTTAGAGGATTAGTTTCTGATGGAATTATTTTCCTGGCTGTCTTGTGTTGCCAGAGAGAAACGAGTATTCATCATCTGCCTTTCTAGCTGGTTCAGGTTCAGCTATTCAGGTTCGATCGGTGGAAAACAAGAAGACATTTGCTGAAGTTGAAAGATCACAGGCTGAAATAAAGATCTGTAAAAGCGTTCTGTTTACTACTATGTGATATATCTATTTAAATTGTTTAAACTACTCAACAAGTTTTGTKTTTGGGCTTCTTGAGATTTTTTTAAACAGAAAAAGGACTGAAGAAAATGTGCCCCAAGTAGATAACTCTTTAAAAATGTACTCTGCCTACTGGCAGTTTTAGATTGAAAAGTTTTATCTTTTTTGGGAGGAGATTCTGACATGGTGGGGATGGGGGAGCTTCTCTCAAAATGCCTTGTGTTTCTTACTGGCGGATGACATAAATGGTCAGCTTGTATTAGGTCAAAGGCAGAGAGCTAAACTCCAAGCAACAGCTTYCTTTCAGCTGCAAACTCCCAGCATCTACCTGCATTTTCCTAATCATAACTCTGTTCTTTTTCTTTATCTCTCATGTTAATCTCAAACCTTTTTGTTCTGGGCCCCCTAACACCCACTGTCACGCCCGCTTTGGTCTATGTATACTAAAATCCTTCTTTTCAGTTGGACATACCATCTTTTTGAATCTTCCAGTTACTGCAAAACTGATACARTAAAAAAATAGTATCAGTCAAAACTCACTGGTAATATCTTCTCTTTCTGCTTGGTGTTCTGCCTCTTGTTTTCTGCCGTTTCTGCGTTCTCCTGTCTGTATCCTTCCCTTCTGATGGCACAGTGGTACGCTTGCCCTACTGATAACAGTTCTYCTTCAAGACATCCTAAAGACCAGCTTCTTTTAATGTCTGGAAGCAATCAGCTTGCTAATGACAGTGAAGTTGAGCAGCAGCCTGGAGATAGCTAATGGTATTTATTTATTCATGCTTCTTGTGGAAGATAAAACATGCACTTGATTGTGATTAACTGATCTGTATAACCATGTCCTTATTTTCCCCATTTATATTCAAGGCTTCCATTTTTCTTTGTTTTGTGATTCAGTTCTCAACTTTTAAGTCAATGGCCTATCCTTTCCAGTCCTTATATTGAGCTTGCATAGGGAGCTCCTGATCCAGGTAGAAGCTAGGAATTTAGTGATACAGAGAGTAGATATTGATGCTAATGCATAATTTAAACTAGGATTTTCTARGTTGCTCAGGAATCCAGGTATGCAGGATCTTCTGGGATCCTTAATAAACTATAGCCACAGTAGTTGCTGTAGTTTCTGCATATAACTCTTTGGTGTTTTTCTGGTTTGTCAAGGTGACACTTGTGAAGTGTAAAGAAAACTGTCATTTGAGGTGTCTGSAGAATAAAACCAGTCCTTGCAGTGGGACTGTAGGGCAGCACTAGCAGGATGTTGTGTGCTCCAAGAGCTTACATGGTTCAACGCTTCTGAAGGAAAAGAAGCGGGGGTGGGGGTGAAGCTTCACTCTGACATATATATGTGGTAGTGGTTACCTGTCAGATGCTTTGGATTTGGTTGGCTACACTTTGCATTCATATTCAAATGGCAGAGAAATGCAGTTCTAAGTGTGTTRAACTTAAGCAAGCACTTGTGGAAGAGGAACTGGAAGTGCAAATTAAAGGCAAGCATTTTTTATTTGGTCACTGCTTACTGATTTCAACCCGTAGCATTTTTTTGCTTTCCGTCATTGACCTTGGTAAGCTGCTAGCAATTTCATAGACTAAAGTCAGTCTGTARTGTATACCAAGAAGTCATCTATTACATCCTTTATCCGCACCATCCACGGCAGATTTTGTCTAACTTATTCTGAAAATCCTGCCAAATGAGGAGATCCCATGACTTTTCTAGTGTATAACTAATCTCAGCCTTGGAAAGATTTTATTGGTGTCCAGCTTTCTTTTTCTGCAATTTTTTTTTTTTTTTTTTTTTTAAGTCTTTTAAGTTGCTTTTTAATACCACTTTGGATTTTATCTAGGTGTTATACAAGCTTCTTGAAGCCTGGTACTTGATGCTGCAGACTTTACTGGGGTCACATACATAGGAAAGCTTGTTGCCTGCACCTTACAGATGACACTTCTGTTCGTGTATTTGACTGTGATGTAGGTGTCTGACTCTGCTGTACTCAAGGTGGCCGTCTCCTGGGCTGCCACGTGTATTTCTGTGATCTAATTTAAGCTTTTACCAGAGACTGAAAATCATCCCACATTTTGAAAGTGGCTTTGTGATACAGCTAAAGAGACATCATTCGCTAGCCTGCAACCTCTGAATGCATATATGCCACAAAACAGATGTGAACCCTTTTTCCCACTGATGGTATTGAAATCTTATTGGCATTTGCAGAGAGACTTATGGCRGTTGAGTCACAGATCCGCCACGAACAAAGCACGGGTGATAAATGAGGGCCAGTGCACCACCCTAGAAAATATTTCCTGCAGGATTAGGTAGCTAGACATTTTGTTCTTCCTTTTGTCCATCTCTGTATCTGATTTAAATCTACTCCTCTTCTAATCATGCTCAGCTTACCTATGATGCTCTAATGCAGTTGTGAAAAGCCTATGCAAAAGTAAAGAATGCWTTGAATTATGACCCTGCTGACATTTCATTTCATTTACAGCTGTGTGAGCTGTAGAGACCTGGCAGAAGCAAAGAGTCTTTTCCTTGGTATGCGTTTGGTTGTGAACCCCCTCTTTATCTTTCAGGTGTCTGTAGGGTTTGGAATAGCACCAGTGGTGCAGCAGARCAGATTGCCAGAGGCTCGTGCTTACAGTTTGGCAGCTCAAGCCAGGGAAAGAAATACAGCAAAAATATAGTGTAGCCCCAAGACATGAAAAAWATCTTCTTGAAATATTTATTTATTTAAAAGCTGCATGTGAAGCTATATTTTATCTTTGTCAGTGCTTTTTGATTTTTTTTGTWTGAGGTTAATGGACTAGTTCTTTCCTTAAGATTTCAGGTTTTGGAATGAAACAGAATGAGCTCTCAGCTTTTCCTGAATGCCTGGYAATTGAACTGTGGGTAAAGAAACTGCTTTAGCACAGCTTTTCACACTTTGATTTATTTATAAACCTCTGCATGTCCAGCATTGGTTAGAAAGGAAAAGAAGGTGTTTAAGACTTGTACACTTACTGTTTTTTAATTTTTGAATTAACAGTATTTAATTCCACACTTACTTCAGTTGATCCTCTTCTGTTTRTGTTTATGTATTCAAAATGGAAATATTCCTCTTAGTTTTTAATGACTTTCAAGAAGTTGACTGCATTCCTTACTTATACCAGAGCCATTCCTACTTATACCAGAAACTGAAATGTCTAAATGTTTGCCTTGTCTGACCAACGTCCTTCCCTGGTTKATGCTGTCATTTATGGAAGAAATCATATGAAATTAAACACATTTATTTCTTCTAAAGGAAGAAGATCTCTGTTACGCATCGGTCTTTGGCAAGCTGTTACTTATCGCATGCAAGTGCAAATACCCATAGACCTTTCACAGGACATGAAATTACACATCTTCTCTTCCTTGCTTATGGGTGAAGTCTGGGCAAATAGTGCAGCAAGAATGAGTGAATAATGTTGGCATTAGTGTTGGATGAGGAGAAAGATCTACTTGGAAAACTTTCTCTGTGAAAGGTTAGGCCCTCAGATTGACCAGAATCAATGAAATGATTCAACAAAGACAACAATAAAAAAAAAGAGAAAATACCCTTTTCTCTCAGGGAAGGCAATTGAGAGAAATTTAAATGTCCCTGCTGGYTGTGTTCAGACAGAGCATCTCATCCTACAGCAGTGAACTCTTGGCARTGTCATTTGCACATGTGCTCCCAGRAGGGCTGAGAGCTCCCACCGTGCAGGAAATGTGGCAAGATCAGGCCCTTTGCACTGGGAAGAGGCAGCACTGTGGTGAGGGATGCTTCCAGACCAGGATAGGTGCTAACAATTAGTTCATGAATTAAAAGGGGAAACTCGTAATGTAATCAGGACCCCCACTGCGTTGCTCGTATATTCCTGCAAAATCTTTGCTGTTTCCTCCCACTGATGCGAGGTAAAGGGAGGCGTAGAGCTGACAGGATGAGTGATGAAGGCTTTCCCCAACCCATTGCTTTGCTGTGATGGAGTGACACATTTAACCTCCCCTGATGCTACTGCTGCAGGTGAAATGAATTATGCGACCTTCTGAATCCCTTATCAATGCCCGGCTGTCTCAGGGGCTGGATGCAGCTGCTATGATTTTGGAGTTCTTTTCCTGCTCTAATGCCATGTACAAATCAGGCACATTTCTCTGCTTGAAGACCCCAGGCTGCTTTGAATATGGAACTGCCCTCCCTTAGGAATGATGAGGGGGAAGGGAGGGCAGTGAGAGGAGATAGGAAACCTGCCCAGCATTACTAATCAACCCAGACCCGGTGTCTTCCCAGGCTGTGGTGACTTGATGCTGTGCTGCAAGCCTAGCAAAGTAAAACACCTTCCTTGTCTGATGTGCAGAAAGCACTTMAGTGTCCACTGCTGAGAGTGGGTGGAGAACAGGTAACCCCATTTTCAAGATTAGCAGAGGACCCTAATTAAGCTGGTGAATTCCTTGTTTGGAAAGTGGTCCCTCGTAGCTTTGAAGTGAATAAAATGTCAGTCCAGAGCCTTTTCCTGGTTCATGAGCAGGGAATATTGTGGTTCTAATGRCTCTTGTGTGTTTTGCTCTGGATAGGCCAGAATTGGAAATCCCTTCTGGCTTGATTCCTCTTTTTCTGCTGTTATTTGCATGAGACTTATTTCCTTTTGTAAAGAATTGTGAGCCCTCCTCCGATTTCCCGCATTATGGCCAGATGTAAAGACTTTTTTCTTTTTAAACTTTGACATCTTGATGAACAAGGACTATAGCATTACAGGGCAGGGTAACATTTTATGCCCTACAGAATAATTCAGAGCAAATAGCATGAAATACAGGTTCCCTGCTGCTAGATGATTAAAGAAGCTGTGGGTGGGGATGTAGAGAAGGTGCTAATAGCACACCCACCATTTAATTATTAATATGGCCTATAAATTGCAATGGTCCATTTATATTCATTATATTTCTCCTTTGAATTCTTCATGCGATCAAACACCTGAGATGCCAGGAAGTTTTCAAACACAATGCCATAGGCTGTGGTCTCGCTTTCCTCTGCTCTGTGGGCTGGAATATAATGGAAATTCTAGAATTAAATAAGAATGAGATTGAGACCAGAAGAGTGTTCACAGGAATATGTGTGTGTTTAGGACTTTCTCCTGGTATTTTCTTTCAGTGTGCAGGAATATTGAGAATTACCAGCTGTGAACRACAAAGAAAGAGTGAACAGGGTGTTAAGCTGTCACCTCAGTTGGCTTCATTGCCTAGGTATGTGCTACATGACATGCTTCCTATAGCTCTTGATTAGTTATTTTCCTTGTGCCAGACTTAGGAAGTCTGGAGCACATTGGTCAGCATTTCATAATCTTTCTAAATGACTATTGAAGTTTGTTAGATTAGGACACTTACATAAATACTTGAGCCCGAAAAAATAATTTCTGCTTCTCCTTCACATGTACTCTTAGCTTTCATTAGTCTTAGGGYTTTGAGATTACTCTTATAAACACCCTTATTCCAATGCTGGTTGGAACATGAGGCGGTGAGAGAGGGACAGCAGCAATTCCAAAGGCCTCAATACACAGATTTGTCAAGGATGTGCTCTCAGCATCAAGGACTGAAGCCTGAATTACAGCTTTCACATATGCTAGCAGCTGGACTGGATTGCATTGTAGGTGTTACATGCATTGCTTGGGTCCTGCACGTGCTGGCAAGCCTGGGCTAGGGCTTTGTTTGGAAGCTGGTGTCACTTAGCAGGAGAGAGTAAAAGAAGATGAATGACTTAACATGAAATGTTTAGGATCAATGGCTCCCTGTCAGTCACCAGATGTCTTGCTCTGTACTAATAACTGTAGAGCCAGTACCTGGCAGGTGGCCTTGCTGAGCTTGGGCTCCCGGCACTGCTGCTGCTCGTGTGGGTGAGCGGCTGCTTTTCCACCAAACCACAGCAGCCAAGTGGAGTGGCTGACGGCAGCAGCTAGGTCGGGGGCTGCCTTCTCCCCACTGCTGAAAAGTGAATGCTCCCCCCCGCACTGCCTGCACCGCCGCTCTTTGGCTTCAGTTGGGTTCTGGTGGACACTGCCCTCACATGCTGGGTGCATCAGCATGGAACAGAGGCAGGAGAGCTGAGACAGCAGTGGATCCAGCTCCTCCCATCTTCCACTGCTTTTCTGGAGTTGCAGTGTCCATCAAGAACTTTGTTAATTTTATCTCCTAATCTGCTTTCTATACAGAGTTGTATGTGTTGGAAGATTGCTGCAAGGGTTTGGGAGCCCGAGGAGTTGCACGCAGCAGAGGATAAGGATGTAGTATAGCAACATCCTTTCCCCATCTGCAAGTTGCAAAGGGGTGAGAAACTGATTCTTGGTTTTATTTATTCAGATTTACATTTCTCTTAGATCTTTCTTCTTCTCTTTTAATGCTACATTTGAAGTTGTGCTGTGATCTAGACTAATACAGCTTTTTATTTATATTACTTTCATTACCAATTCTCAATTATCTTCCTGCTTTTTTCTTCCTCCAACACTTTTTTTTTTTTTAAAAAAAAGGACTGAGTAGAGCGTATTTTGCTTTCATTTCACTTCTCAGACAATGTTTTGGCATTATATTATCATAAATGATGGACTAAAAGCAACTTCCAGCATTCTAGGGTAGAGGTCAAATAATTTATCCAAGTCTTTCTGAATATTTATATTATGGCCTCTGGCTCTTGAAAAAAACAGTTCTTGTGTAGAGTCTCACATTTTTTCCTGTTTCATTTAGCGTTATTTCTGTGTCTGCTGTTGCACTTGAAAGTCATGGCTTTTTGTGGCAACCAGAGGGATTTGCAGCCTTTCAGCAGACAGCAGTATTTTTCAGGATTTGTCGCTGCCCTAAATCTGTAGAAATACTCCCATGGTTTCTTTGGGCACTGTAGGATTGCTGACCTACACTTCGTGTGACTCTGACACACACTTTTGAACAGACTGTAAATCAAAGGAACTTCGCGTATGTTCAGTAATAGGTTTTCAAGCTCTAAGTAATTTGAAAACAGGAATACACTTATAGCAGATCAACACCACATTCCCACTRTTGTGGGCTGATGCTGGAGACCTGCTCAATTGTCACTCCTTTTTTTCTGTGATAGTGCCTCTTACCAGGTGAGACTCAAGTCTAGTTAAACAGCAACTATGGGGTAGCATCTCAGTACTTCATATTGCTACAGAGCAAGGTAACAGATTTCCAACTAACCAGATAAAGGGAGACWAGACACATCAGGGAGGAAAAGTTTAAGAATCACTTGTGTTATTGTTTCCCCTGGAGTTGTCCCTAATGGAACAGTGGCTCAGCAGGATTTCATGATGTATGAAAACATTCTTGAGGGTCAAGAAAGAGTTGTGCTTGTCTATATTCGCTGCTCGTGGCCTAACTGCTGGAATGAACTATGGCCACCACTGCGTTTACTCACACCTCTGTTGCCCCTTGAGTCTACTATCATGATTAAATCTGCCAAACACTGCCTTTGCAGCATTAGTCAAGATGTCAACTGCTGCAGCCACAACCAGGTAGCATATATAGATTCTCTGTCTATTTGTATACCTTAACAAGCTTATTAAATTACAAAGAAAGCAAGGTAACTTTGTGTTCTCGTTGTTGGGGCTTGAGGGGAAAGTTGTGTAGCACTGGTGTTCAGAAGCCTCGGAGTTCGTACAAAAGACAGGCCTCATTATAAAAGGCAGCCTTCATTTAAAAAAAAAAAAAACTTTATAGAATATTCAATTTGAAAGATAATAAGTATAAAAGAGCTGCATCAGAATCTTCACCAACTATAAAGAACAGGGGGTGATATGTTTTCTGACTTAATTTTATACTATTATTCCACACAGTCAAACGAGCACAGTTTGGTTTCATTTTGTTCTAATGAAAAAGAAGAAAGTAATGGTCTGTACCTTTCCACGAATAGACTTCCCTGGCTTTAATGCAATTGAGAATTACAGATTTATAAGGTAATTCTGGTAAGTCCGAAGGAAAAATAAAGGGATGTGTGTGTTTGTGTATGTGTGCATATATATATACATATATGTATGTATGCATGTATACACATCCCTTTAGAGGCAGAAATTAATTACTATGACTTATGAGAACAACTTGCTGATTGCAGACAACTTTTGGTAAATTCCACTCAGTTGTTGCTACAGGAAGGGTMCCTCATACCATTGTGCCTTGTCGTGGGGTTATAAAGGCAGGAATTGTTTTTTGTAGTGATTGTATCTGAGTTTTTTGTGAAACTTTTGCATATTCACTAAAGATGACAATTTCACTTATGTTAGCCTCACCATGTGATTAATTACATTCCTTTAGCTTTGGCAAGCAGCAGGATAAGCCATTCATTTCCACCATTTATTTTCCAGTTGCGCTTTCCCCTGTTTGACAGATGTAGCTTATTTTCAGGGTCTGACTCATAGCTTGCATTCAGTTGAAAAGCATGTGAAAGTGTAATTTGCCATTCAAGACTTCATCTTCTCAGTTACTAGAAATTACTTGGCYGAGAGTTGTGCTACCCAACTGAAAACAAATCTGAAAGAAAACCATTTATGATGAGTTACTTGGATTGAGGAGCTAAAACTGTGTGAAGTGGATATTCCGAAGAGGTTATTTGGATTCCTTATTTTTCAAGAATCAATTTTTGACAGTAGAAAACATTTAATGTCTTCCACTTCTCTATTTCTGCACTTAATTCATCTTTGAAGTAAAGGTATTGGAACAATGAAATAAAAGCCACAGTTTGGGTCAGACAGCCCAGATCAGTACAACCAAGAGCTCAGTACTATCTTTCACATCCGTGTTGAAGTATTTTCTCTGCGATTTCAGTGGAGTTTCTTAGAGAGTCGTGTGACATTCAGGTTGCATATGTGGATATGTGAGGGGCAGAGTGCAGCTGCACAGAATCAAGCCCCGAAATAATTGTGTTTTATCCTTCCTGTTTATTTCACTTTTTACTTTATTCTTTTGTGGTCCTCTGTTCCTGTTACTTCCTATCTATGTGCAGAAGGTTGAGCAGCAATATTTTTTAATAGCTGAGGAAGTATTGTATTGTAAAAGCAGCTTAGTTGGGTTTTTCACACTCGCACATGCCTGTGTCACCCTAAATCTGCTAATGGTGCAATGGAGTTTTGATTTTTGGCCTGAGTTAATTATTGTGAAATAAGTGCAGCTAATTTTGATTTTTTAAATCCATAGTTTGGGAAGCTGGATTTTACAGTAACTGTCTCATAAGAGTGATGGACTAAATTTTCTTTCTCTGTAGCTTTAAATTTTCTTCCTTTTTCAAAAGTAAAATACAAGAGARAAAAACCAACTTGCCATAATCAGGCAAATACAACAGCCTTCATGGTTTCTTTCCTATTCTATGAGATTTGTGTCAAGCAAGTAAACTACAAGATAGATGTAAGTGGTCGTGAATCACAACAAATTTGCCTTGTAGTGGGGCTGTGACTTGAGCTTTAGAAGTTTTTAGAGACTTGAGCATCAAACTGTTACATCTGCCAATAATGGTAGACCCAATAGTCTTTATATGGAGGTTTCTCTTTACACTGGTTTAGAAGGTGGGGATGGCACCAGTTGATCCCTGATTTGCCACCGTGCCCGGTACTGACCAGTACACTCTGCCTGACTCTGCGCAGGATCAGAAATTCGCTTGCTTTTTGGGTTGAGCTTTCTGTCTTCAAATCTTCATTTTGCTGTTAATTATAAGTGCTCTGTTTTTTTCTGAAAAACGTATATTGCTCTCCCTAATGTAATTAATGTATATCTCTTCATTCACCTTCAAAGAAGGCACTTCCTTGCAATGCACAAAGATGTGTCTGTCCTGACTTTCAGCAAAAGTCTGGAAAGTGCCTGTCTTGGGAGAATGTCGGCATCTGGAGAAACCTGCTGCTTTTTGCAGCTTATCAGAGATGCTTCTGGGATTAAGTGTAGTTCTCTAAAAGTAAGGAGAGAACTATATTTTCAATTTATTTATTTTGACAGGTCCCAGTAATCATWACATTATCATGCCTTCAAACATGACATTGGAAGGGATCTTCTGGTAATTGAAAATTTCTCTGATATTTTGGTCAACCATTTTGTATAATCTTTTTTTTTTTTTTCCAAAACATATCAAGCTTTGGCTTCAACAGTAGCTCAGTAGCTTGCTTGTTCTTTCTTGTCTGCAGCAGTGCTACTGGCAAACCCTTCTACATTCTTATTTTCTATTCTTCCTTAAATGATTTTGAGGCAAATTGTCAACTCTATTGTATTCACTCTTATTTCTTTACTTTTTGTGAGATTGTTGATTTATAACATTAACTTACTAACTTTACTGAAAGCAAATATTTTCCTTAAAAGCTGAAGTTATTCTAAATTATTTTGAGGAAAACCTGTCTTAAGGTTGGTAAAAGTAGAAAGATTGAGATGTTTGTTATAAAGTATTTTAAATATCTTGTTAGACAAGGTTTTTCTGCTGTTTTGCTTACACTGATATGTGGCTGCTTTTCTTTCATTGCAGATACATTCTAAAAGCTGTACAGTTGTCTCAGYAACTTCCCCTCTGACAGCATGGCCAACTGAAGTATTACTTGCAGCAAAGGGGTCCTTGCTGCAGATTTATATTAAGTTGCAGGAGGGTCTGCAACCTCACACTCTCCTCTTCTGCTTGCAAAGCTATAGAGCTACTGTCATGAAGTACATTTGATTTTTTTGCCAGCAAGGAAACCCTTTCTAAGGCCTGCTGGAAAGGTGTTATTTGACTGTGGATAGCCTGTGTTAGTAGCAATCATTATTTCCCTGCTGTATGGGGKTTTTTTTTCCCATTAACTTCTTTGCTGCTTTTCAGTCCCAAGTGCAAATATCATAATGTTAAATGAAACACAAATGCACCCCAGCACRCCAAACATAACACATTTACTAAAAGCATTGTGAGTGATTTTATTTTTTACATATGAGGAAGCAAAAATTTGACATCAGCTGGAATGTGTCTCAACTCTGTGGTGAGCAAAAGCAACCTTACAGTAGAGAAAGCAACCCTGCCTTATTAGTGCATGTAGCATGTCTAACAGTGCTAATGACAGTGTCTCCATCGTACTGGATTATGCTCTATTAATGCTGTCAGGCTAGTGTGTCCTGAATCCAGACTGGTGAGCACTGCTATGGTGGTATATCTGCCTGGAAGGACAGGGAGTGGGTTTGATCTCCTCAGATATACACTCAGGGCACAAGCCTCCCCTATGAGTGCTTGCCACTGTTCTTTATGGGTACAATCTGGAGGCTGCATTAGCACTCATGAGATTGACATTTCCCTTTTGAAACTTAAGATACAAAGTACTGTCATGTGGAAAAAAAAAAAAATGATTCTGTGCCCTCTTCCCGCCCTGCCCCCCACTATCACCACCCTTGAATAGCAAAGAAACGGCTGTTCAGGTATGTAATTTCTACCTGACTCAATCCTCCACCTGCCTTTAGCTACCTGCCACTTTATCATTTCGTTATGGTTACTGTAGCAGTGCTATATTTAAAATAGCGATGGCATTTTCATCCAGAAACCTGTATGCTCAGCCATTTACAACCTCCTCGGAACAATACCTCTCAAGCTGAGATTTCCATATGTGCTTTTGCCAAGAAGCAGAGGTCTGCGTAGGTGCAAAGCTTTATTTTTAAATAGCAATGCTAATTCATTTCAGTCATTTTTTTCCAGGATGGGATTGGCTTACTCAGAAAGCACCAGAATTGCAATCCTGAAGGAAAATAAACTCCTTTCCCTTCTGTCAATGTGTTTAGAAAATTGATTTTTTTCAGGGACAAGTCTATTTCTGGTGCCATGCAGTTGTACACATGTATAGGAATTAGAAAGTTGTTGTTCTTTGTATCATGATTTTGCATATTTAGGAAAGATTCTTTACCCACAGTGCTGCTGAGCTCAAAGAGGTCAGGAGTAAAAAAGTGCATGTGAAGTCCTCTTGCCATATATGCTTGCTTTCTCCATTTTAGGGAATTGAGGAGCCTACACGCTCTTCTTGTGTTGGAGCTATATGTTAAGGACACAGTCTAATTCTGTATATGTTGTTTTCTATAGCTTTTGAGACCTTCCTTCAACAGAGCAGCGAAGTGTGCTTGACATGAGCGCTGTACTTAAGTGTTTTACTGAATTAAGTCTGAGCATCTTCTAAAGCCTGATAACTTTGCCACTTTACAGGTGGGATTTTCATTGAAYAGATAGAAAAAGATGGCAAGAGGGAGAAAAAAAAAGGAGAAGCAGTTTGACCTGACGGTATTCCAGGGCAAAGAAYTGGCTGCAGCCAAGTTGCGTCCTGGCAGATGGGCCTTGGCTTGGGATTTATAGGATGGTGACTCTTGTAGAGGCCATACCTCTTACCTGTCACCTACGGTTGCAGCTGTTTGAGAGGCGCTGATGGTCACAAGGGAAAGACAACAACAGAGGTGTTCGATAGAATGAGTTTGTGGTTTTTAGTATCTCCAGTATCAGTGTATTTAAAAGCATTATCTGGTCTAGACAATACTTAGATAAGAAGTCTGTAAGCTTTGAAAAAGAATCTGTTCATATATGCAGCTTCTGTTATAGGTCTCAGGTAAGTCCATTGCCAGAAAAAAAAAAAAAAGGCACATTTATCGTAGTTCAATAGGTTCCTTCACTGCTTTTGGATTCATGGGTCCCTAGTTCAATTTCTCGCTGGAATAGATTCTTTACAAACAAGAGTAATCCTTCATTTGAGTTTATTTTTCTTGGTTACCTTTCTGAATGTTTCTCTGTCTGCATCACACTTTGCCCTTTTTATCTTTTCTGGCCTGAACACTCTATCGTTTTTCATTATAGCTACGCTTGAATTGGCATTTTTATTCTAAATCTTGATTTTTTTGTGGTTTCAGTCAATCCAGAGAAAACACTTTTATGTCCTGGATTTTCATGCACAAAGGTGGATTTGTGCTTTTCATTTTTATTTATCTTTAAAAAGCTGAAAGAGTGCTCTTTCTTCAGGGGAGCAAAAAAACCTAATTGGTGTCGCGAGGGAGCTTCATTACTTTCTGAAAGGCTCTGTGTGACCTGGCTCCCAGGAACTAGGGAGTAATCTAGCGACCAGGCAGTCCTGTGTTTGCGTATTTAGAAAGTTTGGTGTTTCAGACCCAAACAAAAGCAGATGCTTATTTTTGAATTAAAATGAATATTTTATTCTTGTACAACACTTGGCCCAACATGGCTTTGAGCAGTATTTGTATTTGTAAGTGCCAAGATAACATAAGATGGATACTGTATTCTTTGGCAATGATTAAAACAAGACACGAGTATAGCCTTCTTTTTTTTTTTGAGTAAGCTTTCAAGTTTGGAAAATGCAGAACATGGAAAGGTTATCAAAAACCATAGAAAGTCCTGTGCTTTACTTTAAATCCTGRGATTTGCAGTATTACATTAACAAGGGAAATGGGACACAGACAGGACTTTTAGAAAGTGGGGCAGTGATTAGCATACATGAGAAAAGAAGTGGTGTTTAAATAACTTTTAAATTAATTACTATTTGATAAGAATTTTAAGAGAATTTGGGGTGGGGGGGTTATATAAAYTCTAGGAAATGAAATGACAATTTTAGAATGTATTTTTGAGAAGAGTTGGTCATGTAAGAATTCTTGGGGCACTACCAAACKTATTGCATGAAAAAACCTTGTTCCTGCTACTGAGACTTTTCCAGGATGTAAATCCCAGAGATACCCAACTAGGACCATTTTATGTAAATATACAGCTGAGATAGGTGTTGTCCCAACAAGGTTGTAGGGAACATAGTGAGAACAGGTAGGATAAGTGAGAAAAGCAGTATTACTCTCCTGTGTAAGTAGGAGACTTGAGACACCCCAAAATTGCCTGTTTGAATGGAGTATCAGAGAAGCCAAATGTGGCTTCAGAGACAKATCTTTAAAACTCTATTCCAGTTTCTTAACAATTGGACAATCCATCAAACAGCTAGAGACAAGATTGGATTGATATTTTATAGTAAGAATTTTAATAAATCCACAAGAATCCCTGGGGCATATTATTTTTATGTAGAGAAATTTTGAGATTTTAGTCTAAATATTTCTATGAAACTGGAAGTCTGACATAAGGGCTAAGATTTAATGCAAGATAATCATGAATGCGGCCCCTTACTTTCATTGTCTAAATAGAGGGGAAAATGATAAATAATCAACTAGCAGCAAGTAAATGGCAAAAAGTAATTTAATCATAATAGTTTTTCCATTTTGATCATGTAATGTGCTGTTGTAGCAGGAGGAAATTTAAAATATAACTTTCGTGTTGTGACAGTTTTATAGTTAAATTGTTCTGTGGTTTGGAAATGTATAATAAAATATAACATTACAAATAGAACCCTAATGTTGCAAGAGAGCTTCAGCCCAGCAGGCACCATCGCGGGGCCGAGTATCTCGTCCTCATCCATAGTGTGCAATTGGAGCAGGTAACTAACTGACARTGGAGGGTCCCAGCACGAGAGCAGCTTAGATGCTAATCAAAGGCCTGCTGTGTAGGTTTTGATAGTTGGTGCTGGTGATTAAAAGAAAGTTATTGTTTTGGGAGCACGTGGCCATAGATAAAAGGAAAGGAAAGAAAATGCCTAGTTAAACTGTCTGTTCTGAGGGGAGATTAAACTGGTATAAAGTGTTGATACTGTTCTTTGGAGGGTTTTTCTTAATTKCTTGATTCCTGGAAAAAGAAGTGTCCATCACTGCTGAGAATCTACCCTGTGCGATGCTACAAGGAGGGCATGGTTACCAGTCCTGATGCCAGGATAAGAGATGCTAGAACACTGCCCCAGTTCTCTGCCTTGTGACAGAAACCTGAAGAAGGCTCAGAGCAGAAGAGGGAGGATCAATGCTTCCAGTCCCCAAATTCTCATCCTTACTCAAATTTTCCTTAGTGCCAGGACAAAAAAAAWTTGTAATAAAATATCTATATTTTCAAAATAATTGTTTTCAACCAGCACTAGTTGATTTATTAATAAGAACTTTCAAGTGCATTTCCACYAATCCGTTATAACTCACACAGAACATCAGAGTTGTGTTTTCTGGTGATGCTATATTTCCGCTTAGGAGTGTACACTAATCCATTACAGGACAGAGGGCTGGGACTGCTCAGCTCACATTGCTTTAATTTGAACATAGCAACAGTGATGGTCCTTCTGCTAGCAACCCCAACTRCTGAACTGACCTATTGAACAATTAACTGGGAAAAATCAAACTAGAAAGCATGTTATGACCTGAAAAAGCTCATTTTAGCATTTGGTGGGGGAGGGAGAGGGGACTGTTCATCACTGCTTGGCATTGAGCACTGTCACCTCTAGCTTTGGGAGGTTCTTGAGATTGTATGAGGTCGAAAACAGTGAGGAAGCAGCTGCTTCTCCCTTTCCCCATGCAGAAAAATAAGGTGAGTCTAAGGACTAGAGGAACATGTTCGAACACAGGGTTGTGTGTAGCCTGCCTCCACACAATGTGATGTGGGTGTGATGTATTGCAGTCCCCATGGGTATTTCTGGAAACTAACTGCAGGCCTGCCTTTATCCCTTGATCAGCAGTTAGGAAAGCTCACCGCTGGCCACATCTTAATGTTATTTCTGTGCCACCTTTACRGCACCTTAAGGTTGATTACAGTGGGTGCTGAGTGAAGCTGTAGGTAGTTTCCTAAATCCAGCTCATGTGGTAGGGTATATTTTGCAACATAAAGACATTAAACAGGTTTCCTGTGAGCAGTTCACTGGAGTAAAAGGATTTTTAAAAAGGCAAGATTTAATATTTTTTAGCAATTTTTCTTTCACTGTATTTTATTCTCTATAGGCTGGGAAGCCCTGTCAACTACACTCTGCAGTGGTGCTGTGAGCAGAGATTTCCCTAGATCTGTTTGTCTCGAGTTTTCTGTGCTTACCTTTAGAAGAGAATTAAAGAGAAGCTGTAGGAAGCAGAGTCAGCTAAATCAAGGATTTTGATACATGCAACACTTTGCGATTTAATGATGCGTGGGTCATGCAAAAATTGGTAGTYCAAATTTCATGTATCCTTGAACTATAGAAGGTGTCTGTGTGAAATGACAGGTTTGCATAAACCACTTGGAAAACAGATCGTGAGGAGTTATCTCTYACCTGTCCCTGCTGCTTCAATTACACAGCAATTCAGTAACTGCAAGGCATGGCTAGTAACAAGAGAAGATCATCCGCGAGCTACAGGAGCAAAGGAGAAAACCCCAGTGCTGGCTAGTTTCTTCCGCTCACAGCTCTTAAAGTTGTTTTAGATTGTAGCATCCCCTCAGGCCCCTTCCTGATTGTGTAGCCTCATGAATTGCCACCATTTGCACGTATTTCTTAAGTCAATTTGATTTTAGTCTTGTATTACATACTAGAGACTTTTTGGTGAAAAGTATAGTGAGAAAACCACAGATAAAATCTCATAACAGTATTAGACCCATTATGAAAAAGAGAGAAAGGAAAGGCCAGATATCCTCTTGGGGAGGAAGAACTCAAAGGTAAGAGCCAAGAAAGGCCTGAGCTCCTATAGGCTCTGCTCTTGCTTCTGGTGCAAGCTCCCCTGAGTAACTTGGTTTGGCCAAGTCAGCATCTCTGTATCTTAACTTCTTGACTTCTGTGATGGTGAAAATCACAAATCCCTTCTGACAGGAAAAACAGGAGGGTTTATTGATTACAGTACTGTAAAGAACAGAAATACTATGCTCCTGAGTGAAATAAAAACTTAGATGGGAATAAATTAGATACGCTCCTAGACCCTGTGAAGCTCTGCTGCTAGCTTTTCTGTAGGGTTTGGGGCAAGATGTCTAATCTTTCTGTCTTCTCATCTACAAAAATGAAGATGATCATCCATATAGCTATTGCAAAATCAATTAAAAATTGTTAATGAATTTAAATAGACAGTTATATACTCATTTGCATTCTGATATTTTTTTCCTCTGTGAGACTGCCACATTTTTCTTCATTGTAGATGTGAAMCTTCATAGCACATAATAAAGCAGTATTTTTAGTAGTCATGTTCCTTCAGTATTTGAAAAAGCACAGGAAAGGATATGTATTTCAATTTTATATGCACACACTATATATATATATATAATACATATATAATGCAAATTATATTGCCCATTCTGTAAGCTTATACAAAAAGTCCCTATTCAGGAAAGCGCAAGGAAGTTTCTATTCATCATGGAAGCTAGAAACAAGCTTTATATGTTCATATAATTAAACATCTGCTATTTCAGTAGATTTGAAAATGCTTTCCTGGCACATGCAGTTTTCCAGCTTGAGTCCTAAAATCAGACCAGAGCATCATGGTTAGCAAGCTAAAAATACAGGCTCACATGGAGGTGTCAGGCACTGGTTTGACAATAGCAGCAGGTTTGGTAGCGAGTTTTGCAGGAGCAGTGTTGAGCTCTGATCCTTGAGTGTGTTTCAGGCCAGGTTCACGTGTTGCTCTCTGAGTAGTCCAAGTGGGTATAGTGAGTTCCTTAAAAGCTTTTCTCCTTTTGCTTTGTGAATCACTGCAGAAGGGCAGACCTCCAAGTCTGCTGAGCTATCTTCTTCCTTCAGGCATGGCTCCTGATGTTATATTCTTTACTGTCATCATCTGTCCTCTTTCAAAAGTGAGTGAGAAGGATGGCACCACTTCTTGGGTGGGTGTGGGGGGGAAGTTGCTTTTCATGCTGGTAGATCTTGCTGTTCGGAAATGTTTCCTGATACGTAGCCTGTGTTTTCTCTTGCTGAACTCTGTCATGTTAAACTGAGTTATTGCTTCAGACTGTTCTAAATTATTTCTCTCAACCCCTACTTTGTGCTGTTACATTTGAATTTGACTTACAGATTATTTTGAATACAAATAACTGTAAAATGRTAAAGTTATTAAACAAGTAGGCATCCAGTAGGAGGAAATAATGAAAGCAAAAACATTTCTGAAGCCTTCTGTATTATTAGGTGCAATGACACAGGGAGAATGTAATAGGAAACCAAGCTGGAGCTTTCTAATACGCCTCAGCAGTTTAAAATAAAGATTCCTGAAGCAGAAGGGGGTTAATGTAACTCAAAATCATTGGTCCCCATTCGTCTCCTTTCTCTCCTTGTGCAATACCTGTCAAGTCTTTGTTCTTGTTCTTGGTGAAACTTCCCCTTCTCCTGTGGGGTGCCAAGGTAAGCTACTGCCGTAGGAAGGATTTACCACTGAGCTTAAAACACTTCCTTGTCTACATACATAGTGTTTTACCCATTTCCGATCCATCCTTACCTCTCTGTAATATAAATAACAAAAAGGCTCCTGCAAGGGATGCCTCTGGGTAGCAAGTTTTTCTGTGCAGTCCTGCGTGCTGGGCAGTGAGTCTGGAGAGGCTTTTACTTTGTCCGCTTGCCTCAACTCATTCACATGGGAGAGCTGTGAATGGAAACCTGCCATAGTGCAGGACCTTTCCTTGGTGCTGGCCCAGGAAAAGAGATATTGCAAGCCTCTTTTCCCCAAGTTTGGTGTGCTTACAGCAGGCTCAAATGGCAAGGCCCCACAACCTCAAACTGCAGTGCAATTTGTTCTTCTTGGCCATGCATTTTCCTGCGTCCTACTAGTAAAAACTAGAAAGCAAATAAGCATAAATATAATTATAAGGAATTATAAGGAATTACATGTTCTGTGTATACTTCATTCTGTGGTTCTGGCTTCCTTCTATTTCTACCTTGTGGTGGGAGATGTGATGTTGCTGTAAGCAGCATGTAATTGTTTCCTTTAGAAGTCCATAGAATCAGAGTGTTTCCTGTTTTGAGAGCAATGGAGTTAAGTGTCCATCACTAATAGATGGAGGGAGGGAGAGAGGGAGCCTACGTGACTTTTGGCTGTGACAGATTATGTGCTCTCTATTACAGAGCAAAGTAATAAGAGTGGCTTTTAGCTTCCCCTCTGAAGGCCAGGGAATTAATGCAGCTAGCCAGCTGAGCTGTGATGCTGGGTTTCCAAAAGGGCGGGTACCTGCGTGAAACTGCTTGAAACAATGCTGCATCAAGTTGCGAGAAGTATAGCTACTTTGCCATGCTTGAACATAAAGGCCAGGACTCGGAGAAGGGCAGACAGGAGCAGGGTTTGCATGTTTTACAATAACTTCATTCATGGGCCTTTTTTTGTGGAAGTGAGAGGTGCTGATGTGTCCTCCATTCCTTGTTTCAGGTCTGACTTTCTGGACTAACTAGATGCTCTCAGCATCAGCTGGAAAAAAGCACATGTGTGAGAGGTGAGGTGCTCTAGAAAGCATTAATTTATCAGGAATTTACTCAAACTTGGAGGTTAATTATAGCAAGAAAATTAATGCTGTTATTGCAGGCTAATCCTCTCGCACCTCTGTTTCCAGCTGGCTGTTGTAGTAGTTCGTTGATACAGCGATACCTAAAAGTCTAGAGGGAGAATATAGGGCTGTGTTGTGTTAGGTACTGCACGTGTTTGATATTCCTAACCCTAGTTGCTTGAAACCAAACACCTTTGTGAAGCGATTCAAATTCTGCATCGTTTTACCTGCATCCAGTATCTGCAAAGATAAGAAGCTCGAGCTCTTGAGTCTCTAGGAAAGAGCCAGAAGGGAGGCCAGAGCTGGGCTGGGCTGGTGAGAGCTTCATCTGTGTGAAAAGAGAGCTCTGTGATACCTAGTTTGGTGGGTACCTGGGCATGCTGCTATGATGGTATTTAGCTGCTGTGAGCTGTTGAGTTTTATTTTGTGAAAACATGCGAGTTGGGTGTTAATTCTGTTTGTTTTGGAGCATGATTGAAATGAGACTAGTGGAACTGGGTATGAAAGATGTCACAGTGTATCAGTCACTGTGAGAGCCACAGAGGAGAGTAGCACGGAGACACTGGCTCAAGCACTGGCATGTAATGTTTGCATGGCTAACTTGTCAAAACTTGTTTCTGCTACCCTAAGCCCTGAAGCACCAACCTGGCTCATGAGACCTGGGATTCTGTCTTCGTGCTTCATACTTCATTGCCGAATAGCCCCAAGGACAAGCAAAACATAATTTGGGATTGCAAGTAATAATTACTGATCAGGAGACAGTAATCCAAGATTTCAGATGTTCCTTTGGGAGAAGAATTATTCTGTTCTTCAGGAGATAGAAGAGCTTGTTCAGGTGACTTGGCAAGAAAATTCATTTCTTCCTGCTCTTATCTCACGCATTTACTTTTACTCCTGTTTTATGGAGTTGCTCAAAATGTCTGTCACTTGTGAGCTTCAAAATCTGCATAAAAGTTGCTTAGTGCTGTTCTGTAAACATGAGTCCCTGTTTCTATGCTTGGTTACCAAAATAATTTACCTGGATTCCTCTCACAATTCAGTTAGATAACATAAAACACCACCCAGGTCATAAAAGCTTTTGTCTTTGAACCAGACTTTTTTACAGTGCAGTCTAGATTGAGAACTTTTGATGGGTTGTTTCATCCCCTCCCCAACTTTCCCCTGCTGGTTGAGTTTATTCTGGGTGTGTAGTTTATGAGGTGTTAGAGCCAGATGATGTCAGAGGCTGGACTCCACTTTCAGATAGCTGCGATGTAGGGAGGCTGCTGTGGTGATCAGAATTTAAAGAAAGAAAAGAAGAAAAAAAAGGATTTGCGCTCTCTAGAGAGAGCAAATCCTCTCATTTCTTACTGCAGTGACACCAAGGTACTGGGCTCTGAGCTCCCCTTTCTCAGACTGATGTAAGATTCATGTTGCTGAGGAGTGGAAGGGGAAAACTGTATCTGGCTCAGATCATGTTAGAAGAGTTCTGCAAAAGGAGTGGGCAGAAGTCCCTGCCGCATACTTCAAAGAGTTTCTCCTCTGATTTGTGAATATCTTTTGGAAGGGAAAGAGAACAGCTCTACTACCACAAACATAAATTCCTGCAATGTTAATAAAGGTCCTTAAGCCTCCAGTGTATTAATTACTGTAAAGAAAAAGCAAAACATGCATTTATTTTATTTTTAACTACATTTAGCAAAGCATACAGAAATTGTATTTTCAAGAGTTCTTTTGAATCCTACACACTGTCTTATGTTTATTATTTTGTATTGCATTTAAAAAATAATCATTTTGGCATTAATCTAGCAAAGTATGTGTGTGCATGTATGCAGTTTGTGCATGTGTAAGGAAGAAATGAGGTTTGGAACTGAAGCTGTTTCTTTTCAATACAAGCTACTTTTCCTAACTGAGCACTTAGCAGATCAGTGTCTTCTGAATGCCTAATCTTCTGCATGGTCTGCACAGAGAAGGAAAACATGGTCTGAGCCCCAGCAGCCCACAGGAACAAGATCGCTGTGCTTTAAGTGGAATTGCAGCTTACCGTGTCATTACAGGGGGAAGTGGGGAAATGATTGCTATTCTTTTAATCACAACTGATTAACTTGGCCTGTTCCCAAAGCGGAATGTCCTTTCCTCAGAGAAGCCATAATTTTACATTCTGGTTTCAAGGTCAGTGGGACCTACAGGGATCTGCTGTCCCCAGTGTCACCCTCCTGAGGCTCATCCTTGGGAATGTTGTTCCTCATGAGGAATGTGAGGAGTGCTGCAATTCCTGTCAAGATAACACAAATATCTCCGGTCTTTATGCCATTGCTGCTCTGCATTCTTTGTGGACAGAAACCATCTAGCAGGTTTGATTTGCTTGCATGGTACTCTTCAGGGAATTGATACCCAACTGATTTGATATGACTCGTATTGTGCTCTCGCCTTGTACAGGGCAAAAGAGTCAGGGAACTTGTTAGTCATGTGAGTTGATTGGAAAGCAGATGGGAATGCATCCTGTGGCATCTCATACTTGCTGCAGCAACGGATGAACGCCTAACGTTGGCAGTGTAGGATTCCCTGTGCTCCTTGAGCATATGGCAGAGAAGTGTGTTTGTTTTTCATAACAAAATATAAGTTGGATTAAATAAACGTCAGCATTTAGAGGTTTCAGGAATTTTCTACAGCAAATAGAAGGAAATACTGTATGTGCTAAAGAAACACATCTGTATACCTTTAGTTAAATGACTTGTTAGCCCTTGAGCTGGCATAGTCATGCCTATCAGCTTCCAGATTTTATTTTTGTCAACATGAACAAAATGGATCTTAGACTACAGAACATATAGTTAATATTCCCCTTGTATTTGTTCCTATGGGATGGGAAATAGTGGGATGATCAGCTTTTTCCAATCATTTTTTACAAACCATGCACAGGTAATTAAATGTGCTAGACAGCAGTCTTAGCAGGAGCACTATGCATGTGCAATTCATTGCTGCATCTCTGATTGTAGCGATGGCAAAGTTACAAATCAGCACACTCAGTAGTCCACCTTAGGTGTTTTAACATGATAAAAATCTGGTTATTGTCACATTGGGATCAGAGCACACTTGCAATCCTGACGCAAGTGTTTTAATGGATGTATCACAGAGAGGAAAATATCTTGGCAGGTGAAATTGCCCAAGTATGCAAAGCGATTTTGTTTGGGAGTTGGAAGGAGAAAAAAATTGTACTCTTTATTCACTTGACATCTAGGTTGATGGTATTTACAGTTGATTTCTTAGTTACCAATGCCGTGCATAAGAGAAGATTGAAAGTATTTTCAAATCTCTATTGTGATATTATTTTCAACCTGTTGAAAAAAGTGTTACCTTTCTATGAGAGATCCAAAGCTCAGCCATTTCCTTAAGCATTTGTGGTTTTGAAAGCTGTACTTACCTGCTTAGAGAAAATGAGCAGTTGCTGCAGTTTAATTGGTGAGACTACTCACTATTGAACAGCATTATCTGCATTTTGCGTTTTCTGTAATCAGTGTTTGATTCAAATTTTTCATCTATATGGAGTGGCAAAACCTCTCAGAAATAAGTCAGAGCTAGATGCAAATGTTCTCAGCACTTACTACTTTTGTCCTTCAGGGGATGTCCTAGGAATGCAGTGGGGCTATAGTATGTTGGCTTATTGTAAGCAAAGCGATAGCAGCCTGTTTATATATACACACACAGAGACATATATACACACATATACATATATACATATATACACATATATATGTGTATATATATACACACACATATTAGGAATAGCCTTGAATAATGAATAAATTGGAGGAAAACATAATCTCTTTTGAAATGCTGTGTGAAATTCTCTAAGGCAGAGGAGAGGCTAAATTCTTTGAGTGAGTTATTTATGGTGGCTGATTCTAACCCAGTGACTAGGTGGAGAAACGTTTGGTTTCTGGGTCAAGAAGTCACATATATGCAGAGTGAGCAGGCAGAATCTGTCTGCATATATTTTCTTCTGTGTGTATATGTTTGTTTACAATCTGTCTATCTAATGAATTTATATCCTTAGAAGAGCAACTATAACCAAATTGAGTAAGACAGGATTATGCGACCTAGATGTTTTGCACTGCTATGTTGCTAGGTAGTCAAGAGTTGGAGGGCTTGCTTTTTGAACTGACATTAGGATTAAATGACCCTGTGAGCTAAAAGAGAAGTGTATCTTTCATTGGAGAATTCTAGTGCCATTGCATGTTGTGGAATGAAGAGAACTCTGTGTTGGGGTCAGTTTTATTTTATCAGACATTATAATAGCAACTTTTTTTTGTGAGAGATTGGATCAAAAAATATGAGCTCAGTAATATTTTTGGGGATATGAGAAGATATTGAGAAGCCCTATCAAGAACAACTGCAATAGGAAACCAATACGTGCAGCTGGTTGACTTTAAACAAACCTAAAGTTGAAAAGACTGATGACTTAGATGCACAGAAGGCAGAGAACCTTCAATAAGGTCAGAAAGCCCTCTCTGTAACTCTTGCAGTAATTTTCACCCAAAATGATTGTTGGTAATGCCGTAAGGAGAAAAAAACCACCCTTGTCATGCACATCATTCATAGTGTTATAAATTGAATAAATTTGCTATGAAAATTACTGGGAGGAAATACCTAGGGAATACAGGCTTTTAATAGGCTCAGTGCCATTCTTCAAGCTAACGGGAGCCTAACCGGAGTGTTTGGCATTATCCTTGCTTTATACTGCTGTAATTCAAAGCAAATTTTGACCATATTGCCTTATGCAGATATGGTGAAAAAACATGCAAGTTTTCTAAGAGATAAAAGATCTTTAGAGTGGTCTTGGTCAGTGGACTGAGGTAGAAATTCTCTAAACGGCTCAAAACAGAGGAACTTGAAATCGGCATGGATGCAGACGAATCATTTTTGCTTGAGTAACCTGATATTTTTGTTTGATTTGCATAATCTTTCTTTTAAGGGGAGGAGAGAGGGAATGCACTCTATATCCTTTACAAAAGCTTAGAGCTTGACTATCTCTAGTAAAAGGACACCATTTATTAATTGATTATTCCTTTCTCCACTGTAGACTGAAATATATTTTCTTGGGATTTTTTACTTCCAAATAAGCTTAAAATTAATCTGTAGACTGAGCTGTAGGAACTAGAGTAGATTTCTCATTCAATAACTGGAGGGAGTGTAGCTTTTAGCCTCTTGGCTTTCTCAGATGGATAAAATCTTTGGCATAGGAGTCATCTCCTCATCACTTAGGAGATGAGTTATCAACTTGTCGAGCAGTGTAATGGCACTGTCACTGTTCTCAGTTGCTGACAAAGGGCAATTGTTTGTACTGATCTCGCTCCTAATTCTGACTGCTGATCTCAGCCTTCTTACTTGCACATGTTTAACCATGACCAGGTTAGGTATTTTCCAGAGTCACATCTTGTTTGTTTGAGTTGAGTTCATTTCTTTTACTGTGGTCAGTATCATCAATGCAGATACGTGAGTTATTTCAGCCTGGGCCATCATTCAGTCCACAGCTGGACAGTCTAGCTGTGCTGTTTGGGGAGGATTTGTTTACTGATCAAGTAGGGCAGGGGAAGTCATCTAATACAGCAGAGGAATGCGGGTAAAGGACAAAAAAGAGCACGCGCTGTCACAGTAAGGCACAAGATGTTCCCAAGGCGTTGTGTGTTTATATAGCTATAATATATATTATATTTGCTGCTGTTCAGATTGTACCAACATGTTATCCAAGTGCTAAAGACCCCGCACTTGGAAAGAACAAAGGAAATAGTGATGTCCCTGTGTCAGAGAGCGAGATGTGGGTCAGAGAAGTGTGATAACTTTTGTGCGCTGGGCTTGGTAGAGATCCAAGGTCGCTGAGCTATTTGCTCATGGGTTGGCTTTCACCTGTATGTTTTTGCCAGGGTTACTGCAGTGACAAGAATACTTGTCACTTGCAGGTGACACGAGAAGGTGGAACTGCTCCATGTAGCGTTGGTGTTAGCTTGTGCAAGCGTAAATTGTATTTGAAACCTTATCTCAGCCTAGAGTCTTGGATTACAAAATCTTTTTTTTTTTCTCCTGTTTTACTTACATGTCTTATGTGCTGAAGTACTTGTCCTTCATGGAATTGGGCAGCTGATTTCAATGAAGTTTACTAACATTTCCTGAGAATCACTAGCTGATCTTGTGAGAAAGGAGCAGAGATGCATAGAGAAGCTTTAGTTGTCTGCCTGGGTCTACCATCTTGCATGTTTCTGAATTACATGCTTTCTCCTTCTGTTACCTACATGATAATATTTAGAGATTATGTATGTTTTTCAGGAGTAGAAAATTGTCTTTAAATTTATGGAAGTAACAGTTTTTGAAATGATTCCCTGAAGCTTAATAAACATTTCATAAACAAACAAACCTCCTGTAAATACCTATAAGGAAAAACAACTAAAATCCTTAATTACAAAAGATGCCTCTTTATATTCAAAATCTTTGCCTTGTTTTCCTGTCAGACCTCATTTCCATGAAGGGATCTCTTTCCTAAGGCCAGCAGTGTTGCTGTGATATAGGAGGAGGTAAACTTATATGACAAAGGATGTGGAGAGGCCAAGCCCTGCCTTGACATTGACAGGGACAATCAAGTTATTGAGGAGTTGGTGTAAAAGTTGACTGCTTCATGGAGAGAGATGTCACCTGGCATTCTGGTTGTGTAACACTAGCTGTCCTCTGGCAACATTTATACTTGCCATTTCTATCTTTTCAGTTAGTACTCCCAATTGCTTTTTGGCACTTTTTTGAACAGCTCCAGAATGGATGTTTAAGCCAAAAACAAAAAGTGCAGGTGCATTGATTTGCATCTCATCTGATCATGCTGGTAGCAGTCATTGACAGGAGGGACTCTTCAAGATACTGCTGTTAATAACAAGGAAATAAGTTCTTATTCATATATGCGTCTGTGGTGTTGTCAGAACTTAACCTTCTAATCAGCCTCTGTTACTCAGGTCGCATAGTTTAGAGAACCACCGAAATGGAAATCTAATATCCCTAATGAGAGAAGGTAGATCTTTTGCTATGAAGCTTATTTACTGTTTATCTGATAGGCACAGAAGTGCAGATGTGAATGTTTGATATTCTGAGTAGTGCCGTTTGTTAAGGCGTAGTACTGTATGTTAATAATTATGGATGTTAATTGTAGAGGGGAACTGAATTATGACTTTGGGTGCCCTCATTAGGAGGGGACTGTGCATAAATGATCCTGGGAGGCTTTTTTAATTGCAGAAAACTTGTTTCATGGTGTCTTCCTTGCCTTTTTCACCAGGAGATAGCAATTTACTACTGTTTCTTCAAGCAATGAATGAGGCACTGCTGCCCAAGAGAGGGGAGATGAATGTGACTCAGCTTCCCTAGTTCATTCCCAACCTTTTCTCACCTTTACCCTCTTCTGTCCTGTTTCACTTCCACATGCCCTGGGTTTGATTCGGGTAGTCTGTGCAGAGGCGTGTGCCCACCTTCGTGTGGTGCACATCCTGCCTCTATGGATGTCTTGCTCTGTCAAAGACTCTTGGAACACTTATATTCAGAAAGAGAGAATTGCTCTAAGAGGCAGTGCATCAGATGGCAGATGGTGACCAGGCTCCATGATTCTCCAGGCACCCAACCATATATGTGTGCACAGGGCCATGTAATTTCAGACACACGTGAATCAGGTGGAGTTATCCTGCCACCAGTAGGACTTTGCACTTCAGGAAACTCAAATAATCCTCTGTGCCTTTAAAAAGGAAAGTAACCTAGGCCCTATGGAACTCTTTAAGTTGCCTGTGCACGCAGCTAATTATTTTGAGATTGAAACAGCACCTTTGAAGCTTGTCTATGAAATACATAATTAAAGTATTTTGTGTTCTGTCATGCCATTGGACAGCTAATTGAAAATCACATTGTATCTACATAATGAGACAAATAATATATGCATTTGTGCACTGATTAAATGACTTGTCCCATACTCTTTTTCCCCTTTTAATTGCTACGATGGCAACTGGCAGAAGAGGACCACGTGCTGGGCTTTCCTTGATCAGCAAGTCTAACAGACACAGAGTTACTGTTGGGGACTCCCATGAGCTCAAATAAAAGAGAGCCAGAAGGATAGGACTGCTGCTTCCAACAGTTTCTCTACAGATGCTGAAGTAGCTCAAAGCACGTTGGGCTTCCTGCTGTGTACATGGCTTGCACATCATCTGCCCGAGTTTTATAAATGAACAGAACATAAGTATTATGGTGAGACTTGAACTCTTTTGCCTGTGTCCTCATGTAGGATCAGGCCACCCAAGACCTTTGGAGATGCCCAGGTGGCGCTGGCACAGGAAGGAATCCCTGCAGAGCATCTGGTGTTCAGCAAGGGTGTTCAGGAGCTCCTAGACCCAGAGCAAGTGGCCACTGGCCACTTACAAAGTGTGTCATCCTCTTGAGGATCTAGTGATAACTTAGAGGAATATTAATGCCAGGAGTGCATTCCTCTTAGTCCTAGTGTACTTTTTTCCTCTTTTTTTTTTGGTTTCTCTTTTGCTCCCAGCAAAAGGTGAGCAAGTTTTGTGCTATGTTAATTTTCATGGTGCCACAAGCATGTTTTTCTCTAATTCTTGGCAGATAAGAACACAGAGAGGATTCTTTTGCTTCCTTTTCCCCCATACATGGGGCATTTGTGAAAGACGGGCGGACTCTGAGGAGGACAAGAGTTATGTACATCTCTCTTGCTGTAGCATTTAGACATATGGAGAGGCAAACTTGAATACATGAAGTAGCACAGATATTTGCAGGAGCTGCTCTGCCAGGGAAGAAGAAAAATTCCAAGCGAAACAACTCTGAGGAGAATTCTAGTCTTGTCCTTCCATCTGAAAAGCACCATGGCTCCATGCCGCAGTCAGGAGGGCTCTGGGAGGTCATTTTTTTTTCTCCAGAAGATTCAGAACAGGATCAGGATTTGACTAAAATGGATCTTGTGGCCTTATTTTTTTCCCAATTATGGCTTACATGAGCTCTTGCTTCTCATGGTAAGAACTACTTTCTAGGTTATTAGCTCATTCATTTGGTCCTAGAATTGCCTGGGAATATCTGGTTATTTCCAGTTACATCCTTTAAAATGGCTTAAGGAATTGCTGGAAAGCAGTAACTGCTGTGACTTTTGTCATCTTATGGCGGGGGGGAGGGGCGACTGCTAGTATTGACTGGTAGCTGATTTCTAGTAGCCGTTCAGTGGATGTAAATGAATGAAACTAAATAGGTGATAGAAAGACAAGAGGAGTTCAGTCTCAGCTCTCAAGATTTGCCCAAATTTCCAAGACTTCTGCTGCACTCTTTATTCAATGTCCCATCAGTTCATCCTGGGCCAGTTTCATTTATATATGCATATGTTCATCTCTATGTTCCTTACAGGAAATAAGTAATTTGCCACAGTCTGCAGTTGTGTAACCACTCCCAGGTTTTCTGTGCAGCTCTTGAACTTTCTGATTCCTGAAAATGTCACAGTGCATTAATGCCAGCGAAACAAAGACGAGTAAGGAAGAGTGCTGATGCAGCACTTTGCATCGTTTAAAATCAGGCAACATGTCCAGATTTTCAGGCTGCAGTTGCTCAGGGTTTCCCTTCACTTGAGCTTCTGCAGTCAGGGTTTTCCAGCTGTGACGTCATGACACAGGGAAAAAGGTTATAGTCATTTAGAATGGCTTTAAATTGTGTTGCACAACTGCTTTCTCTGCTGTTAGTGCCTGACAAAGATCTGGTTTCCAAACAAAGGCAAATAGGAGAGAGTGAGGGAGTAGCCTTTGCAGGAAGGAGAATATTGCCTGTGTGATTAAAGCTCTTGTATTAGGCTGTGGTTTGTGAGGAGAAGCAGCATGATCTTCACTGATCTGCTTTTTAAACAATGTTGAGGATTAGCAGAGGGGCAGCAGATGCACCTATTGAGCGGCAGAGGAGGAGATTCAAAGAGATATTGTGCAGATGGGAGATGATTACTGCACTGCACTAGCCTGCATGTGCCAGTCGGTCCTCCTAGCGCTCCGCAGAGCGGCGCTTGCTGTCTCCGTCAGCCCGAGCACGCGCAGCGCAGAGCGGCTGCCACAGCCCGGCGCTGGGCTTGAGCCTCTCTGCTCAGCCAAAGCAAGCGAGCAGAAAGCTCCCCGTGGCAGCCATTCTGCTCTGCCTCTAGCATCCTACGGCAGGCACAGCGCGCTGGGGTATCGCAGCCCTCCCTGCCCCTCCCTAGCGTGGTCTGAGAATCGCCTTAACCCTTTCCCTTTGAAAAGCTTGTTCTAATGAAGCTGCCTGTCAGCTTGCTGCAGAGCAGGTTTTCTCCTAGGGCACGGCGAGCAGAATGATGGGGAAGAGGAAGAAGATTTTTCCTTCCTTTTTTCACCATTTTTCTGCCATTAAATCTAGAAATCAACATCCTTTCTGCATCTGAAAATATACTGTTGCCATTTCTTAGTTGTTCTCATTAAAAGGAGCATGAACTTGAAAGCTCCTTCACCAAATTTGTACATTTGCTTATAATCTGTGGGGAGTACCACAATTCTACTGTCACACATTCTGGTGCAAGGCTGGAACAGACCTAGTGATAGAAATGGAATTATTCTTTTTCCACTGTAGTATATATGTGTGGAATTTTGTCCAAAATACAAAAATGATGATCAACAGACCAAGTATTTATAATCTAACTTTTAGTTTAGAACTGAAAATATACTAATTCTGAGTCATTTTACTGTCTATTATTATTATCAGAGCTTCTAAAAATTGCATCCTGATATTTCTGTCTGGTTCCTCCCTTTCTCTTCCTTCTGCTTTTTCTTTTTGCTTCTACCTGCTCCTACCAGTGTAAGATGCAACTGTAGCATCTGCTTCATTTCCAACTCTGCCACTGGGTTTCAATGTGACCTTGGGCAAGTTACCTAATCTTGGTGCCTCTGGGTCTTTATCTTCAAATAGAAAAATATTGTATAATTGTTCTTACCCTTTGACTGCTGTATCTATTTGGATCATAACCCTCTACCCCAAGGCAGAGCCTGTCACCTATCATGTGGATGTATGATTTTTATCACAGCAGAGTTCTAGCTTTGGATTGACTCTTCCAGTAGCTCTGTAATAAAAACAATAATATTAACTCCACAAGGCTCTCCATCACTTAATTGGCTCTGTGCTGTGTAACATATTTTCTCTTTAAAAGTAGTTCTCTCCATAGTCCTGTTCATGAGGCTCGAAAATAACTGGAGAAAGCAATTTTTTTTCTCAAGCATCCTATCCTTTTTGTGTTAAATGTGTCATAACATTAGCCTTTTCCAGTAGCCGTCTGGATATTACCTCTTGCTTTGAAGGTCTGTTCAAATGTGAGCAAGTGAAAGAGAGTGCAAATTCTTCTTTATATGTAAATATGAATATCTCTTTGTTTCTTGCTTAATCTAATTCTACCAGGTTTAGCTCTGTAGCCCTACGGCTTTATAGAACTTTTTTTTCACTTTAAGAGGTTCTGTTTAAGGTTGAAACGCACCTGAAGTATCCATGACCTTCCTATAGCGCCCTGTTCCTCTATCTGAACAGCAGAGTTGTTATATTTGTCAGCAGGTAAGAAAGATTCCTTGAGAACCACAGAGGAAGGCTCTAGATGCCGCTACGTAGGCACAGAAATGCTGTTGTGGAGGTAGGAGTGGACTGTGGGAATGCATCGTTGGTTGCGCTTTTGTTGCAGTATGGCCTGGGGCTAATCACCTGGCCTAGCTGCAAAGAGATGAATCATCTGAAAAGCAGGATAAATGCTTTTAAATCATTTGTATTTGAACCAAGGTGACTTAAGTCCTGACTGTTTATTGCAGTTTAAATTAGTAAACAAAATATTTTTCAAAAGAATAGTTGGCTTTCAAAGTGATGGCCATCAAGGTCTATTTGTTTGAAAAAAAAACAAACAAACAAAAAAAAAAAAAAAAACCAAAAAAAAAAACACAACAACAAAAACTCTTTATACAAAATTCAGTGTTGTATTTGTTTTTCTGTAATTGGTAAAATATTCTGAACCTCTACATATGCACCAAAGTTATAATGCAGTTAAGACACATTTACTTGCATCCTTTTTAAAAAAAAAAAAAAAACCAAAAAACTTTTATAGATAGGCAACTGGAATTTTCTACTACCTGTAGATGGACGCACATTTATTACTTGTAATTTGTGTCAACCGTGATTTGGAAATTGGAGTACAACTAAAATTGCTGCAAAAAAATTAAACATCATTATGTAGTATTTGAGTGTGCTGTTTCCCTTTCAAGGTAAACATAAATGGAAAAAGATTTCAAACTGATTATTTTCAGCAGTTTTGGCAAAAAAAAATCTACTTCTATCCAGGCACTGTACAGAGCTCTCAGTGCAGACTTTCCAGTGCCTTTCAGTGTTGACTCAATGTTTTTCAGGCTTTGAAACACCGACTGAGTGATGCTGGGGTCTGTAGTGAGTGGAGATATCCACTTGTTTTTAGGATGAGACTGCTAGTACCTGCAACCAGAATTTGGAGGAGAAAGTCTTGGCTTCAGTTACATGTGTCATTACCCTTCCTCCTTTAGGTAACTCCCAAAATGGATTGCTTGACAGTGTTTGTGGTAGGGGCAAGGCTGGCAGATAAATTTAATTGGGCTAGGAAGAGGGTCAGGTATCGTCGTGTGCTGTGAGCAACTTGTTCAGCCCAGCAGTGACTCTCTCCTGCTGCCTGAAAGAGCCTAAGCAGAAAGCAGAGCGTGATTTTTATGGCCTACTGTCCTGCAAGGGGATGTGAGCTGGAAAAAATCCAGAAGGGAGGGAGGAAAATAAATCTTGTTTTACATATCAAGCTAATAAAAGCATGAATTTATCACATCCTTGGCCCACTTGCTGTGTGCCTGTATCAGAGCAGAAGTGTGTGGAGCCAGCCTTGGCCAGCAAGGGGCTCGCTCATAGGAGTGCTGTGCTATGACTGGAGAGAAACTAGTGGCTCCTTCATGTTGTCTTTTTCATTCACTGCCTCTCTGCTGTACAGCATCTGCTCTATTTCTCTGTTGCCTTGTGCTAGCTAGACAGCTTTAATGGAGAGGTTTTATTTTAGGAAAAATGGTGCAGAAATATATTTAGTGTAATTTAGATGCCATTTTATAAAACTGCTGCAAAGAAGTACTGTTGTTCCATTAAACATCCTTAACATCCTAGAACAACCTGAAAGTATTTGGTGCTCATTAATAGCTATAGAGACTGAGTGGAAGGAAAGCATGAAGTGAAGCCAGTGCAGAGGTTTGTCCTCTGGTGTTCTCAGAAGCTGCTGTGTAGGGCTGAATTAGATCAGTGAGTGATTTTCTTGTTCCTTTGAGACAGAATAGTCTCAGCACAGAAATCAGGATAGATTTCTTTGCAAAAGTTTCCCTAGTTTTATGTGAGAGCATAAAAGAAGTTTGCAGAGTGGCACCCTAAGTGTTCCCAGTATGGCAAGAATTGCTTCAGGAAGCAAAATGCTGTTTCTGATTTGTAATTAATTTGTCTCCTTTATCTAGCAGTAGGTGATGCAAATGTCTGGTAATGTCTCTTACATCAATTGGAGAAGGTGGCTAAGCCTCTGTCATCTTTCACACTTAAGACGTTATCAATCCCGATTTTTTTCAGCATGTCATTCCTGGCCCTGCCAAAACCTTGGCAAGAGGGCTGCTCCCTCTTGTTTTCTTTTGCACCATCTCCCACTCTGTAAAGTGCTTCAGGGGAAGACTGAAGCAGATTGGTCATAATCCACAGCAGATTCAGCTATTTTTTCTCCTTAATGGTAGCTCCTAGGATGCCAGCACTGGTCAGTTTGGCCCAAATGAGACATTATGCTCAGGCGCTGAGAACTACATCCCTGAAACCACTGGAATCAGCAGCACTAATCCACCCACATTTTATGGATTAACGCTGTTGGTCGGTCTCCCGCGTTCTGCCCACTTCTCCCTTCCAACACTTTAGCTCACTTTAGCTTAATTGGAAGTGACATTGCTCTGTACTGTATTGTATCCAACCTTTAAAGACTTATTTCTTTAACCCTATTGCTAAATAACTGACCATCTGCTACCCTGATATTCTTCATCCCCTTTCCAACACACTGCCATCAAGTGCGGTTTGGAAGTTCCTGCTCCAGCACTCACTCACCTGGTCCCTGCTGTGCTTTCCAAAGACACCTTCTAGTCCCATGTAGCATTTAGTGCAGTACACAAAGGAAATGTGATGGACAGCTTCAGAGCAGAGCTCACTGCAGCACAGATGAGTGGAGAAGATAGGCCAAAATTTTCAAAGAAACCTGAACATCTGGGATATGGAAGTTCTTTATTCTGTGCCTCTTTAAATAGAGTAGTGGTTAGTGGGATTTACAGTTGCTACTGTCGGCAGAGAATTTCCATTTTTATTTGACAACTTGTAATCACAAGAGACCACAGACGTGCCATAATTCCCTTTAATCTGACCAGAGGGGAACACCTTTGCTCTCTCCATTCTGTTTTTCTCAACTGCAGCTATGATCAGCCTCAATTTAGACAGACCTTATCAGAGAAATAAGATTTTCTCTCTGCATTTCTGTGCATGTCCTGCAGGGACTTCTGTGCCAGGAAAAGCAGAGGGAAGAAATGCTACTGCCAATAAGCAGAAGTACCGGAGGCAGGTGATTGGTGGCTGTGGCTGGTGTTAAAGACTCTAAGAAGCTTCTTTCTACAAGTAAATTTGGCCCTCAGGAAATCTAGGGCATGGCCTTCTGCATCTGAATCCATGGGGTTGAATCTGCTGCACGCTGCATTCTTAAGGTTCACAGTGCACATGTGCTTTCAGGGGCTGCTGCATTGCCTGCATACAACTAGTTTATTTACACTGGAGGCCTTGTTGAGTAGCACTCAGTGGTCTGGCCCAGATCCTGGGGAGCAGGTCGCCTTTGCAACTGTGTTGTGGCACTGTGGTGTGACAGTACCTGGGTCACTGTGTGTCTCAGTGCTTGCCATCTCACTTCTGGTTTGTCCACCTCACAGTGTCGCGTTCAAGGCTTTGCAGATGATATTACCTTAACCTCACATTCCATCTGTGCTTGAAGACTGAGGTTTCTCCTTGTCCTTTGCTAGAATTCCTAGTTTCTCAGTAAAAGCCTCTTCCATCATTTCCATGATTTTTTTTTTTTAATTCCCCTAAATTATTTGGACCGTGATCCCTGACTCTCACTGTTAGGCAGAGGGGATCACTGATAGGTGCAGATTCTGCTGATGGTGTTTCTTTTCCTGACAAATAAAAGCTGTTCAGCTGCTGTAGATTCCCTTATTCAAGGCAACTTGTACATACCCCCCAATCCTGATTGCTATAGCATTAATGTGGGAACAGGCTGATCTCACAGTACAAATGAAGATCTTCAAAGGTCCTAATAATGCAGGCGGTTCATAGTATGAAGCTGAAGAATGTAAGAGTGTAATATTTATAAGCACAAGACTATTTTCTGTCGTCTTTACAGGCTGCATCCCTTAAGGCCAGTGACTTTGCAGTAAGTGATATGCGCTTTGTCTGATGCCATTGTTGCTGGGTTGTGCTGCATTATCTTAGCGTGTTTATCCCCGGTGTATGTCAGGATACTGAATGCACCCAGCAATCTCAATTGCTTCTGAGCTGGCTCCTCTTGGGAGCGCGCATGCCTCCAAGCTGACACTGAGGTAGCTCCTCTGCAGCTCTCATTCGTAGACTGTGCAGTGTTGCACTGCCTTGGAGCGGCTGTGAGGGCTGCACCTGTGCGTGGTGGGAACTGGAGTAACTTCCCAGGAAGTCATGGAATCCCCCCTGCATACTTAAAGGGGGGAAGAGCAGGTGCTGATGTGTGAGTGCCATTCCTGAGGACGGCATTTTCTTTACCTTTTCCCAAGGTTTTGTAGTTGGTAGGGTGAAGATACTTAATAGTCTTTTACTGTGTTACGCTTATTTCTGTATGCTTCTCCATACTTTGTCTTGCTTTCTAAGGTAATTTTTTTGGAAAGATTTATCATGAGTCTTTTGACAATGTGTTCTAACTGGTGGCAAGAAATACAGAGAAAAGAACCACCCTGGAAATGAGATTCTCTGCTGGCATTTAGAGCAATTCATCCTCTATCTATCTTCACTCTTGCTCTGGCTTTGAACTGCTTGTGGGGAGCCTAACGGAAGGACGTTTATGCTGATACCAGACTGAGCAAGACCAGAACTGTTTCCTGGGCAAGCAGATGGTGCAGTTAAATATCCTGTACTATCAAGATTAACAATCCTGCAGATTTCTTTTGCCTTAGTAGTAGTTATCATGTTCGGGGCTCACTCACATGTTGATAATGGCTGGTTTTGGTGCAGCTGTGAGTTCTGCTGCGAGGTCTTTCAGGTCTTCGATCTCATTCTCTACAGCAAGACTGAGAAAGCAAGGAATAGATAACCATAAGTTGCTGACAAAGGAACTGATGCACAGTTTCCACGAATAGATGAGTCTTTATGTTGACTTCAGTAGACTTCAGCTCAGACACAGAGGATTGCCCCCTATCTCCTCCAAGGAATTCTTCTGTAGGAGAGAAAATCACTTTTTTTGATCCTCCAACCTGCCACCTAGTGATTGTGGTATGAAAATCATGGAACAGCAACATGCCACAACAATGCACTTTTGCGGCCCAACATTCACGCTGCTACTCTTCAATAACCGCAAGTTCCTGCCCAAGTTCCAAACTGTGTCTCGGGACTTACTTAGACTCCACCTTAGACTCAGCCTCTCTGGTAAGAATGGCTGAGCGATGAAACTGTGTATCAGAAGGTCAGCTGAGGTGTGTGTGTTTGTGTTTATCCAACTATTTTCCTTCTGAAAGGAAATTATATTTGGTTTGTTTTCTTTCTTGTGGAGGCACAGCTGACCTTGCTGTCTAGATATTGCATGGTTTCTCATAAGCTTCAACATAAAGTAATGAGGAGGTTGGGCCGTTTCTGTAATCGTGTATTGGATTTGACCCCCTCTTTCCCCTTTTTATAAGGAACACAGTGAATCAGTTGTAGTGAAGTCTGTAGGACATGACCAGGCAACTCCTGTTATTCTTGAAGAAGAAGCAGATAAGCACTTTCTGCTCCATTCTGTGACCTGAGCCATTATTCTCACATTAAAGAAAATACTTTTGAAAATTAGGTTTTTATGCGCCTGTTTCTGTTCATTAACATGATAATAGTCTAATTAATCTGACCTTTAATTCTTCTTCTGTGACTTTCATTTTCTAAGCCAAAAACCAGTTTTCACTTATTCTTTCTTACCATTGTCCTAATCCAAAGGCTTCAGACTTTTCATATTCCGTATAATTATGGAAAGATATTTTGGTTTCCCTGCATTTGTAGAGAGATTCATCCTATCCAACGGGAGAAGCAGACCTTTGCAGAGTATCATCACATCTCTGGACTCAGTTTTATACAGTATAATGAAAAAAATCTTCTGTGCAGTCAGGAAGCACTTTAAACATTTGATCACATTGAGCCTGCAGATGCCCATGTGTAGGACTCTAGCTCCTAGAGTCATATGAAAATATCAAACCAAATGGACTTCTTTCCAGGATCAGTAGCATCCTGCAAAGCCGTGTTCTGCAGGTCTGTAAAGTTGCCATTAGGAAAGCCAGGATCTTTCCCTGACCCCTTGTCTCTACTGTAGCCCCAGGGAAAGCCTAGAGCTTCCCAGGGACCTCTCTTCCCCCCAGTAGCCTCCCCCACTGCATCACTCCCCTCTGTCCCCATGTCTAGCCGGCAGCTGGGCAGCAGGCAGCACGGCAGCCTCTGCTTATTCTCCTGCTGATCAACCAGTCCGTGGTGTCTCCTAGCCAGCCTGTACGGCTAAACTTGTCCCCTCCTTGTGCTGGGAGGACAATTTTCCTGTTGTACATGGCAGCCTATGGTGTGAGGGGCTCCATATGAATAAAATGTGCTGAATGCAGAGCATATGTCCTTGGAAGAAATCTGTAGCTGTGAGAGTACACAGCTGCTGTCCAGAGTGTTTTTGTCCTGGTTGTATATAGGCAATATCCCCCTGTCATGAAGAAGCCCTTCTGGAAACCGTGGCGAGTGGGATGTGCTGCATTGCTTGTGACCTGCTGCTTGGCATTTTGTTCATCACATGGGTGTGAGTGTAGTTAATCCAAATTACTTCTCAAGACGTTACTGAAGAACAGCATATCTGCAGTCAGTGAAAATCCTGTTAGGGATCTATCAGAGGATGATTAAGAGATGTCAGAGGGCAGAGTGAGGTGTATCAGCACTAAATCGGGTAGATGGAGATTATGTGGTGAACCTAATCTCATGAAGAACGTGACTTCTGCCTTCTGTGTAAGGTTTTCTGTGCTAGACCCCCTTTCTAATTATCTTCTTAATATACATATAATCTAGCTGAAACCATCTTGGCTGAAGATTGGATGAAAAGAGAGTCAGGGCCTCCTGACAGAGGCAGGCTAGGGCAGGGTGGGAAGGTGCAGTGCAGAAGTGGGGAAGATGTGAGAACTGAGCATAAAAGACAGGATTAAAAGCAGCTAAAAGAAGAGCAGCCTCTGCGCTGCATGCCCTCCCCTCGTCAGCGCCTCTTCCYGTGCTGCGCAGCGACCCTTCCTCAGGAGCGTGTCAGTCCTTCTCACTAGATCGCTGGACCAAGTGGGCATGTTGCAGCTCATTACCCAGCTGTTACCTAATTAGAGTGATGTGTTTTCTGTCTTTCCTTAGCAAGGATAGACAGGACTCTGCTGGCTTCCTGCTRCTTCTGCCCACCAGCTGAAAATGGCCATCCTTGGGCATCTCCTGACAAAGAGTTAATGAGATCTGAAGGGGCACTTGGATTTCATCATTCCTCAAAGAGGATTTTTTTAAAGAATTTTACAGCTCTGACTGCTCTGGGCAGAAAGAAGCAAGAAAGGAAGCTTTTTTTTTTTTTTTTTTTTTTTTTTCAAAAATGGAAAAATCTTTTTTTTTTTTTTTTTTTTTTTTTTTTTAAAAAAAAAAAAAAAAAAGTAGAAGAACTCTTTGCTCTGCCATTCTGTAGGAGTGCAGGGCTGCCTGAACACTTTCGCACATTGACTTGGAAGCTGCAGCCTGTTCCTCTCCAGTGGCATGGGGCTTAGTCTCCCTGGTGTTTTTATATAGGAACAAAGACTTGATCTGAACCAGCAGTTCAGCCCGCTAGACCTCACAAGCTGCTGGTAGATCCCGGAGGACCTCAGGGGTTTGTTAGAGTGTGGCTGCTGAATTTACAAAATCAGCACCTGTGTGCCCCTCAAGGCTTGTGTCCTCCTTCCCTGAGGCACCCTATAGACATGGGGGTGTGGATGGAGAGCAGGGAAAGGTGGCACCTCCACAGAGCTCCACAGTCACGTTCTTGCTATAGTCAGGTTTGCTGTGGAGTATTGATTCATGAAATATTGCAAGAAAGAGACCAAGACAAAAATCAATAGGGGTGATGTTGGTTCTATGTGTTTTGATCCTGCTGAGCTCAGAGGATGATCCTACCATAATCTCTGAGACTTTACACAGTGTAAAACCCATTCCTGGCAAGCTGGTGTCCATGTGTGTCTGTGTCCCTTGTTCCCTAGCATAAGGCTTGTGGATCCCCTCACTTCTGAGCTGGTGCTTTGTCCCTCCATTTCGGCACATTGCCGTGTGGCCCTTTGGCTGCCTGAACGAGCATGCAGTTAACACTGCTCACAGCTCAGGAGAGTAAATCTGGGCTACAGCATTTCAGTGTGCAGCTTCTTTGTGCTTTGAACTGAGGCGTGCGAGTGCTGACACTGAGAAGCATCTCCTTCCATGCTCCTGCTCAGCACTTGAACCTCTGGCTTTAGTCCTACTGTAATTACAGTTTATTCAATTTAGAAGCAGTTACTGCACGAGTCCTTAGAACAGCTTTCTAGCAGTAGAAGCTCTCTGTACAGCAGCTTGTGGTCAAATTACTTTATTGTCAAAGCGAGTAGCTCTATCCTCCTTCCTTTAGTTATATAGATGATCCTCTGCTTCCTTTCTCTATATGCAGTTATAAATTGATACCATATAATTTGTATGTCACTTCATATGAGGCTGTTTACTTTAAAGACAGTAATTAGAGATAACAATTACTATTGAAAAATAAACGTCTGCTTAATAAGAAGACCGAGTAATTAAAGACAATTATTGGTTTCCAGAAGTATGATGCTCAGTTACAAAGTTCTCTCCAACACAGCTACGAAGGATGGAAGAAGCGTGTTGCAGGAAGCCAGAAAGTTGTGTACTAGGACACATGAGGAATGAAATGGAAGGTATTAATAAGAAATTATCAGCCTTTTCTTTCCAGATTATATCTGAGTGCAGTTTTCCTGATTTTAATATGTGGAACGTGCATAAGGTTCTAGTCCCTCCCTTTCCTAAGTGCTTTGTAAGGATTAGTCAACTAATCCTTCTACAGAGCTCGCAAAGTAGGTATGCAGATGTCATTATCCCTATTTTACAGCTGTGGAAATTATGTTGCTGGAGGATAAATTTAATTTATTTTCTGCTGTTTAGATCTAGAGTGACTTCAGTACAACCAGCAGCAGTAGACACTGTAACTGCAATAACTTAACCCTACATAAAAACATTGTGTTTGTGAAGATAATAATTGAGAATAAGGAGCAAGAATTCTGTATTCTGAAAACCTTTTCCCATGCTTCACTTCAGTTATGTTAATGCTTTGTTTGCTTTGGAGGCTGATTTTTCTAAACTGACCTCCTCAAGGCTTTGTAGGTATTGCAAGTGCCAGTGCATGTAGTTTTCAGGAATTAACATTAACAATATTTTAAGGTGCTCAGTAGCAACCTTCAGATTGAGAGGTGACATTACTTGTATGCAAAGATCATTTGTGCAAAGTTCACGTACAACATATGTGTGCACATGCTAAGCTCTCTAAGAATCAGTGCTCTTGGATCTGTTTAGTGTGGCATTTTTGTTTCCCTTTTATTTTCAAAGTGGTTGGTACCAGTCCTAGTCTGAGCCCTGAAGTAAACCACAAATGTTTGTATCCTGCAGTGCCTAGATTAAGAATTGCAGAGTATTCATTGACTCAAATTAATTGGCAATTAGTTAACTCAAGTTAAGAGAGGAGTAATATTTCTCTTTAGACATTCTTTTAATTGCTCATCCAGACAAAATAGATGCTTTTGGCTAGACAGGGGCTTTTCACTTTGTTTTTTGAGGAGAAGTTTTTGCGTTCTGAAGTGCAGTGAGCAGCAAGCAGCGCTAGATGTGCAGGTGATTTGCTGTGATGAGCTGTGAGCTTTATGAATACTTACAAACACGTAATTAGTTTGGTTTTATTTCAAAAGAAACGTAAGGACCTCCACTTATCCATGGAAAACTTATAAACATTAAATGTAGCAAATATAACACATTTTCCATGCCACTTTTTGAAGTTTTTGTTGGTCTAATAGTTTTAAAAAACCCACAGAATTCAGTGATTGAAAACTAGCAGACAATTATTTATTAAACCTGAGTGTAGCATAATGAATATTTTTCCAACATAGTGTTTGTTTAAATATTTTCATCGTTGTGTTATTTCATGACTTGTTAGTGACTCTTCCCAACTGATAGTTGGCAGCACTGTCCCCTAGCCAGCTAATCTCCTCTGTCCTCTCCTCACTCACAAGCTCCTGTCCTTTTCAGAAAAGATCTGTGTATCGTAAAGCATTTGCAGTTTTCCAGCAGCAAAATATGCAGACATGTTAGCTGCCAGGACAGGGCAGCATTAGGATGTGGCAGGCCCGTAAGTTTCGCTTTGCTTTCCTTCCTTGCGTGTCAGCTCTCCCTTGTGTCATGGAGGCTTACTTTTTTTCTTTTTTCTCTGTTTTTGTGAAGAACAGCCATATGCTCTCCTCAGTCTTCAGCTCATGGCTTTTAATTATAAATGAAAAGACAATGTTAGCTTGCACATCCCCTGCTCTTGCGTGTGTTCGTTTTTAGTTCTTTCTCCCTGACCTGGAATTACAGGACTGTTTCTGCTGAAGTGCGGTGGCTAAGATCAAAAGCAGCTCCATGTTTGTAACTCATAAGTTGTAACAGTCTGTTTGAGAACCGTAACATGTCGGTGGGGCTCCTGGATCTACCTGCTGGTAGAAATCAGAAGCCTGCCTGGGAGGAGAGAGCATATTTGATGGTTGGAGTGTCAGTTTGCAAGCGATGTCTTCTCTGTCTCCCCAAAAGAGACAACTGTGCAGACTTTCTACATTTTTTTTTTAATTTTAAAACATGAATTGGGAAAAAAAAAAGGAAAACCACACTGAATCTCATGTGCACAAGAGTTCATTCTGTTCTTTAGTACTTCAGTGTAAATTCAGAATAGCTTCTTGAGGGTAATCAAATTTAAGTCAGTATAAAACCATTATAGTAGCATCAGTGTGATTTTACAAGATGAGTGGGGACTTACAATGTTTGATGAACTTGTGCTCTTAATTTTTGTAAGTTGTTTATGTCATGGATGAGAGGTAAGTGTGTCAACGTTTAACCAGATGAGAATGAGAAATTATGACTAGAAATAAGCAGTAAACTTGAACATAACGTAGAAGAGACATGGCTACAAATGACTTTGGGAGTTTTTTCTCACTGTTGTAACCAGCGGTGAAAGGATCAGAAGGGATGATTGACTGTGTGGTGAAAAGGTGAGTGAGGATGTGTAGCAGATTGCTGGCGGTGCTGATGAAACTCCTGCTCGCTTCCCTGGGGACAGTTTTAGTGAAGCAGCAGTCTACCTATTTCATCTGAGAAGAAAAGGACATAGAAGAAAGGATTAAGTCCTATGCTTGGTGTTTGGGTGGACTGCAAACCCTCTGTATTTGCTTGGCGGGTGCGGCGATGCGCTTGACTTTGTAGTTTGGGGCAGGGAGGGAGCTGAACTCTTCACTGCAGCCAAGGAGCCAAGCTCTCTCCCTGTCAATGCAGCTTCAATGCTCATAAATGCCCTGCAAAGCCCAGCAGGTCCTCATGACCCTCGAAGGCACCATCTCTCTTATTCAAGCTTAAACTGAATTAAACTAAACGACATTTTGACACCTTATATGTAGGGTAGGATGAGATGAAGGCAGCGTATTAGGTGTTGAGCAGGATATGCCTGATAAGAGTTGAGGCAAACATCTCACTCAAGTGTAAAGTAGCTTTTTCCAGGTAGGACTTTCTTTCCTACCGGGGCTGGTAGAGCTGAGAGTTCAAGGGACCATGTTTAGCTCTGATACCAGTTTGCTCACTCATGGGAGACACCTTGGTGCGCTTTGGTACAAGTAAAATTTAGATCAAATTTCTGCAGAGGATAATGCTTATGTCATTTATCTTTTTGTTTTAATTAATTCTTTGAGTTTTGTTGCATGATTGTGGTAGTACCTCAGGCACTCTGAGATATAAGGATGCTTTTGCAAAAGTAATCATTTAATTACCCTCTGAGTTGCTTTTGGATGAAAAGAATATAATAAATAATTGCAAGGATATAGAGTTGTAACTGTACCCATTGATGTTTCTCCATTCCATAATGACATTCATCACAGTATTAGCTTTATACAGAAAGAAAAATTAAAATAGTATGGGAAAGTCACATAAATGCATTTTTATCTTGAAAATCAAAGCTTTGGAAAAAGAAGAAATGCAGTGGCTGCTTCTCCACTGCAGACATTTGGCCATCCTGTTTTGCTGATATCTGAGCTTTCATTGAAGCCAAGTGTTGCCAAATATTCCTCTTCCAGTGCACTTAAATTGGAAAAGCTTGTGTCTTACTGATGGAATGTGCTTGGAGTGGTGAGAGCTGGAATATTTCAGCAAAATTACTGCTTTGATAGTAAAAACTGCAGCCCTGGTAGGCCTCTTGGCAGCTTCACTGCCAAATGGTCCTGAGTTCCTTCATTATTCACAAGACTTTATCTGACAGCAGGAAGGACTAATGGAAATTCGTTTTCATATAAATGCTCAACCACTGGGTAAGATACTAATAGCAAAAACCTCAACAGTGGATATATCTAACCAGTTCTTTTTTTTTCTTCTTTTGCTTTCTGTCTTTTTCCTGCAGGACTTGTGAAGTTGGGGGTTCACTGTGTCACATGTCAAAAGGTTGCCATAAAAATTGTCAACAGAGAGAAGCTCAGCGAGTCGGTGCTAATGAAGGTAATTTTCTAATGGGACATTTTTTTTAAAAAAAAGGTTCTTGGCTCTGTCTTCTGTTCCATGCAAAATTAATATCTTTAATTATGTTTAACAAACATCCCTGTCAGTACTAGGAATATGTGCAGCATAATAACAATAATTCAGCAATGGGGGAGGCGAGGGCAGCTGAAATTAAATAAGTGTCTGCATGTGTTTTGTGAACATAATTAATGGTCAGTCTCAGTTGTTAATTCTCTGCTGGAGCAGACGTGTTGGGCTTGAGATACACCACAGTCTAGTGGTGAAAGATCCCTGTGCTAGTGCACTTAAAGGACTCATGGATTTAGGTGGTTGTAATTCCCTTAGTTTCCACTGAGCTGTGCCACTGGAAGCTGTCAAAGATTTTATCCAAGTGCTTCTAGAGGTCAGTGTCAGATTTATGCCTAGTCTTGTGATAAGCATCTCCTTACGTTAGTGCCCTTGACTGGAAATCTAAAAAAAAAAAAAAAAAACCAAAAAACCCCTATACAAGTTTCTTCATTTGGTGATGAGAAAGGCCAAATCTATGATACAGAGGACAGCCCCACTGCAACCACCAGCATCCTACCAGGCAGCGACCTGCAGATGTCTCTTATAATTTTGCATGCAGCTTCCAACACTTTACTGAGGTTAACTTCTGTATGAGCACATAGAACTTAATACTGTCATTTATTCTATGCACTTGTGTATGTCAGTTGGTTCCTAGCACAAGTGAATATAGAAACCTTACTTGGAGCAGAGGGAAAATGGATATTGGAATAGGAAGTCACACAAAGTTTACTTTTCAAGGAAAGATTCTTAAAGTTTATATTCAATTGTGGTATTTTTCAAACTTGCATTTCTGGGATTTCAGGAAAATGTTCTCCTGCAGTATTGTGAATTCAAACAGTGTTCTGGTAAAGCTGCCTAGATGTTAGAAAGTGTGATAAGCAAGAAAACTGCAGCTCAAAGGACCATTCAGCATGAAGGGAACTCAGCAAAAACAAACCACGCACGTGAAAGGAAAAACCTAAGTGAGGCATTAAGCATTTTGAATATTTTCAGGAGTAACATACTAGGAATATTTTTTATAAAACATGAGTATTATGATAGCAGAGACATACTGTCAGTATATGGTAACTTTTAAAAACATTGTATTTACCTCATTGATTTTCAGAGTAGGAGGCAAATCATTTAGCATAGCAAACTGATCTCTCTGCTTTAGTTTATTTGCATTACTCCAGTTGTAGCATAAAATCTGAGTAATGAAACAATGTTAGGCCCTTGTTTATACAGCCACATGCTGAAGAGGGCTACGTGTATTCCTTACCATCCTACAAGGTCTCCTCGAGAGGAAATTATCTCTTTTGTCAGGATTCTCTTCTGCAGATATTCTCCTGTGATATTTTCTCTTTCAAGGATTCTGTACCCTGTGCTCAGGAACAACATATGGAATTGAAGTACTTAGCTCAGTTCTCGCCTAAACTCAGTAACCAGATGTCTTTTCAGGAATGCCCCAGGTCTGACAGTCAGAGGCAGGCTGTGAGATTTGTAAGTAAATTTGGATTTCACTGTGCTATTAGCCAGCTTAATCTAGCCTGGCTGAAGGGGAAACTGCTCCCAGCTTTCAGCAGGCCCAAGGTGGCCATTGCCAAGCAGCCAGCTGACAGGTTGCTGGGTGGCTTCAGCAGTCACAGGGAAATTGGTGACAGCAAAGCCAAATGTGTGACAATGTGGTGGCATCCTGCTCTGTGAATCTACCCCCTGGCTCATCAGTTCCAGTTCCTATTTTGGCCAGAGGGCCTTGCAGAATGGTCTGTGCATCCAAATGTTTCAAGTCCATGGCCACTCTCCTAAGCCAGGCCCAGATTGATGGTTCTTACTTTAATCTATCCCTGAACAGAAAAACTGGATCTGACAAAACTCACTCACACCTGCTGCACAAAGCTGTAAAACTGCCGTGCTCTGGCTATTTATCCAAGAGCATAAGGAAGGAGTCTGCTTGCAGTCCTTTCAGCATCTAAAATGACAAGCACAGACATGTACAGCAAGCTGCTTTCTCCTGCCTTGCCATTTCTATTTTGATTTGCTTCTTGTAGCCTTCACTTCTCCAGTGCTTTTGCAGTGCACATTTGTTTGATTCTGTGCATTCAGAGAACTGTTTCCTTCTTTCTGCAGCTGCTCTTCATCTGAGCTGTGCAGAATTGCGAAGCATTTGGTAAAGTGCTTTCTAATCATAACATAATAGTATCAATATTTCTGGGGAAAAGAGTTTGGAATTGAAGCAGCTGGTCTCAATTATGAGAACTGCTGCTACAGACATGATGCACAGGCAGCACGCTGCAGTGCACGATGCAGCAAGCGGAGCAGCCGAGCACCTGAGCAAATGCTGCTGAATGCAACATGAGCCCTTCTGTGGGGGCTGCCTGTCGCAGCCCTCTTCCTCTCCCAGGTTCATCTTGGTCCTGCTTAGGAGTGTGGCTTTTGGGACAAAGCTACAAATGGCATGTGTTAGATGAGAATGAGGTTCCTGGTTCTGTTCTCACTTCTGTTTTCACACAACTGGTAAATATTTTGTCCGCTCAAGTGCTTTGTTGATAAACTACACTGATATGGAGAGTCGCTGCCCAAGGTACCTTTTGCTTGCTGTAGCGTAAATCAGAAAAGATGGCCTCTTAAGTGAATAGGTTTTAGGGAGCTTTTTAAGTTGGAAAAGGGCTTGCTAATTTTGCTGGATTACTCCTGCATCATCACTTTGGGAGAAAAAGGAGCTTGGTCCAGCATATAAAAGATAAATGCATGCATAAAGCAGTACAATTCCAGAAAACGCAGGCTCCTAACTGATAGATAAATTTTTAATACTAAGAGAGGGTTTTTTAGGGGTTAAAGATAATTTTTCCTCTGGTGTATCGCATACTTGCTGAAAAGTGTTGGGGAACCTGGTCAGACATACTCAGAAGCCGCTCATCTGCCCTTTTTTTGACTCCTTCCCTGCAAGGAACAAACAAAGGGAAAGCTTCTCTTTTGGTGACCTGTCAGCCAAAACATCCTTTGGAAAGGCAGCCGGGCTGCCGTAGGAGAAGCAGCAGGAGCATAAAGGGTGAAGAGTGAGAAGGGGACAGCTGGCCTCGCACTAATTATTTGAACACACAGACATCCCGAGAAAGACACAGATGTCCCGTGCTTGATGACCCCGACCAGAGCTCCATATGCATGTGCTATGTGCACATGTGCCTTTTGTTTGTTTCAACCATATCCTGGTACTGGCCTCAAAACAAAGCAGGTATCTCCAAGCTGGAGGTGGGAAGGGAGCAAGTCCCTTCCATGTTTCTCTGTGGAGCTCACTTGAAACACAGGTGTGGGCCAGTGGGTGTTTACTTTTGGGCCTTTTGGTGGTGGTGAGCTCTTCAAGAAAACTCTGCAAAAGCAGAGTTGTGCTCTTAAGAAGGAAGACACAGCAAGGAAGGGATCACTAGTTGCCTGGACTAGCTATGTGAAGAGGTGAGAGGCAGGGTAGTGTGTTGGCCTCTTGGAACAGCCAAGATAATTAGGGAAAGCATACAGACAGTTAGGTACTATTTGCTCGGTCTGTTCTACACCTCATTCCTTCCTGAGCTCCTGTTTCTAGTACTGCTTTCTACCTTATCTACTACTTTGCTACCGTATCCTACCTTGATGCTCTCCTTTCTTTTCCACTTCCTTTCAGTTGTTCCTTTTCTTCTCTTTTAGTGCCTGTCAGTTTTTTTCTTCTGTGATCACTTCCTTTATTTTTCTATTACTTTTCCCCTTTTGATATGGAAACTCATGTGATAACTGTCATTGTTTGACTGCAAAAACTGCTGAAACACAGCATGTACTGTTTGGGTCTCCATTCTTCAAGAGGAAATATTATAAAACTGGGGGCAGTTCAGAACAGATCTGAGAGAATACATAAAGAATCAGAGTCTGTCTTTTATGACAGACTTGGGAGACTCAAGTTTCCTAGCTTTAAGGAAGAGGAAGCTTAAGAAATGATGTAATTATGGCCTGGAAATACTTGCAAGGAGGGTAGATATCCGATGACAGAGGCTATCGCAGTCTTGGAAAAATATACATATTGGTAGCTAGTAGTTGATAGCTCTAGATAGACAATTTAAAAATCAAAATAATACGCCCATTTGACCACTAGGCGCAGTTACTCCCTGGAACAAATTGCCCAGGGCTGTGGTGAGTCCTTCTCCATGGAAGAATATTAAATTTAATGTTAAACTGTTCTGGGATTTTCTAAATCCTAGGCTCTAGCTCAGCTTCCACTGCTGTACTCATAGCAGGAAGGATTTGGAGAAGGTTCTGTGATTGGTGTTTTATGTTGCTCTCATTATATTGATACAACAGCCTCTGTGGCCTTAAATTCTTAAAATCTATGAATTTCTAATCACATACTTGAAATCTGTAAGAAATCACTCATTTCTGCCTGGAACATAGAGGGACCTGTGCAAAGTAACTGCTGAAGCACAAATTTAGGCTACTTCAAGTTAAGGTAAAAAAGGGAATTCAAGAGAGCAGCTTTTTTCTTCTTTTTTTTTTTTTTTTTTTTTTTTTTTGAGTGCTTTGCTTTGAGACTTATCAGACAAACTTCAGGACTGTGATGTTGGCTGGCTTAGCTGTTCTCAGCTGCCTCTTGGAGGCCTGATCTACCAAAATTACTAGCAGATGATAAGATTAACTGCAGGGAGAAGCTAAGGCTGAGATAGGGTTAGAAAACGACTGAATAGTGCAAAAGGTCCAAATTCAGCTTTGATCGTGAAAAGGTCGGTTTCCCTGACATTAGGGGGACCTGGCACCAAACCAGAGTTGGACTAGCGTAGAATGTTTTTTAATATATTTAACAGTAGCCAATTTTTTGTTTCCAGCTGCAGTATTTAGGAGTTTAGCTATTGATTGCAGTGGAAATGTTAAGCAGTTGATGAATTATTCTCTATCCCTCTGCCAGTGAATAAAAATGAAGAAGCAAGCTCATGTGATTTCACTAGTAAAATGTGTGCCAGTGTCCTACTTTGATCTAAATACAAGATTTTGGAACTAGCAGTATTAAAAATAGCAAAGAGGTAGAAAAGTATTTCCTTTCATTGAAAAGAAGTCCCCAAAAAATGGTTTTCAAGCCTTTCACCAAGCTTGCCAGGACTCCCTGCTTAAGGAGCACTGCTATACTGCTGGTACTCACCTATTAATCTCCTGATAGATGCTTTTATTTCTGCAAAAGGAGAATATTTGAGATGTTCTTATATTCATAGCAAAAAAAAAAAAAAAAAGGCATGAGAAAAGAAACAAAATATGCCCAGACCACATATTGTCATATTCATATTTTTATCTGCTGCTGAACATGCAAATTAGGGAATGCAAATGAGTATGTTTAGTTGCATGGATCAGCCCTGCATAGGCGTATTGTAAACTCACAAACTCATCCTTGTTCTGGTTTATCTTTAACCTGGAGAATTGCCACATGCTTGTCTGCTTTTAGCACCAGAGAAGAGCAGACGAGAAGCATGTGCCTGTGTGTATGTTTGACAGCACGTAGGTGGTGAACAAACTGCAGCAATGATTGGCACTCCTCAAAGGATGCAAGTGCATAAGTGTGTGCTTGTGCCCCATCCCTGTGCCTCTAGTTTGTATTCAGCGAGCAGCCTGTTTTGCACAGCAAAGCTTCATGTGTGAGAGTCTGTCTTCTGAGTTCAGTCGGACAAAAAAGCACCTTGCTCTATGAAAAACGCAGGGAAATAAAGGGGCTTATTTCCCTGGCTCCCTTCTGCTATAGGGAGTTTGGGACTAGGGAACTGTTGCTGAATGTATAATGCAGAGTGTTTTGTTTGAATCCGGAGCTCGTGGGGAGCATTGAAAGCCTATTCACTTGTCATCTGTTCGAGCAGTTAAAGAAGTCGCATAATTGTATTTTCCTTCGGAGAAGAATCACTCCCCACCTCCACTTTCCACCACACCCACAAGTAGCACAGTTTGAAGTAACCTTAAAGGAGGAAATTAAACAAGGATCACAAGCACAAGATGTACCTGTCAAGTGTGCACAGTGTCTTGTGCTGTCTAAAGTCTGTGTGATCARTCGGGGCATTTGGACAATCTAGAGAAATAATTGGACCTATTCATTTTAACCTGCTTTTATCTCCAGAGACTTGTAGTATTACAAGAGCCTGGCCCAAATCTCTGTTGTATCAAACATATTCGACCCCCAACCCTGTGTGTGCAAACACATACACACTCACACCCTCCTCTGCTCATGCACTGCCTTGGTCAAACAGCAGCAAATGTCCTTCATGAACCCAATCTAAAACTAGTTGAAGTCAACAAATGTTTTCCATTCGTTTCACTTGATCCTGTCCCTAACGCCTGGATGATCATGATGACATGTCTAAATGTGCCCTGTCATCTACTTCTCATCCACCCGTGCAGCAGCTGTGAATAACCAGCCTCTAAAAACCCTTTCTCTTCATCTTTAGCTGCTTCCACTATACTTGCATCGTACTTAGGTTTGGGGTGACGTAGTCGGTAGTTTGCCTTCAGCGTGTCTCGTCTGCTCAAGCTGCTGGGAATTCTTTTCCTTCTTTTCCAAAACCTACTTTATCAAAAGATGCTGATTCACTAAAATGGCTTCTGACTCCATTTTACATTTTGGCTTGCATTTCCTATCCCAGATTCTTTTCTGGAAGCAGTTCTATTTTTTTTTCCCTGGAAAAATAACGAGAATTATAGCAGCAAGAGCTCTAAAAGCAGTGAGATATCAGTTCTTAAGTATATTGACGGAGATCAGAATCAGACTCGAATTGCTGCTGCTCTGATGCACTATAAGCACCATTAACATCAATATTCTGATCTATGCCAGTTAAGATGTAATCTGTCTCTGTCTGTGCCAGGCAGAACATTTGAAGAAAGACCATGTCCGAAGCTCATGCTAGGTTTTAGCTGAAACAACTTTCCAGTGTTTCATACTCTGGCACACTCTTCTGTTAAGAGGCATTTCTTTGGCCAGTATAGCTTATAAGCGYCTCCCATGCCAAATAAAATGTGTCACTCAATGGATTTTTAAATAGTATGACTGTGAGCTGAGGGCCAACCTTGCGCTGTCTGTTAGGGAATGCAGGCCTTTTTTGTTTTGCATTTTTCTATCCAACATACAACTTGGCTGATCATTTGTTAAGGGCACTCCCAGCCTCACTTAATGTATCTTCAAAGAGCATGCTATTAGATAGTTGGCACAAATTTAGGCAAAATCTGGGAAGGCATGTTGTAGAACTGTCAGAGGAGGCTAGACACGATATGTCATTGGTTTGTTTGGCTGCTGTTGAACACATTTTTCAGTCTAGTTGCAGGGCTCTGGGTATTTGGGTACTTCCTCTGTTACCAGATGTCCACTTTGCATTGCATTGCATTGCACACATTGCATTGCATTGCACACATTGCATTGTCTCCTAGCATCCCAGAGTAAGAATGCACTTAACATGCTGGTCCAGGAGAAGGCATCATCTTTGAATGTGCCCTTCTTTGGGTGTACTGTGTATACCTTATACTTTGGGTGTATTGGATATCACCCCAGGTGAAAAATGGACAGTGACAGATGGAAAGTGGTAGGAAATTCTGGGAAACCAACCCCAGGGCACACTGACTTTTGAAGGGGTGTTCAAAACTAAATCAACTCAAAATGGGCAAGCACACAAAGTGGCCAGTTCCTTTTGGAAATCTGGGAGCAATGCTCTAGATTTTGCTAAAATTAACCTACCCAAAGTGACATCTTAGAACTTTTTGATAAGGCAAGAGGACAGTTGTCAACTGTTGTCAACACTTAGGAAGAAAGATCTGGCCTACAAGCGTTATCTCTTGCATATACCAGAGGCAGGAACAGACTTAAACTACTTGCAGCTCCAGCAGCAGGTTTCTCCTTTTCTCCTGTAGGCTAGAAAATATAAAATGAGGAAGAACTGCTAGAATGTGCAAAACTGCCATCACAGACATAGAAGGATATAGGAAAAAGTTGTTACTCCTCCCTATTGAATCTGAAGCAGTATTCCCCTGAGGTGATCATTTACGTACATATTTTTCTCAGAAAGAATTGCTAGTGGATCTCAGTGTTCTGGAAGTCTGCTGTTTCCATCAGGAACCGGTTGCAGTGAGTCCTTGTAAAGGGCTGGGTTTTAGTGCTGCTCAGTGTGCAGAAAAGCAGTATGCATGTCTGGAGTCATATGTGTGGAGATGGTCCCGTAGAAAATACGTGTTGGCATTAGAGGCAGAATAATTTTACCTAGCTATGAAATACTTCATACTAAAGGATTTTTTTTTTTGAGATCTTTTCCTCTTATATTTCCTTCCTAATACCCAGAAATAAATCCCCTCAGTCTAATGTTCTTATCCCTTTTCTTTGATGAATTTTCTCTCTTTGCTCATGCTCTCAGCTGTCCCGATTTTCCTTCCTAAATCCCTTCTGTCCTTTGTTAACCTCCTGTTGTCCCTCACCATCCACTGCAGCGGAGGTTTTTCTTTTCAAAGTAGAAAGGAAAAGCACATGCGCAGTAAAAGAATGCACATTATTCTCTAGCTATATCCTAGGTATTACATATTCATTTTATTATTATCATTCCCACTTCTTAAATTAATCTCCAATTTATCAAATCCATGAACTCTCACCCACTCACTCTGTAAGTAAAGTTTATGATTGCTGGATACAGGAAGGAGCCGTGCATAGCTGTCCCCACAATCATCTGGGGCCCAGTCTGCCCTTTGTTCTGACATAGGAAGATAGATTTAGATTTAGATTTATTTCAAGGAGATTGACATGTGGAAATCCAGCTACAGGTAGGAACATGACTAAATACTGTCTGTAACAATAGCAAAAATCAGGGACCTGTAAACCTTAAAACAATCGTGTATGAGAGGAAAGAGAGCCTTATTCCTGTGTGGCAGAGCAGACCAGCAGTGGTGAGAATGCTTTTAGGTGGAAGCATTGACTGAAAATTGCTCTCCTTTGTATTGAAAGTGCTACCTCTTTCCAGTGATGGAGGCTGTAGGATCTGATCAGTGATGGGTACTAGCCCCTTGCTCCTTGTGGTGCTATGGTGGTGTGTAGTTTGTTGAGACATCCTGCAACTTGGCAACCTGTCTCACATTTTTTGGCAGGTGTCAATAGTTCAGTTTCTCAATGTATCTATTTGGCTGCAAATGCACCCCCAATACAAACTGAGTTAGTATTAGGATTCTCAAATCTCAGGGCTGTAGCAGATGATAGAGCTCTTGAAGAAGAGAGGGCATATCAAGGAAGAAGAAACCTAAGATAACCAGATTGTTACACTTCCAAATCAGGCGAAGGGAGTGAAGCATTGTATGCCATCCTCCCATTCCAAGAGGGACTACTGCTTAGGGCGGCTGGGCTTTGTTTAGCTTAGTTTTGAAAACTTCGAGGAATGCAGATTCCTCAGTTACTCTGGGCAACCTCTTCCAGGGCTGCATTACACTCCTAGTGCTTTTCTGTCCCCTAACATCTAACTTGAACCTTAGTGTGGAACCTTAGTGATGAAAGAGACTATACAAGCATCACAGCTGATGCATTCAATAATGAACAAATTTGTGTCAGTTGTCAAATAAAGACTTAGAGTGATTTTAAAAAAATCAATAGTAGTTATAAGAAAAGCTTAAACTTAGGAGAATTGTAGAGATGATCCTGAATGCAGTTCATAGCAGGAATAGGCAATCAGTGAATATAAGGTCCAAGATCCCACAAATTTGATATGAGAAGAGTCAGGAGCAATAAATGGGTAAAACTGAGGATCAACAGAATTCAATGCCAAGAGAAGGATCCAGCAGGTGCAAGAAAACATCCCCAACAGCATCAGTATCAACACTGTTTAGGACTCTGATTCAAAGGCAAGTGCACTGAGGGGACACTGTAACGCTTAAGCCTCCCTTAGGAACTTGTGATAAAGGCTATGTCTCTCTTGTGGTTAAATTCCCAACAAAAGAGCAAACACATTAGCAGGCAAAGGAAGTCATGGATGTCATGACTGGAGAGATCTCAGTGATCTCTTAGGAGGGGAAATACTGGAAGAGCCATCATGAATGCACTGGGCTAAAATGATGTAATTATTGAACTTCTGTAAAGAAAGATTTGGATACACCTCACATTTTAAGCATAAGTTCTGTAAATATAGTTTGAAGAAAAACTCACAGCCCATAGGTGAAATAGCGAATATATCAGCATACCTTCACTGCATTTCTAAAGAGATGTGGCTGTCTCTGACTTTGATTTCTCACTCTCTCAAATTGCTGGTTCGCACAGAGGCTTGACCTCCATCCTCTGATATCATCTCTCCAGCTGTCCCTTTCATTACGGGTCTCTCTTTCTATTCCACTTGTTTTCCAGGCGCAAATGCAGTTAGAGATGCTGTTTTTTTCTGACCTTTTTTTTACCTGTCTTTTGAACAGCAATGCCGTTTGTCTTATCCTCCATCTCGTCCTTCCTATTGTTATAATTGCCAAGTACTATTGCAAATATATTTTTTTCTCCTGTTTTGACTTGCAGTCAGTCCTCCATGTACCTTGCTTCAGAATACTTCACGGTCATCCTTCTTTATTTCAGCTAGCACAGTGATAACCCCTCAGGCAGCTCTGTTAACTGTGTCCTCAATCCTCAGTTCAACCTTTAGCTGAGTTTAATATCCCTGTTTGCCTTAAGAGCTGCTCATTTGCCCTGGTCTGTCTTTTCAAAAGCTTGTAGAACGTAAATTAGGGTCTATTTTGTGTGCATTCTTAACTTCAAACAAGATGCTATCATTTCTAGTAGTGTGATACCAGATCTGCTACTCTCAGTAGCGCTGAATACAGAATTTAGTACAGCAGGAAACAGAGAAGGTAGAAGGAAAATACTGCAAAAGCCCATCAGAGTAATCTGCTCCTTCATTTGCACGTGCAGGTGTGAAATTTAAAAGTTAAAACATTTTAGTCAATTTATATTGACAGTTTTAGTGTTGTTCTTAAGATAAGGACCAGGGATACCTCAACCCACAATGGTTAGTTTAATAGGAGAAGAAATGGAGGCATAAGTGAAGAATTCAGCACCTGGCAGAAAGGTTAGGTCTTGGTAGATTTAATGCATATGCAACTGCTTAGATATCCTATGCTTAAAGCCTTAACCCCTATAGAAACAATGAATGAATGAATAAGCATCTTGCTGAAGAATATGTATTAATGAATTAGCTTGGATACTTAGTGACATAGTAATTGCAAGATCCAAGTAGCTGCTGTGTACATCAGAATGTGTTGATGCTAGATGGGATTTTCTTCTTTTGATTGGTCTGGTAGCAGGTATTTGTTGTTTGGTGGGGCTGTGGAATATGAGGTAATCCTGTAGCTATCGTAGAAATAAGTCACTGATTTTCAAACAAGGATTTACAATTTCAAACAAGTGGGTGTGAAACCCAGTGGCCCAAGGTCTGGCTTGTCACAAGAGAGCCCTTCTCTGGATGGATTCAGAAGAAGTGCAGCTGTTTGCTACATGACTGAGTTTGATTCTGTGGTTTTATACTGTGCCATCTCACCGACAAAGCTCCAAGTCTCCCTGATCCTCTTGCTATGAGAAATAATTTTTATTCACCCAAAGGCATTTTTGCTCCACCCCTTTTGTGCGTTTTCCAAGCCATAACATCTTTCTTCTCAAACAGATGATTTGATTTTTATTCCTTTTATTCTTAAGTGATTTCCTGAGGGGTGAAGGAGGTGGGGGGGGGGGGGTGAGTTCTGTGCATACAGAAAAACTATTAAATGAAAACCTCATTATAGTAACTTCAAATGGCTGGTTTAAACTGCTGACTGTCCATGTAATTCATTATGGTAAATGTTCTTTGCTTCTGGGCACCTCCCTCTCTCAGTATGCCACAGCGATGCGGGAAGAAACCCCGAGCTTTCTGTGGGATCTTGACGTCCTCCTTTGGTGCCCAAAGCACCAAAGGGCATGGGCCGCACGGGTTTGTGAAGTTAGTCTCTTCCTGCAGAATCAAATTCTCCCCATGGGTCTACTGGTGCATATCTGCATTTACGAAAATACATAAATTAGAAAACCAGAGTAGAACAAGAGTAAGTTTTAGTCAGTAAAAATTGTTTATAGTCTCGTACGTTTGCTTGAGAAATTATGGCTTTGGAAGTGGCAGCAGCATGGGCGCCACTTTGACACCCAGAACATGCTGTAGTGCAAAACATACCCGGCACATTGTATGTGACCATCTAAACAGCTTCAGTCTCTGGAAAGGGAATGTGGCTGCCTTGTGAAAACTGAACCTCTGGGGTGGCAAAGATCATATTATCCTATCAGAGGGGATTTCTCCTTCAGCTGTCCAACTCTGCAAAGCCACGGGGAGCATGTTCTTCCCTCTTTAAACCTGTGTTCAATTCCTCTTTGCTGTTGCACACATCCCATTAAGTCTGTCATTTGTTTGGGTTGTCTACTGGCCATCTCCTGTAAGGGATAAGGAAGTATATGCATGTAATGTTTTCATTTTTTATGAGGCATAATAGTGGACATGCCCTGCCACAAAACATGAAAGGACACAACACAGAAAACAGCCCCAGCAACTCCTGGAAATAGTAGGCAACAGGATCAGTTGTGGATTCCCAGCACTGCTAGGGAATTAACTCCAATAGAATAGGTTAGTCAAAAAGTATATTCATCTTCAAATGATAACTAGAAGCCCTAAGGGAAAACAGCCTTTCTGGCAGCTGTTTTTCTCCCCTTGACTGCTTAGTTTTCTCTTTGTACTTCAGCTTTCTTTTGCCCTCAATTAACCAGTTCTTGATACCTGCCTGGCTTTGTAGAGTCAAGCACTTAATCATAGACGAAGGTTAAACTTTCTTCTTCACAGAACAATTTAGCCTCTGAACCTCCTGCTCCCTCCGCCTTACTCTCTCATCTTTTTGCATTTCCCCCATCCCTGTAATCAAACTTGTCGTGAGTATCAGAAAATGCAGCCCGTTTCTTTTCTTTGTTATTCTGCATTTTGATAAACTAGCATGACCAGCAAATGGGAGCAGTGTTTGTTTGCATGTTAGGACTCCTAGACTGCAGCAGTATCAACTACTTGTTAGTTCGGAAAACTTGCAGCTCCTTGAAAACTTGAAGCTTGTGGGAATGGGAAACTGGGAAACCAGTCATGTTTCAGGTTTGAAGCTGGCTGAGGTTCTCTGCCTTGATTTTGGAGAACAAAATAGGCAAGTTGGAAAGGCTTTGCTGCAGCATCCATGCCTCTACTTGGTTACACAGCCAATATGTGCTTCTTCACAAGGAGTTGGGAAAGGCCTGTCTTTGCCCCACCCTGGGTTCTGGTCACCATCTTTAGCACATTCACAACTCATTTTGGTGCTTTTTTTTCTTGCAAATTGAGCTTACTGACAGACTCTTTCATCCTCTTCTTTTCACTTTATTTTTCTCTTGTGCCAATAATATATCAGACTTCCCAAGCAGTTCTTCATGTCACAACAGTGCCATGAATTCTGCGAGGGAGGCTCACGGAATCCCCTCTGACTTCCTTGGCTGAATGCAGCAGTCCTGTCTCAGCTAAAGCTCTTGTTTGTTGTTGTAGAAAAATTGACAGTCCAGATGTGGCTTGTAGGAGTCTGTGTTTGCCTGCCTTCCCTCTATTTCGTTTTCTTTGTGCAACTTGTTGCTGTTTTCACACTCCCAACTGCTTCGTTTCTCCTTTCTGTTGAATCTCAGAGCACTGTTTGTGCTCAGTGTTGAATAGCTCAGGCAGTCTCTGCTTCAGCCAAATCCTGTGGACAGCTGAGTAACTTTAAGTTATGTAACTCACAGCCTGTCCCAATATATCTTTTCATATGAATAGAAAACAAAGCAGAGGTAAAAACCAAGAGTTTGTTTTATCTGTGGAGCTTCTTGCTATCTGTATAGGTATGCTTTATGTTATTGTAGAAGAGTGCTTTGACATTATGGTTTGGTGTTGCATCTAGAGGAGAGGAGATATCCTGCACTGCTGTGAGACATTTGCCCAGAGCTTTGGCACAACCAAAGCTGGTGCTGCTGAGAAATCTTAAGTGTTGAACCTGATCCTGAAACATGCCAAGCTGAGGATCTTCAACCTGAGTCGTGAGGAGATGGGGATTGTGCTCCTCGTTCTCTTCTAGCAGTTGGATAAAGCTCTTGGGATAAGGAGCCATCAAAGAGTTAGCTTGGGGAAAGTAAGCTGTAACCAGTGCTGCCCTTTCCGTTTCTCCTCTGTTGATGTGGGTTTATGTGCTTTCCACTCCCTTGGTTCCTGCAGCATCTCGAAAACTCAAGTAAATGCAGTCTGCTGAGATGGCAAGAGCAGGCAGGCTGCTGGCTCGCACAGCTCCATGGAAGCGGAGCCATGACCTGCTCTCCTCTGCCACTTCTGCTGCCCTGTAGGATTTTCAGGAACAGGGCTCAGGGCAGCTTCCGTGTGTGTATGTCACTCACAGATCCTCCTGTTTGATATAGGGACCTCCTGGTCACCTCATCTGCCACACAGACTCAGCTCTCCAGGATTTAGCGCTGTGGCTAGAAGGCAACTCGAATCCTGAGAGCTGTCCAGGCCTTTGACCTTGAAGGTTCCTGCAGTTTTTAAAAGCTCATGTGGGTTTCCTGAGGAGATGCAAGAGCCAGTTTTGCAGTATGACTGTGCTCCTAAATGCGCCTGTAAAACTTAATGGCATCTTAGGTTTCCTTGTTTGTTCTTCCTCTGTGGCTAGTGAATCAAGTGTGTCCTAGCTTACAAAAGAACAAGAAAATCTTCTAATTGCAGGTGTCACTACTGGCTCACTTGGTGAAGTTACCGGAAAACCAAGCTGCTCTGGGTGCATGTTAGTTGATTAGATCTACTGACGATGCAGGAACCAGAGTCAACGTTATCCCCTCTGTTCTGGCTGTGCTTATTTTGTGGGAATGACAAAAGTATGAAAATCTTGTTTATGTCATTTGGCTGAGCAGAATCATCTACAAATACACAGCAGGGAGCAGGGGGAGGCTTTTTTGGAAAGCTCTGCCTACTGTGCTGTAAAAACACTTACGCAACGCTAGCACAGCACGGCTGTTGGGGGTACAGCTATACTGGTTAGCCTCACCTGAAACAAGACAAACTAAACCAGGGAAAATCCTGTTCTCCTGCTGTGGCTCCRCAGGAATTTCTGTGGTCACAGGAATTTTTTTAGTCACATCTTGTTGTGCTGCTGTCTGACACAGTCATGTTGGCAGAACCCTGAAGTGCAACCTTTTTTGGACTGTACATATGCTTTTCAGCACACCTATTGCAGATAGGTACCACCTGCCTCTTGCAGGAGATAGGTCTTTCCCGAGTGTCCCGAGAGTCCCAGAATAGTTTTAAATTGGGGACAGGACTATCAAAATAAGATACTGCATGATAATCAGAAAATTTGGTCCTGCAATGCAGCACTATGGAGAAAAAAAAAAAAAGGCGAGCACGAAAGGAAAGGGAGCAGTTTTTCTCTTGCGCCATATAGAGGAATTCAGAGCGAGAGAACTGTGTATTTGGGTCAGCTGAGTCCTAAAGGAGAATTTTTCTGCAGTCTTTTCAATCCATTTTCATATGTTGTTATTATAGATGCCAGACTTTAAAGACAAATATTAATAAGAAATAATCACATAGTTGTAAACTGCCTGCTTTGCTGCTGCTATTTCAAAGACAGACCAGCCAAGCTGCTGAGGCTGTGTCTGCGTGGTGCAACACAGGATCGTGAAGAGACCCATAAGTCAGCTGCAGATGTACTCTTATGGGGAGGCAAATGCTGTAACTGGATCAGTGCAGCACTCAGCTTGGGCTTATTAGCCAGCTTGTTTGGAGACGGCTGAGATGTCTGCCCAGCACGGAAATTTCTTAGTTCTTTTCTCAAAGACCTCAGGTCTTATGTAGGTCTGATCCACAACCCACTAAATTCTAAGCAAGTCTTTGCACTGATTTTGATGCTCTTTGAACCAGACCCTGACATCATTTTGAGGAGCCTCTCCCTCGGGAGTTTTGTTCTCATGTCTCCTATGCAGAGAAATCCTCCTGCGTGGTGCTCTGCAGGGCTAGAAAAAACAACTCATGGAGTGCTGCAGGAATCAGCAAACACAGAAGTGTCACACTGAAAAAGCATCACATTAACACAAAGGATGCTTAGCTTGAAGCGGTCTTCTGGCACATTGTGAGAAATGAAGTAGTAGAATCCAGAGTTCCCCAAGCTGCTTCACGTAACCCCTGTTACTCCGGCTTCACTCTGCTGATCTCTTCCTTGGTTCTTTTGCTCCTCCTTGTCCAGCCATTTCACCCGAGCTCAGGCTGCCCTCCTCACTATGGATCAGCAGCAGTCCATCTGCAGTTCTCTCCCACGACTGTTACCTTCAGTTTTTCTACCTAACTAAAAAATCCAGAGAGCAAAGTTTCTTCCCCTCTGAAGTTGCCACCTTTTATAGCAAGCCTGAACCAGTGCTGCCCTGCGCAAATCATCCTCAAGGATGTGTGCCTTCAAACAACCAAAGAACTTCAGTAATTTTTATAGGAGGAAGAATCAAATCTGTATTCGTCCATTTGATTCTCTGGGAGAAGGAACTGAAAGCTGCCTAACACTGAATTTCCTGAAACCTGTGTGTCGCTGAGGAGTGGTTTGAGGGGTTCATATGTAGAAAAAGACTACTTGTTTTTTTCTTCCTGAAAGACCAAGGAAGAGAAAAGGATATTTGAGAAAAAAATATCTCTGATGTCCAGATCACATAAAGTCTTGGACCAGTCAGATTTATGAAGAGGTTTATGAGGTGCTCTAGTGTTCTAATGTGCCAACTATAAATTGTGCCATGAAAAAAAATAATTATCTGGAGAAATTACAAGACAGAGGTGCAGCAAAGGTGCTTGTGCTTTTCCTATCCCCAAACCACTGTCGTCACTTTGCACTTTGAGCCCTTGGTATAGATTGTAGTCGTGGCCCGTTCTGAAGGCCCCTCTCAACTGCTGCTGCAGGAATGCCCCACCACAGAGGTTTAAAACTGCCCAGGCGACATCTGCTGCCCAGGGACTCCTTCCTCCTTTTCCTTATGGCAGTATCTGAGGGGCTGCACTATTTGCCTGCTTTGCCAACCAGCCTGGCACAAAGTGAACATGAAGCATTTATGAATTAGTCCTGGAGATTTTGACAGTGGAGTTAGGGGTATATGCGTGTATGTGAACTGCTTGTGATTAATATCAAGTGTGTCTTTTTTTAGCAAGAAACTGTCATCTTCAAAGTTCCCCCCATCTTGCTCATTAATTTTAATTTTTTTCCTAGTCTTCCTGTTAAAAATGAATTCTTAATGAGTGCTTCTGCTTCTTAAAATGCCTCAAATTCCCTCTGTAATGATGCCTCTCCATCAAACTGCAAACACATTCTTTGTAAACAAGAAACAAGACCTTGTGGCATGCAATTTACATACCTTCTGTGGCATCTTTTAATTTATAGTATTTACATTTATCTTTATTTTTTTCTGTCTATTGCACCCTGGTTATGCTGAGTGAACACATGATGGTGATGGTTAATTATCATTTATCTTTTACTCGGTCTCTGTTTGAAGAAAATCTGCTCATATAAAAGCACTGTTTGTGGTCCCTCCGCCTCTGAAGTTTGCAGAAAATTTAACTTGCTAGTAGCAAGAGCTTCCTCTTAGCACTTCTGTTTCACTGTAGTTTGGGGCCTGGGAATTGTATTCTAATAAGTGTTTTCAATATTTTAAAAGTCCATTCCTACTCTTGGGCAGAAATTTTAATCTCATGTCTATTGATTTTAATAGACATGGGTGCAAATCAAATCATTAGCCGTTAAGTTCAGCTCCAGTTGATACCACAGAAAGCTTTTTTCTTTCCATTGATATGTACAAAGGAGTCTCTCTCTGTAGTATATTTGTAGTCTGTTTGGTGTAGACACATTAGCCAGGAATGGCAGAGCAGAAGCAAAGCTGGGGCTGCATATCTGCCAGCATGTTGCCACCTGTCTGTGCAAGCGGACTGGACAGTAAGAACCTGCAAAGGCACCATAGCAGTAGGCGAGCTCTTGACATGGTCCCCAGGAGGACTCCTCTGAAGCACTTTAAGGGCCTGCATCTCCTTTTTTCATGTCAGAGCTGCCATCTCACTTCCAGGCGATACATTCTGTAATAAAGCAGCAAGTGGAGGTCCACACAGGCTTGTGAAGATGGAAGAACTACTGTACCCATTCCTCTGTGTGCCACCAAGTATCCAGTTTCACTTTTAATCCAGTTTACTCAAATGGAGTTTGTGCCTGAATGACAGATAGCAGAGCAGGCTGTGTGGAAATGGGGACTCAGAGATGCTTTAGCACATGCAGGTGGGTGTTGCCAAAGTGCCAGCGCCCTGTCTTGCTGAGCTAGGTAAGTCATAGCTCAGTCCCGGCTTCTTATAATTTATTTTGTTTATTCTGAGCATTTAACAGACAACACTGAGTGAAATGATCCCTGAAGGAGCAAGAAACAGCCTTGTGATGTGAAAGGTGAGGGTGAAGGTCAGGAGGAAGGACTAAAAGCTTTCTCTTGTGGTTCACGGACAGTTCAGAAAGAAATAAGATCTCTGCTCTTGTTGTAGTCACATTGCACCTTCTGATGGCATTTGGCTTTGGCATGTTGTCCTTAAAACTTTTGCTTCTCAGCTCTTCTCTCCTGGTTCATAACCTGCTAAATCAATTCACATTTTTTTAAAGCACATTCTGCTGCTAACAGAGAGGCTGAGCATGAGTCTCCAGGTTTTTTGCTGTTAGGTTTTTTGCCTTGTCAGGGAGCAGGCAGGGCATGTTCCTTGCTGCTCTGTCAAGTGGAACTTGGGGCTCTGACGTGCGTCTCTGAGCAAACAGCTGCAGCCGTTAAGGTGTTAACATCCTCTTGTAACTTATTACTATCCCCATGGCAGGGGACAGAGAAGAGACCACGCGTCAGGTACAAGTAGCACAAACTCTACAAACAAGCACAAATCACTATCTGGGCTTTAAGCTGATTGGTTTGCTGGGTAGTACATGGGAGTTGCTAAGTGCAGGCACAGAGTTCAGCTGTGTTGATCCTGCTGCAGGAGGAAAAACCTCTGGAAAAGGAATAAAGTGAGTAAACAGGGGCAAGTACTGTCCACAGCCCAGTGAGGGTAAGAAGTGGGCCTGGCTCTGTCGTTCCGCTCTGTGGTGGCTGCTTTGGTGCAAGGGAATATGCACTGCTAGTTCATAGCGTGTGCCAGCGAACAACTACAGCTGCCCTGTGAGCATGGGAACACGAGGCGCAGCGGGAGCTACTGATCAGAGGATGGTGAGGGTTAGACTGCCTGTGCAGTTACATCCCCCGTAAATCCATGCCTACTGTTGTGCCGTGAGTTCCCGGAAGCCAGGACAGCTCTCTTAAGATTGGTCTGCACAGTTTTCTCATCCAGCCTCTCCGTTGTGAAGGGAACGCAGCGCTGTGATGTGCTGTCCTCCGAGGGAGGTGCTCCGAGGGAGCGGAGTCGGCCTTTGAAGGAGTCAGAACCTCACTTGTGACTGAAGCTGCTGTGGAGGCTGAGGAAGGCATGTCCAGGCCTGCCGGTCTAAGGCGCTGGTGCACACTTATAAGTCATTCTTATTAAAGCTAATAGTTGGAGGCACCGTCTATCCCCTAGAGCAGCTGTTTGTCTCTTAAACAAGAATGCCCACACCTGCGTCTACTCTCATTACTGCTGCTTCCCCACCCAGGGCCTCCTGCTCGTTTCCTACCCTTCTGAAGTGTGCGGGAGCTGCAAGTTGAAGGCAGAGATTTCTGGGGCCCATGGGTGCTGCATGCACCATATGACAATGCAGAGGGAAGGCTTCCAGTCCAGCGGCTGGAGCAAGCGTCCATGAGCCTGGCAGCGCTGGGGATGCGGTGCTGGCTAAGCAGCTGACTGCGTGGCCTTGGGCAAGTCAMTTGACCTCTGTGTGCCTCAGTTAACCCAGCTGGAAAATTGGGTAAAAAGCAGAAACTTCAATGCTGTGTCTGCTGGGAAGCTCTCCTGGGAAAGATCTAAATGGCAGGAAGGTGGGTGATTCCTGCTCGAGGCACATGAATTATGGGAGATATTTGAATGGCTGGAAGTGCCAACTGGTGCAAAGAGCTGGTGTCCAGGTGCACATAGAGGCTGGTGACAGCAATTGATGGCAGCGTTCCCTAGAGAAAAACATGCTTCGGTTTTGTAGGCACGTGCCATGCTCAGAAGAGATAGAGTGGGCAGCTGTGACCAGAGCTTAGTGAATGACTGTATGACGTATATTTACACGTGCTCCTCTCTGAGTCCTGAATCTCCCAGCAACTCTTACTGTTCAATTTTTTTGGTAAACTAAAATCCAGATGCTCTGCAGAGAGTTTGGTAGGTGAACGTTTCAGGAAAAACAGGGGGTAAGCAAAGGAATTGCATGTTGAAACAGCTCCCATCTTATTCTACACCACTTCAAGCATGAGGACTGACTAACATTTGCTTTTGCTGTAGGGTGGTATGGTGTCCAGCCCAGGGAAAGAAAGTGGCACAGCATGAAATTCAGGTGTAAACTTAAGCCAGAATTGAAATGATTTAAATGGCAACAAAAATTCATTCTGCTGCTCACAAATTCCCTGGTGCAGCCAAGTGGCATTTTTCTCACTTGCAGTCCAGAGGGATTCATATAAAGAGCAGATCTGTATGTGCTCCCAAGTAGCATTAATCATTGGCCAAGGTCAGCAGGACAGAGCCTGCAGTAGTGAAGTGTGTTTATCATGCATCACTCCTGCTTGTCTTTTGCCTGGCCTGTTTGATTCACCCTCTCATGCCATCCATGCCTTCCCTCCTTCCCCATGTGACTTGGTGGTAACTGCCATTGCTGAAGTAAGAGGCAGGTACTTTATCCTGTCAGCCAGTTCGTCTAATCCTGGGCTGATGTGCATGGCTTTTGGCTGTGCTCTTGCTCGCCTGAGGTGCTCTGCCCACTCCGTTTGCACCAGCACCCACTCATCACCCATCCATCTCGCAGGGCCCGTGTGCGTGAGAGCCTGTGTAGAAGGACAGGGAGGAAGAGGAATAAGAAGCAGTAATAAATTACCAAGTCATCACTGCGAGCCATCTGCAGAAATCCCCATGACAATACAGGCGCTGGGGATATTGCTTGTAAGCAGCTCCTGTTAACATCCTCTGCAGAGGAAGAGCTTTGTGAACACCCACTGATCCCAGAGAAGGCACCCACTGGAAGGCAAGTCTGCAGCCGGCGTTAATAACGCCACAGAACCACACGTGCCAGTTAGACACAGCAGAGCTGTTTATCTGCAGCGCTCTCCTGTGGAAGCTGCCGAGGGGGCTGCTCCTCTGTATTTGATAGACACTTATTTAGGCACATCTTCTATGTAAAAAAGTGTATTAACAGAATGATACAGAGCAGATGATAGCCTTTTAAATTATTATTGTGTTATTTTGCACAGTCTTGGCTGCAGCATGAATGTAGTGTTGAACAAACTGTTAGGAATGGACCATGCTTTCTCTAGATCTTACCATCTTGATAGTCAAATACAGGACAGATCAAGTGAATGATGTACCAGGTATCACAGGGAAGGTCAGTGGCAGAGGTAGAGAGGAAAATATGCCTCCTGGCATAATGCTCGAGCTGCTCTACCGTGTGCTCTGTGCAAGCACTGCTTTTCAGGGGAGAGTTTCACAGTGCTTTGCACAAACTGAATAAATCACCACCAGAATCCCATGGAGATTTCATGAATGAAACCTTATCATGGTCCCAAGAAAGCAGTGTTACTGGTCCCAAGTTTGGGAACCCAAGGCACAGGTAAATGGCAAGCGAACACCCAATGTTTTCACTCATTGTCCATTTCAAATATTATTTGAAATATTAGTAGCTGATGACAGACCTGCTCTTCCTGTTTTCATGAGGAAGGAATCAGTCAACACAGACTGCTAAATGTAGCCCATGAATCTTTGATCACTTCTATCTATGTATAGAGGTCTTGGAGGAAACAAATTGTTTGTTTGTTTGTTTTAATGTGTTCTTCCCTAGTTGCAAAACTGCTTCATTACTATAGAGCATGGCCTGGCACAGCGACTAGGTCTGATGTGGCCAGTGTAGGTCAGATGAAGCTTCACCCATGCGTTGAAACATTTCCTAAGATCAGAACTGATTTGTCTTCTGCTCCCTAGGTGGCAATCCTGCTTTTCCACCTTCCCTTACTGCTCTGGAGACCTGCAAGTCTTGTGACTTTAGGGGTCCAAGAGACTTTGGGGCAGTTTTGTGACTTGTTTGAAATTTGTAGAGCCTGGAATTTGAGGCAGACAGCTCAGATTGGTCCTTGTGTCTGCTAGTGCTGATGGAAGGCAAAGCCACAAACTGTCCCTGGAGCATCGTGCAGCAATTAATTCTGCTTGGCAGAAAAAAATGGTTTAGATCCTGATTATTTACCTTGAGAACAAGGTTGGTATCTCCATTTATACTGGTGAGTGTTTGTCCAAATGCACTGCTTTTCCAAGGAAAACGCGAGCTATATAAAACACCTGACATCTGCTGACTTTCAGGTGCCTGCCAAGTTCTGCCCTGTCCCAGGTGTGCTTGTTCCCTGTGAAGCTGTTGCTGGCAGCACAGTGACAACATGCTACAAGTAGAAGAGGAGATGGTGGCGATCAGTTGTGCTGATAGCCGTGGTGCTGGCCGAGGCCGACTGTGTTTCCATGCACCCTGTCCCCTGTCTATCACGGGATGCAGCTGTGTGCTACTGGAGCCAGCTCTAATAGAGCTTGGGCCTCTCTGCTGGAGGACGTGAATAAGCTGTGTGTGGTATGCAGGAATTAGGTGGGGTCTCTTTAAGCAATTTGTAAACCCATGGTAGTGTTTTGATTTTTATTTTTTCCTTGCAAAAGCCACCAGAACAGATCAGAGCAGTAGTCTACATAGGCAGTAAAACTTTTCTGCCCTATATCCAGCAGAAATTGTAATTTTGAATGGAGCGGTGCCCGTATGACTTCTTATTTCTTACATTGTGCAGAGAGCAAATACATGATCCTCTTGTCACATACCCTAGCGATTTCCAGTGATTAATCCTCTCAGAAGGCATCAGCGAGGAGAGCTAACAAATTATCGTTTGGGAGCTTCCCATTAATGGAGGAAGAAAGATTTCTTCATTCTTATGGAGCAAATGGAAAAGGAAACATGTGCCAGCCATTTATGGTGTAGTTTCACTGAGCAGAGCAGAAAGGCTACTGTTTACTGAACTCCTGAGAAAAGGGTAGAAGCAGAGGCCAGTTGGTAGTTCCCATCTGATGTCCCAAACGCTCTTATCACAGTCCTGGCTGTGCACTGGCCTCCTGTTGCCCCTGGCTGTACCCTGAGCACGAAGGAGAAGTGGCAGGCAGAAAGAGGTGGGAGTCAATTAACTGGTTGGGGCAGAAGGTTTTAAACAAGCAACAGGAAGGGTCTTTTTGTCTAGCACTATCATTAAACTGTGCAAAGTTGTGGGACCCAGACACCTGTGTATGTTCAAAAAGGAGCCCAGACACAGTGGGTACACATGCCAGGTCAGGAAGTCTCTGTGTTGCCGATTGCCGGAAGTTGAGGGGTAGATGAACTCAAGAGGAATTGCTGCCTTGCTGCTGTGTTTGTCCATGGTTTCCACAAGCGGTGGTCACTGGGGGCTGGCGGGCAGGCCCTGCCATAGCTGGGACTTGGAGCTAGCTCCCTATGGCTGGTTCTGTGTTCGTAAGCCACTTCCAGCCACCTCTTTCTCCCCTCGCAGTACACGTAGGGCAGCTAGAACTGTGTATTTTTGTGCTTAGATGCATCAAAACAAAGGCGAGATCTTACATGGGGTGCTGGCAAAATGCAAATAATAATGACATTAATCATTGTATTATTAGTCATAGTTCTTAAACTATATTTCAGAAATGGATCTCATCAAGAGTGACTTAAAATAACTTCCTTAATTAAATTATAAGACCAGAATCAACAATACATCCTCTCTTTTTTCTATATTTTTATTACAGTGTTGGTAAATTTGGTGCTGTCTTTTGATGACTGAGCGCACACAAGGCTGCTCCGTTCGGCTGCCACTTTGGGCGCGCTAAGGCCCCGCAGTGGGCTGCTATGAGCTCACATGGAGGCCATGGGGCAGGGATGAGCAAAGTGGCTCTGTCTTCGGGTGGGAGGAGGCACCACTGCATGTTGTGCGAGATGATTGGAGCCTCCCTGGGGTTTCCCTGCTGTCGGAAGGACGATGCAGCTCCGCGTTTGCTGGCAGTGGAGGAAATACTTGGTGCGCATGTGCTTCGCCATTAGGAAAATGCCCTTTGGAGCAGGTGATCATTTAGAGAGCTCCTTTGTTTGATAAAAGGCATTTGGGGTTTGTCTGAGCGGAAAATGTATTCATTGCAGATTAACTTTCAGTTGTAGCTTTTTTTTCTTTCTTTTTTGTTAAGCTGTCAGAGTATACGGGAGCTTGGCTTTGTATGTAATCCCCATGCTCTGGGAGAATCCATTGGGAAAAAAAAAAGAAATGTACAATTTCCCATGTGTATTGATGGAGTGCCGTGAGGACCAAACATCCTGGACTCTTCTTTGAGTTCCCGTTGGGCATCGTGAGAGTTGGGAGCGGGTTGCCCTGCATGGCAGGCAGGCTCCCGCCTCGCGGCTCCGCTGGGCGCTGTGGCCTGGCCCCCCTCTGGCAGCTGCGGCCACCGCCGGCAGCACGGGCGTAGCTCGCGTCATCCATCTCTTTGACCTTCTGCCTGCAGCGCTGTCTGAGCCCCTTCTCTCCCTTGGGATATCATGTTTCTGGCGATGTGGATAAACCTCCTGTGTGTCTGGACACAAAGTCACCCAGCTAATGTCACCTAAGGCTAAAGTGACGTTACAGTACAGAACTGCACAGTGAAGCACCAAAGTGCAAGACTGAGGCGTCACCAAAGCCTCTTCTCCCACTTGCCGGGTTTGCCAGGCTGCTTTCTGCAATTTGTGTTTAGCCAAGCCGGTACCAGCTGCGGAGAATATGTCAGTTGCCCTAGTCCTGAAACGCTATGTTTGGAGAAGAGGAGAGAGGCGGCAGTTTTGGGGCTCTTTTATTTGTTCTTGCCTTTTCTGTCAAGGAAAACAAAGGTCATTTAAGGGGCTAGTGGGCAGCGGTTGGTGCTTGCTAGGCACTGATGCTGAGCCGCCCCCCTCTCTGCCCGCATTCTGCATTGCTCTTTCTGATACCTCATTTTTTAGCCCTGCACTGGAGAACAGCAGCATTTAGGACGGTGCGAGGATGCCTTTAGGATGTGTGTTGATCAGCTCAGAAAACAGGCGATGGAAGGGCCACAAAGTGAGGGAGTAAGAACTGGGTCAGACCAGAGCTTCCAAAAAGCTTAGTCTATTCGAAGAGGAGCACGAGAAGCCAGAATAACAAACTGTAGGATAGGGAAATTGATTCTCCCTTCTCTCTTCATCATACCCTCCTCCGGGTAAACCTGTTTCGGTTGATAGTGAATATTTCATGCAGTGCTGAGCGTTTTCCGAACCGTGGTGTCCTACTTTTTTTCTACCTTCAGCCCCAAAGGAATGTTTTTACATCATGGAGCTTTATTTTTGGGCAGGGGAGGAGGGAGTGGAGGCTGCAGGCTTGCGAAGAGACGGCACCAAAGCCTGCTTCAGGGAGCAGCTCGACTCAGATGTCTCGGCTGCAGATCTCACCTCCTCCCTGCTCCCTCCAGGAAGCTCAGCGAGCAGCGTCTGCTGCCAAGGGCTTGAAGTGCAGGTCCAGGCTGAGGAACATAACCCTAAAAATGGCACCCTGTCTCTGCTGGCGCCTGCTCCCGGTGCGGTGCCATAGTCCTAGCGGCTTGGGTAGCTGACAAAACAGGCTACTGTCGCAGCGAGAGGCGACAAGCCTTTCATGGCCTGATGGGTGCCCAGCGCAGGGTTGATTTTTGAGTTAGCTGCAGAAGGGCTTAGGTCAAGCTCAACGTCCTTTAAAGGCAACCCTTAAGTCCCACTGACTGGCTAGGAGGCAGAGTATAGAGCATCACCATATATCCTGCCCCAACCTCTCCCACATTCTGAAATCAGTATTGTAAAGGTTTCTGGAGTGGTTTCCACACATGTTCCTGTGTGGCTCGGCCTGGCTGAAGCTGGAGCTTTGCACACCACGAGTCTCCTGTGGAGCCTGGGAGGGCTGTGGCAGAATGAAGTGCCTGGCCAGTCCTCATCCATGCAAAAGGACAGGGGCTGCTTCAAAGTCAGCAGGAATTTCCATGGATTATTCTCCTCCCACTGCTTGCTGCATTGATGGCAGTTGCATGTGTTTTCCTTGCTGTTGCATTTGGAAGTGCACTGAGGGCACCAGCATCTCCAGAGGGATCCTGAAGACAGATATTTGTGTCTTAATTATAAATGGGCAAGATCTGAACAGCTCAGAGCATCTGGCTTTCCTCCCCTCACCTCCACCGGCTCTGAAGGAGTTTGAGATCCCAGCCCCTGACCTGTATCTGCGCTTCACGTGTGTTGCTTCCCGTCACGATAGGCTGAACAACTGTGAAGCCTGGAAGAGTCCCAGCGCCTCAATATGCTTACTCATGTGAGCCTCCAAAAAGCACACTTCACCTGACCGCCTGCATTAGCGTCTCCTGTAAGCGCGCTAGTGGCGCAGCACGACCGCCTGACTCACCCCTCCTACAGGCTGAAGAGCCCAGCGCCAGGGCCGCCTCGCTGCCTGCGTAGCCTCTCGGCTGCTGCCTCGTTTCCCTCTCCTTGTCAGCTCGCTACCCCTTGGCTGGGGACACAAACTGGCAGTTTTTCCTCAGACCGCTGAGCCGTTGCTCTGGATCCTCCGCTGCACTCGCAGCGTTGCTGGTCTGCAGCAAGCTGCATTCCTGGGACAGGGCAAAGAGTGAAGCTGCGTGGTTCCAGGTAGTGATTTTGGTGCAAGGTTTTGGTTGGTAGGAGCTGGACTCGAGGTGGGGATGCTGCAGTTTGCTTTCTCAGTGGTTCCTGACCCCTTGTAAAAGAGGGGAGAGGAAGGACGGTTCTTGGTGTGGTGGAAGCAGGAGAGCTGAGGAATAGCCCTGCAGAGCGTGCTCCACCCTCCACTGTGTTACAAAACAGTGGTTCAGCAGGGGACACGGAAGCACTTAGGGAAACTGCAGCTGAAACTAAGCAAACCTTTCAGTCTACTTATCACAGCATTTGCAGTCCCTGCTTCAAGGAGAAACAATAATGAATAAAAAAAGAGAAACCTTGCAGAGGGAGCTGGTATCCATCTAGAACACTGGATGGAATAAAAAGTGACAAACAAACAAAATCACTAGCTCCTGCTTTAGAAACTGCTGTTAAAAATAAACCATCACTCACTGCTGCAGTCCTGCCAGGAGCTCCCTGCTGCGAGCAGGAGGCCAGGATCCTGCCTCTCTAGCGTCTCTGTGCAGGCTGCAGAGGCAGCAGCTCTCTCCGTTGTCATGACAAAGATTCTCCTCTTTTTAGCATGAAGCTGCCTATATAATGACTAGTCTGCCTGTAATGCCGGCTGCCCTCACTCCTGGATCACAAGGTGCTCCGTTTTCCTAGGCTCCGAGTGGGATGGTCTCTACCTATGTCCATCTTCCAAGAGAGCAGTTTGCTGCCTCCTGCTTCTTTGTCCCTTTTGTGGTAGGAGTGAGACCCGAAGCAATGAGAATGTACATGAGAGACAGCCACAGAGTGAGTGCTCAGCCTTGGCAGTGCACTTTGAACTCACATTTTACTGCCTGGAATGTGTTGCAGACTTTACCCTAAATCATTTCATTCTCTGGAGGCTGTAAATCAAATTAGCAGAGACAGCTGACATTTGAAGCAGAGCATTTCTGTTCTGTGTTTGGCAGAGGGTGTGTCTTAACATATTATACTTGTGCCAGTCTCTTAGTATTATATATGCATTTAAAAAGAAAGCAAGGAACTGCCTTTAACCTAAACCATTTAAAGCCTAAATAGGGAGTGCAGGTAAAAGGAAAGAAAAATGTGGGAAAAACTGGATACCTCATTTTCCCTTTTCTCCAAATAGCAAGCCAAGGCACAAATAGATCAAGTGATCCTTGCAGGACAAAAGAAAATATCCAAAAATTGAAGCTAGTCTTTCTGAGGCCTGGGCCAGTCCCTTGCTCCCAGGGTACAGCAAGGCAGATTCGTTCCATGGTTCCCAGAGAGCTTTGCTGGAGTCTGTCACAGGCCCAGCAAGCGATTATGGGTTCCTTGGGCAGGCTTAGGACTTGCTTTGCCCATCCTGTAAGATACTACTGACTTTCTATTTTGCAGACTACAATCAGGCAACACTGAGGCTAGTTTCACTTGGTCTATTTAATTTAAATAGACAATAGTTCCCATTTCATTGGAGATGCGTCAAGGATTAGCCATGTGTGTACATCCTGGCTTGCATCCTTTATTTCATGTTAATATTATCTCTTTTTTGAATGTATGAGGGGCTTTTCTTCCTGGAGAAGGCATGGAACATGTTTGCAGGGAAGATGAATGTTCTCACCTCCAGTGGGGTGTAGCAGCTGCTGGACAGCACATCCAAAGCTCTGGGCTCAACCTCCATAACCAGGACAGATCTTCATGAGATGGCACCCACAACTGCGTCCACTGGGTCCTGAGCACCTTGAAAATTTAGTTTTTGTATAAGGCCTGATCGGAGAGTGGGTTCTTAATATCTCAGCTGTGGGTAGCAAAGCAGCTGAAAAGTCATCTCCAGGGTGTTTAAAGTGGAGAACCCCAAATTACTGAACTTTTTTGAAAACGTAGGCATTACCTTCTGCTGCCACCCACAGGAGAGCCATCTGAGGGAAAACAGCCTCTTCCTTAAGGGGATTCCTGATGGAGGAGTTGTCTGCATCTGAAGAAACTCCCATGAGCTGTACCTCAGTTCCTAGGGGAAGATGAATATTCACTGTGAGCAGTACAACAGAAAGGTTTATAAAGGTTTTCAGTGGTGACTTTTAAAAATGCTAACAATTGTGTTTAAAAAAAATCTTATTTGAGATGTAACAAAGTCCCCTGTGCTTCTGTTTGAGGCAGACTTTCCTCAGGGAGGAGGGGGCTGCTCACACGTGGCGAGGACGCGACCCGCGCTGGGTTAGCCAGGCCCCGAGAGCCGTGCCTGGCGAGGAGGATGTGCTCAGTGTTCAGTGCCAGGCTGCCCGCCCGTGAGCGCCTCGCGCCGCTGCCTGCGGGAAGGTGACGCTGCTCTGAAGCGACGGCCTGTTCCAGTGTCCCGCCCAAAGGCTGCTCGGGAAGGGCAGGAAAATGAACATTCCTGAAAAGGCTGTGCACTCGTTTGGGAAAGGGATAGCTGGAGGGAAAGAAAGGTTTGCCAGGTAGGTTATCTCCCAGCAGGCACTGAATCACTTGTTCTCTGGGTTGGAACAGAGTTAGAGGTAGAAGAAGCTGGAGGTAGAAGAAGCATCCCAAGTGCTTCACAGCAGCCTTCAGGATCTCTGGCAAGCAGTCCATCCATTCTCCCCCTCACTCTGCAGGTCCTCACTGCTCTGTTTGTCCTGCAAGACAAAACGCCCCTTGTAGGGCTGCTGGGCTGCACTGAGGGCTCCTTGTTGCTGCTCGAGTGCAGGCAGTGCTGCAGGGCTCACGGGGGCCAGCATCACCATATCTGCTGGGTACCAGCACACTGGATCATGCGGAGCTCCCTGTTTTTTCTGTGTGTTAGCTGGAAAATGGGAACATGTCTTACCACATTTTGGATATGCTTGGCAATCCTGGTTTTGGCTGGTTTTTTTGGCAGTCCTATGGGCCAATGGCTGTTTCAGGAAAGCCCATCCTGGAGGAGGACTCACAGCCTGTGGTTTGCTGTGGTCAATCACCTGGGGAGCGGGAAGGGCAGAGCCTGCCTTCTGAGGCATCCTGGTCCATTAGGAGGGGGTAGGGACAGAGACGGGTGTCTCCAAGGGTAAATCAGGGTGGCATCGCAGATGTTATGACTAGAGTTTTGCTTCTGCTTTTGAAAGAGAGCAGCGGCTGTTTTTTCACCCACCAGCCTGGCACTTCTGCGTGGCCACCCCATTTCTGGGTGGGAAACTGGCAACAGAGGTTTCATTCCAACTCTGCAAAGGTTAACAGGAGCCCTTTGCGTGTGAGGTTGTTTCCATACGTGCATGTTAAGGCATAACAGAGAGGCAGCACAGGCACTGCAAGGACTGCAGTGCAACTCCTTTTTCCCCTTTTCCTGATTTTTAAGGTCAGAGCCTATGTTGTCATGTGGCAGCGTGCAGAAAAAGAAAGAAAAAAAAAAAAGGAAATTTCCCTTTAAAAGCCAGCAGGGATGGGAGAAAAGCCTTACGCAGCAAGGAGGAGGCAGCACCTCCGTCTTTCAGCAGCTGCGGCAGTCACAGCCCGAATGATTAATGAGGTGGCCGAGGAGCGGAGCCCCGGCTCGTCGCAGCCCTCGCCGCGGGGATCCCCCAGGGCAGGTGGCGGGGGCGGCTTGGCAAGGGCTGCAGCGCAGGAGGCAGCAGCTCCTAGTGGTGCTGGTGTCTTAATCAGCCCAGTGGGCTGGTGCCTCCAGCAAAGACTTATTTCACGCCCCTACACTGCTCCAGGGAACAAAGGAGCTGAGGAGCACGGCTTGACCCTATGGCATTGGGAAGGTGGGTTTGGGGCTGGAAAAAGCAACACAGTTGAAAGAGGGGTTGGAAGCAGAAAGACGAAGGAAAGAAGGTGATTCTCCAGTACTGTCTAAAAATAAGATACAAATCATATTTTAACCCCTTGGCTGATTTGTTCTGCCGGTTTAAGTTCATTTCTGCAAAATCCAGGTGGTGCTTCGAGGCAAACGAGCATTTCAAGAAGACGTCCCAGTTTCACGTAGCAGAACGGCAGTTGTCTATAGGTTGTCCTAGGCAACACAAGAAGATGTGCTTGCCAGCACTCGAGGCATTAAGGACTTGTTCAACTCCRTAGCAGAGGTGCCTGCTCAGTCCCTGGTGGAGTGTGAAAAGGGAAGTTTATGCAAGACCTAGAGCCAACTAGGTGGCCTGGAAAAGCAGCATGCAGCAGAACCAAAATACCCATAATGAAGCCATTTGGCCAACCAGGACTTGGGAAATATATGTTCACCCATGAAGGCAATCCCCTCRGGTCATCTGAAAGTCCTTTTGGTTGAACAAACAATCTGAGAGAGAAAAAAATGAGTGAGCTGAGTGAGCTACTCCTGGCCTAAATTTGCAAATCAAGCTTATTCATTCATATAAACCCCGTGTAGGCTTTTACAGTCACGTTTCACCTCTGCAGTCCAGAGTCTGCAGTGTAATATCAGACACTTCTCCCAGGAGAAGGAAAACTACCATAAAATGGGTAGGTTAAGTTCTCCACCAAGAAAGCTCAAAATAAATATTTCTCATATATAGGTTTGCAAGAAGTTACAAGGTAAAATTGCCTTCTTACGCCACTGCATTTCCTTTTATTTGCGAGTAGACCCTAGACTATGCAATATAATGGTGCAGATTAAGGGATGCTCTTAAAACTTARGTGAGATATTTTCTCACCTAAAAAAGTAAAGAAAACACTTTCTACCAATTGAGGTTCCTGGTCACACTCAACATCTTAGAAAAGAAAGCTCTTTGTTACAAGGACTGCAATGAAAAAAAGTCTCTTTTGCCTCAGAAAAAGTAGCCTGGAACAGAAAAGGTTAACAATTCAGGGCACAGCACTGCAAGCAGAAGATGCAAAACCAGAAGTCTTGTCTGAAAAATGTGCCTAAATTTTTAAATTTCACGGAACACAATTATTCCTGGGTGACTTCTGTGGTGGCRTAAGAAATCCACGCCAAAATAAAAAGCAGGTTCCTAGTTTGGATGTGTAACATTACCCTCATCTAAATATGGGAACATGTAGGCAGCAGCAGGTTACCAAAGGACATGACAAAACTCCAGAAGAAGCCCAGATTGTCCACTTAGGAGAGAACCGGACTGTTTCTGAAGGAGGGAAAAATACCTTGGCTCTGCTTGGCTGTTCCCTCACTCTCTGCGGAGAAGAGGCCTGGCCTCCTCTAAAACCACCACAGCTCCTTCTTGGCTGCTGTTCTGGCCTGTCTCCCTGAATGGCACAGAGCAATAGTTGTTAGACCCTTAAAAACAAGAGGAGTTTGCCACTACTGCTGTGTTCCTCTGGCAAGCAAAGTATGAGATGGGTTTGGGATGGTTTTCCAGAATTCCCCTCAGTGTCCAGCAAAGACTCTCTGTAGGGAACCCTTTCCTCATCTCATGTCCCCCCAAACCATGTCCAGCACAGTACAAGAAGGAATGTTCTCCTGATGTCCAATGGTGTCATATGGACAGGAAATCCTGTACTTGGAGAGTATGGTTCAGACTCAGAGAAGGCACTGGGAGTAGGGAGTCCCACTGTATTGACAAAGAAATCAAGAAGAAATCAGTAGATGGTTGAAAGTTCCGAACCGCATGCAAATCCCCGTTATAAAGCTGGATGATGCGGTATAAACCTTGGTGTTGCACATACGATACTGTGATGTTCACCTCCTCCTATACATTTTTAGGTTTTGCATCCAAATAGAGCTGCGTATGCTGCAAGGAGAGCATGTCTGTGGTACATCCCTCCCAAATGCATTTGCGTAAGTCAGGATTGAGCACAGGAGTCAAGCAGCATGGGTGCTGTCCTCCTCTCTGAGGTTACTGCTGGGTTTCCTCAGCATGGCTGAGGCTTTTTTTTGTCTGTCCTGTGTTTGTATGGGAGGCAGTGAAAGCTTTTCGCGGAAGGAAGAGCTCTCTCTGTTGGCAGTAAGAGAGCCAATTTATGTCTTGCGTAAARAGATGCAATTGGCTTTCTTTCTGCTGAGAAAGGATAACATGAACAGCATCTCCTGCTCTTTCATTCCAAAACTCCATTGTGATGGTATTGCTGAGGCTTCGAAAACTCTCTGATTCACAGGTTGTTTTTTCCCATGTTGCAAACATCTKGGAACAAGGTTCACCTGATTGATAAATGTGAACCTTGGCAGAAAGTGCTGAGAAATTCGGGGCAGGAGTAGATCTAGCCCAGCTGTCTGTTTCAGATGATGCCGGTTCCAAATTTAGCCTGCCATTTTGTTAGCAAATTGTTGTCAAGCTTTTTTTTTCTTTTTTTCTCAATCTGCACATGTGCTATTTGGCAAGTGTAAAGGATTTTAGATTGRATTGCAAAAATCAGCAGGCTATCAGTATATGTGCCAAAGCATCCCAAGGTTCCTGGGCCTAAGATGGTATGATTTAAGTGAACCCCAATCTTCTATTTTCTTTCCTGCTTTTGCAGTGTTGCCTCAGTCTCTTTCAGGAATAGCTGGAGCAAGAATATCCCATCAGCCTGTGTTTTTCACCATCCTTGTGTTTTGAATGTCTTCATTAATCTCTTCTTCCTTGTCTCCAAACAGTAATTTTGTGTTGGTGGGGATGTCTGCATTGCTGTATACTGTTGGCCATGTAAGTGAGGTTGCTTCAGAGTGACATAGGTAACTCAGGAGATAAATTTATACTGTAGATTGCTGTGTACTGTATACTGTAGATTGACAATTGTTATATGGAAGAAAACACCTTTTTAGAAATAGGAAATTCTTTCAACTCTGATTTAGTCTGATAAAACTACAGAATTCTCCATTAGGATTTGGAAAGGCTCAGAAGGACTGCGGGACAGTTGGTGTGAGTGGGGTTTGCAGGGCAATGTTCTAGAGACAGCTGCAGAAGTACCAACGGAAGCCTCAGATTGCAAGACCTATCACTAGGATTGGAACTAAAGCTGGTATTTGTCATTTGTTGCTGGCTAACTCTGGTCTCATTTATTAGTAAAATTCCCACTTCCTTTTCCAAAATGTGGTAGGCCAGTGCTGAGTTACTTCTGAAAGTCCAACCAAACTGAATACATTGGAAAATGTATTGGAGATGTGAYGCAGTCCTATATTTGACCGTAAAGAATTGACTAGAAAGCTTTGTAGGGCTTTCATAGTATATTGCTCTCATCATCTCTTGCTATCTTTAATCATCTGTAAATGTCTAATTCTACCAAAGTAGGAAGATCAGTTTTCTCTTTTCTAAAGACAGTTGTCTGTTGAAAGTGTCTTCCCATGGAGGATAACTTGTTGAAGAGCAAGACTGAAATGCACGTAGGCATCATGGTCAACTTGGTCTCAGTGAGTGTTTGCTAGCACTGTGTGGAGAAAGCAATTGTCTGCTTTCTGGCACCAGGAATATGAGGAAGTTGTGTTGCATGGCTGCAAAGGATGCTCTGCCCACCTCTTGTCTTTCRTTACGTGTTCCCCTGCAGGGCTGGGAAATCCTCTCCCCACTCATGCTGCAAGTTTTCAGATCAAGATTTCTGATTCCAAACTAGTCCAAATTAGACTATTTGCAAGTGTTGGACATCACCTGGATTAAGGAACTGCCTTTTGTGGTTTGTTTCTGAATTTAGTAGAAGAACAGCAAAAAGGGATTTCTTCCTTTGGGAGGTTTGCTGCATTTGGGAACGTCCAAGGTGTGAATATTTGTCAGTTATTGCTGTGCCAATCTGTGATTCATATTTTGTGGGAAACGGGTGGGACAAGAAGAAGGGAAATAAATGCCTCATTCTCTTACTTAATGTCTACTGGAATTAGTTTGACTGAGCCCTTTACRGACTTTTAGAAGTGTCTATGCTGTCTTTCCTCAGGGGAGTGCAGACAACATGGAGAAGGATGTACTTGGCATACCCTCAATAACGTTGCCTCTTCTGAGATGTTCAGTAGCCTCTCTTCACAACGTTGTTTATAAAACTCCCTTGCCGAGAGGTTCCTTGATCCTGATACTGATGTTAGCTGATTGGCTGCAGGATGTCAGCAGCACCTAGAGCAATAAGGGACTGGTGTGTAATGGGGAGGGTATGCTGAAGAGGAGCAGAGGTAAAATGTATGAGAAACAAAATGTTGCTTCATTGCTGTCTTTGATCTCTTAACTCCTACTGTGAGAGATCCTGGATGCTGATGGCAGGAATCGACTAATTTTCTGCTGCTTCTCTTGCTTGTACAAAACAGTGGAAGATTTGTCTTCACTGAGGGGAGTACAAGTTCTATAACGTCTTCTGTTGAAGGCTGAACCCAAGGAGAGACAGGGAGTGAGTACAGGCAGCCTCAAGCGTGAAACAAAATACACACTTTTATTTCTCCCTCTCCTCTTTCTTTCTGTCTTTTGCTTTGTACTCCTACCCCTGCCTTGTTAGCAAACCTTTTGGCAGATTAAAACACAACAGAAAGCTCCTAGCCAGAGCTGCTATTAGGTTGCTGCCTTCATGATGTCAAAGCAGATGTGCCACACACCATGGAGAAAGTTGTGGCATCAGGACTAGTGTCGTGTTGAAAGCTCGTGTTATTCCTCAGCACTAAGATGTGGTAGGTGAAGGAAGAGGATCAGCTTTGCAGCATCCATTGGAACTGTGTAGCAACTGAGTTTAATTCAGAATAAGGCATGACACTGAGTCTATGAAAATCATTTTACTGTGCAGGTCACCGAAGAGAGGCAGATTTTGCGTCCCACTGCACTGACCACATTTCAAACAAGTAGCCTGGATATTAAGGTATTTAGAGGTCACTGCTGGTGTCCCACACTGTTCAAGCTTGACTTGGAAGACGTGAAAAGACATGGTTGTGATGGAGGTGGCTCTGTAGTAGAAGGTTTTAGGCCCATGTCTGTGCAAGTGGGCAGGGATATTTGGTACTGAAGGACTAGTTTGTGTCATTTTGGAGATAYACGAGATTTTTAAGGACTTGCCACTAATAAAAGAGACCAGATTGACAGAAATTGGTATCAAACATCAACTCTTGAAAAGTGTGAGCCAGGGTTATGCCTATTAAATTCATTTCCACTATTTTCATTCAGATTCATATTCCTTTTCTCTCTCACCCAGGAAAGTAAAGGGCTGGTGGATGGTTTGRTCCTTGGCAGAGTTTGGAAGAGGATCTTGTTTCTTGTGTCTCCTAGGAGTAAATCTGTCATGAGTAAGTGCAGAGACTGGGCAGACACAGCCCAGAGCAGGAGTAGTGTCCGTGAGCAACTATGTTCTTCTCAAAAACAGGCTGTGTTCAGACCACTCATATTATGAATAAAGCATGATTTCAWCATCATGAATAAATAGCTCTTGGGATCAGTGTACCTAAGCTAGGATAGACTTAAAAGTGCTAACGTGGAGCTGGTGCAGGCCAGGCAGGGATTGCTCTTTGCAGTGCTACGTGGTAAACCACTGCAAACCTGCCGTGGTGACGAGCTGGGCTCAAGGGAGTGCTCGGCCTCCCCAAATCCACGCCCCGTACTCTGCAGTTTGGCAGCGCGTCAGCTGTTGATGCCTCTGTCACTGCCAGGCCTCCCCTCAAGGCTCCCTCTCTGCTGCGGAGGGAGAAGTGTAAATATGAACTCTGCGTGTCTGCGTTGCCCTTGGCTTTGTTGCGAATCCTGGATGAGGTCCGTATTCCTGTTTGTCTGTGACCTGGCTCTCTGGGAGATGTGTTTGTGCTTCAGTAGCCCATTCTGAAAATCAAAACCTAGGGGAGAGCAGTAGGTTGCTGCATCTCTATTTCCAGTGCTGCTAGCTCTGGGGCAATCTAAAGAGCTAAGGGATGCCAAAAGTGAAGGATTGAAGGATGTAGAAGAATACCTAAAATCACGTTATAGTTTTCTGCTCTTTGAAATGATTGATATCATGAGATTTGGGTCTCTGCCTTTTGCAGAACTGTGCAGAGCATGGGCTGAGCCTGAAGTTTGGACAGGGCTCTGGTCTGCGCTGGATCTCCACAAAGCTCTAGCTTCTCTGCCCCCTTCCAGAGCATTTATCTACTTTATTTCTTCGGAAACCAGAGATGGCTGTTATGGAAAGATATGGAGAAGGAGCCAACAGCAATCCTATTGATTACTTCACAAAGAGTATTAGGGAGAAACTGTAAAGGGCGTTTGTGTAAGTTAATGCGGAAGAGCTGAGCAAGGCTAGAATGACTAATGGAGCGGAAGAGGGAGAGCAGAAAGGAGGGTAGCAGAGACAAGTAGAAAAATGGTGAAGCGTTTATCCTTGAAAACTTTTCCTAAAATGTCCTTTTTAATTTCTCTTCTTACTGATGATGAGATACCCGAAGGATCCATCATGGTGCTGCCAGCATCTCTTCCCTGTCTGTCCGTTCCCTTTTCTGGATGCTCTTCATGCAGCTGGGAATGCTGCTGCCTTATCATGTTCTCTACTACTGCTTTCAGCAGCTCTGTCCTATATTTTTGGCAGAACTTTACGCTGTGCTGTGTTGTCTCCTTTGTGCTCACATCCCCTTTGTGGGATACAGCCTCGCCTCTTGGATCATCCACTCGGTCTTGGCTTGGACATCCCAGTACTGTCCACATTAAATCTGTAATGTCTCAATTTCTCCCCCTCAGCTCTGTATTAAAGAGCTATGCAGCTGTGTTATTCAAAAATGAACTCTCCATGCTCTGCACTTTTTGAGGCTTACTCTTCTCAGTGTTATTTCTCAGAATGCTATTTCTCCTGCTCCGTGGCTGTGTCCTCTGTCCTGTGCTGCTGTGCCATGGTGGCCATGAGGTGGCCCTCACCAAGGGTGACAGGCTGCGCAGGGAGGCTCTTCGCCTGCCGGGGTAGAGGGGCCAATTCTGCTGAGTGCTGGCAGAGAGTCGCGTGTCAGTTGCTTGTTAGGCATGTACCACTGGGCAGCAGATAATCTCAAGTGCCGAGTGAATAAATCCTCTCCTTGTCAGCTCCCATCAGTGTCTSTTGCATGAAGCCCTGATGCTTCTTAAAGAAACATATGTTGCAGATAAGTCCAAATGCCATATTTACTGAGTAGCCTGTGGCAGAGGGCTGAGAAACACTGCAGGTGTTAACTACTGAGTTAAACTGCGAGGTTCCTTCATAGGATTTTCCATGATTAGATAACTTGTAGAYTCCCAAATCCTTCATTTCAGGACTTTGGAGTCAATGTGCTTGGACACGCCAGGACTCCTTCCTTCCTGTTCAGAGGTACAGTGAAACCAGTAGGAAGGATTCCCATGCATATTCCCATAATATCACTTCAGCTGATTGCATACACTTGCATTTTAGGTCCAAGTTTGAAATTCACTGCAGCTTTGGCAATGTACTTTTGAAGGAACTATGGAAAAATATTATTTACAGTAAGAACAAGTAGAACATCCCATTATAAAAATAGTTTGGGGAAAATAAGTTTCCTGGTTAAGAAACTTCCTAATATAAAGGTATGCCACATAAACTTGAACATCAAATATGCAAGTCACTTCTCACACATACCTATTTTCCCTTATGTGAAAATAGCGTTGAGAAGTACGCCTACAAACACAGCTTGTGGCATGAAGAGCCCATAATAGAGCCTTCAATGAAATGAAGGTTTGCTCAGCTTTCTAGTCATTTGGTCTGTTTGTTTTAAGTGTTTGGTACAGCACTGTCTAGCAGCCTGATTCAGTGGGTACCTAAATGTACTTTCCCCCTTACCATTTACCTACTTTCTATAAAGTATTCTTATAATTAATAGTACTTAGCAGAAAATAAAATAAAATAAAATAAAATAAAATAAAATAAAATAAAATAAAATAAAATAAAATAAAATAAAATAAAATAAAATAAAATAAAATAAAGTATTTAATTAGTCAGAATTGTATAACAGAATATTTCTTCCAAATACCCCTTAATGATCATCTGAAGGTCTCATTCAAAGCCCACTTAAGTCAGTTGATGTCTTTGTCTTCGTTACATTTTATCTGTCTGGATGTATTCAGGAAAGAGAAGTCAGTGGCTAGAATAGCAGCAGGAGATACTCTCCACAGATGACCAACTGTGAGAGGAATGTATTTCAATGTTTAATCATTTAAAAATCATTTTTAGCCACCTTTACTCCATTTATGCTGCCACTGAAACTAAAGGTGTAACTGATATAATGCTGCACTACTTAGGTTTTATAAGGACTTAAATGTATTTGCGGTAATGATATTCCCGCAGCTGTGAAGACCCCACGGGGCCCATTGGACCTGTAGGTACTTTTTATATAAAACCATTTCTGTTTTAAAGCTGTTTGCTTCTAGTTTGAGGAGCACCTATTTGTTTGGTTATTATGGGGAAAAGCCAATTTTTTCATCAGTTTAATCTTTAAGTCATCAAGCATCACAGAAGCAGAAAGACCAAAGAAGTAAAGCCTTAAGCCTATTTTTGCTACACCAAGAAGGAAACCTTTTGAGAAAGCTTCAGTTAGTTTCTCACTGTATAAATGTTTGGTTTAGCCATTTCACTTTAGTGGAGGGAGGTAAACACCAGCACAGTGGCTTGCTGATGTTCTGTGTTCTCTGTGCTCTTTCACTGAAATGCAAATTACTCCACACAGCCAGATGCTGGAGAAACTAGGTCTTTCAGTGCAACATTTCAGGCTGAATTCTAGCCTGGAGACTTAGATAAGCATCCAAATCTCTGCATCCTTTGAAGTTCATCCCAACTCTGAATAATTCTGAGTTCTGAGAAGGTTCGTGTCCAGACTGAGTTTCAGGACCTGAAATATAGACATGGCTTCTGCCAATTATTTCATTACTTCCTGCAAATCAAAGTGGTTCACTTTATGCAGCCTGGTACTGTGAGACAGTTGCCACCTCTGAGGCTGAAGCGGAGGGAACGCAGCACTCGGTGTCAGTGAAATGACAGATGAGATGGGCGTTAACCYGAGAAAATGAGTGAGCTCCTCTGGAGGAGGAGGAGGGCGGCGAAGTAGAGGTGCAAGAGACGGAAGTGGAGTTTTGCATTATTCCTTCTAAAGGTCACGTTGCCCTCGTGATGCTCTTTGTCATTAGCTGAATCACTGGAGTATCCTGTCAGCAAATCAGCCTCCTGCATAGATTTTAAAAACCTCTAATTGGCACCTGCAAGGTTACCAGTTAGCAGTGTGCCCCTAGTTGCCTTGCTTGGTTCTCATAGCTTCCTCCCAGCTCTACGACTCTTGGGTGCTGCATGGGTAGTGGCGTGCTGTGGTGTGTGGCAGCCCAGGCTATAGTTGGGATCCTCTCACACGACCCCATGTTTGTGTGACAGATAGAGCCTCTGTTTTTCCCCTCCCCTCTCTCTCTCTTTAACTACTGTGCAAATGTTTTTCCACATTTCCTGTTTATCACCGACTCTGAGCTTCCCCAGACAGGCTATTCTAGGCTTGGCCTGCTTTCTGGTAATTGCATCTGCATTAAAGCAAACACCCCTGCAGGGTTTCTCTGTTCTCCTGCCCTTGCCAGCTCCGAGCTGGACAGCGCTACTTGGTTTGTGAGAACAGGGATGCACAAAAAAAAAAAGTGAAGCCCAAAGCTGGCAGAGCCCTGGGGAAGAAGGCAAAGCTGTGAGCTATTTAAGGCCTCTCTTATTTCACCAGGAAGTCCAGCTACCTCTCCACTGCTAACGACATAGGTTACTATTAGACCCTCCTTAACTGCACATCAGTAAAATGGCTACCGCGATGTGCACTCTTTGTCCAAGCTGGATCTGTCACTGGCTGCTCTGTGTGGATGGTAAAACAGAATCTGGAGGAGCCACCTGTGACTAGTGACCACAGTGATAACTTGAAGGGGTTGGTCGGTACAATGCAGGCTTTTTGGCGACTGCAGCGTTTCAGCGTAATGGGAAAGAGGCAGGACACTGCTGTAAGGTCCTCAAGATGGTCTTTATTGGGCTGCTGCTTAGAGATGTGGGAATCTCTAGTGCTTGAAATAATACAGCCATTAGTGTCTCTCTCCTTTGCACAGGGACCTAGTCCTGAACCATATGAGCAAAACAGTAATACTTTACCTTTATAAAGCCACTTTCACTGAAGGATTGCATAAAGTCAGTTGAATAGATTTGTTTTGCCCTTGGTTTACAGCAATCAAAGGGGGAAAAAGAGGATCCAATGAATTCTGCCAGGCCTCTCTCTAACCTCAGACTTGCAGGAACCTACTGCCTGCACTAGAGCGGTGGTAGATATGTGTATCACGGAGTGATGCTGCCAGGCATGCCAAGCGTGACGCTTTCTGCATATCTGCAGTTGAAATCATGATTTTTGGAACTAGATTTCCCCAYAGAGTTTAATTTCCAGGAAATTAAAAATATGTGCAGGGCTCTTCATGCTTGTACAGTTAAACCTCCTCCAAGTAGTGGTTGTAAGTCACTGCCTCGTCTCATGCTTCAGGACAGCGACCAAGTAGGACCTCAGCTGGATGCTGCCACCCATCACTCGTTCAGCCTGGACGAGTGTTGCTGCAGCACCCACAAGCAGGCATTTCAGATGTAATGCTGCAGTTGCTTTAGTTCTTTCTGGGAGTGGTAAAGAGGAAGARAGATCTGGGATGATAACCAGTGTGCTGAGAGATCCTCCTCTTCTTGCTGATGCCAGCAAACTAGCACTTTCTAATTTCCTACTAAATATCTTACTAGCATTCAGAGAAAGTTGTCTGTKTTCAGGTTTAGCAGAGGATGGTATCACAGGAAATTAAAGAACTAAAAATATACTGGAGCATGTTACTTATGTGATTCCTGCAGAGGAGATCTGGGGAAGGGGGTGTGTTTTGCCCATGTTTTGGTGGAAAGGTAGCAGCCACAGTACAATTGATTGTTTAAAGGACTGGAAAAACCTATGTGCTCTTCCCTTCTCCAGGCCTCCTTCCTGCCTTTGTGTATTCCTGGGAATTCGTCATACCTGACTGCGCATTACTTAGACTGTGCCTTACTGCAGAGTTTATTTTGATTATCTGCAGTCTCCACTATGCTACATTAACTCCCCTCAAGTTAGCCTAGGTCAAATCAGAGTGGTCACAGTGTGGCTTTGAGCAGCAGGGAGCAAATTTACCAGCAGCTGAGGAATGCTGTGAACTACATCTCTAATGAATACCCTCCTCAGTAAATTCAAATTAAAAGCACTACTACTGTCTGATAAAAAATTTGGGATGAGAACAGGACTTCAGTTAATTGCRAAGGCTTATTCACAACTTGCTAACTCAGCGCTGAGGACCCGCTGTGAGAAGTAGCCACAGTTGGACAGGTAGGGGATTGAGAGAAAGCATAGCCTTACACTTAAGGCTCTGAACACACAGTCTCCCCAAATCTGGCTTAATTTCTTGATGAGCCTTGTTCTTCGAGTCACTTGTATCTATTTCCCTTTTCTGTGTCTCAGAGCTGCAGCTCTAAAATAATGTTGTTCTCTTCCAAGTTTCAGTTGTCCTGCTTATGCTGCAAGTTCTTTAGGATGATGATTTTCTCTTATTAACTAAAGGTACAATCCCTAGTGCACTCTGGCCACAGCTGTATCTGTGGGAGGTCAGGAAAGGCCTAAATGACATGTTCGGGCTTCTGCATTTTGAGAGTGTGTCACAGGCTCAGGGTTGTGAGGCAGAAAGTGCCTTGAATGCTCAATGAGTCCTTTAGCTCTTTATCYTTGGTAGATTTGGGAATTTTCCTCCAACCTTGATGTTCTTTTGTTATGTCCTGAAGGGCAGGCAGTATTGAGTCTGAATAACTGAAATTTCTGTTAAATTACATGAGTGCTAAATATTATCCATTACTATATCATGAAAATCTCCTGCATATAAACACGAGTGGGAAATTGATGAAGATGAAGAAAGTGTATGATGATTTCTGACATCCTAAGACTGACCTTCTAATTTTCTCTCTCTCTTTTTGTTTCTTGCAGGTGGAGCGGGAAATAGCCATCCTGAAGTTGATAGAACATCCCCATGTTTTAAAGCTGCATGATGTTTATGAAAATAAAAAATATTTGTAGGTATTACTGGCTTTTGCCAGCATATGGGAATGGAAAATGGAAGGAGGAAGGATGGGAGGCAGAGGAGGGTTTGGAACTGGGGAACATTTCTACAAGAGGAGAGCAGGACATGCTTTACCCTCAAGTCTGGTGTCTGACTGATACCTAGTAGCTTGGCGAGGGAGCGACAATTCCTATTTGCACAGGGAATTTTTTTCCTCTTATTTTGCTCTTTTCTGCTCCGTGTTTTGTTTATATGCCATTTTTATCTTACTTAAAACAGAAAGAGAAATGCCAAGTCAATGTTTTCTAACAGCAACAGGGGAGGAACCTTTATACCTATAGGGTCTAGAACCGTTTTGAGTCAAAACTGTAACAAAGTGGTGAAATGAGTATTTTGAATATCCTCACTTGCCTAATAGTTTTCACTGAAACCCTTGACTCTCCCTAATAATATTTTTAAGTTCGCTGTCAATAATAACTTTTGGGTTTAGGCTATGCTGAAATTTTGTTTATGTGAACTCACTGCAGTAACAGTTAACTAGCAAAGCTTTGTTATTGTTGCTTCATTTGGCTTTTTTGCAGATCATTGCCAGTGCCAGGAAGGAATATTGTCCACAGACACAGTCATTTTAGCTTGACAGGGCACTAGATATGTTGAATCTGTTGCCAAACAAACAGACCATATTAATCTTGGCACAACAGGAAAAAAAAAATCGATGTTCTCCAAGCAGAAAAGGGCAGCCCGGTAGGGAACTCAATGTTATTTTCCACTTTTTAACAGGTTATTGCAAGTAGAAAAGAGTGTTTAAAAAATTAAACTGTTTCTAAAAATCATCATCCATTGGTGACCTCTCCGTAAAGCCACAACACAAGGAAGGAATGTTTACCCAAGCAAGTGTGCTGGATGGAGGTAGCAATCCTCATGGACTATCCGGGCAATCTTTTTACTAGAGCCCTGAATTCCTGTCCCTTGAAGCGAGACTGTTGCGTCTATGGGGGAGCTCAGTAGAGCAGGCAGTGGTTTCTGCTGGATTGCCCATCCACCGTGGGGCAGAGCCTGCCCTCTGCRGTGCTGTGGCTGCCGGAGCGACCTCGCACGGGCGCTGCCTGGAGCCTGGCATGGCTGCTCCCGAGCCAGGTGCCCAGGGCCTCATCCCGGGTGGCATAAATGGGCCTGGCTCCACACAGGCTAGGTCACCCCAGCCGAGGACAGAGGCTCAAAGATCCTAAAGCAGCCAGYGCTGCATTACAGGAGAGCAGCAGCTAAGCCACTCTTTGAATCYTGAAAAAAATAGATGCTATTTGTAAGAGTAGATTCTGCTTAATCACTTTATTCAGGCTTGCATGGTGCTAGGTCCAGGCCCCAGGCAGAGAGAAGGAATATTCTTCTCTGTGATCCGTCTTTATTTGTGTGTTTTGCATTCATAGATACGTGCTTGCTTATGCACATACACACTTGCATAAACGCACTGTACAGCTACTGTGTCTCAGCTCGGTTTAGAGTATTGGGAAATTGAGTTCATGTGCAAACATGTGAAGGACAAAGGCCATGGTCATCACTAGGGCAAGGGTTATAGCTATAATAATACATAGGTGTTCTTGCTCTGAACATAAGGGAAGACAGTAGCTGAGCTGAGCTGAGCTCTGTGTCTCTCCTGCCAAAAGGCTGTGGGRTTTTTTTGCTGTGGGTGAAGAATGTCTAGTGTTTGGAGCAGCAGGTCTGGTCTTGCACTAAAGTCTTTAAAAATGACTGGGTTTCCAGGCAGCCAAGCACCTTCCTGTTAAAAGCTGAAAGCATCCTCTATCTTTAAGCTCTCTCTGGAAATCCTGGCTTCTGAGATGTGTGGGCTCCAAAATTGGACTTAGCCAGTGACTCTGTTTAACCTACAACAGTGGCTATGTCTTCTTGGTGCCCAGCTCCTCAGTCTGCAAGACAGGGCTGACTGGTACCATAAAGGTACCGAGTCCCTCTACTGAAAAGCTCTAGCTTTATGAAAGTGCCAAAGACCATCAATTATTTTTCATTTTTATTAGTCACTACTTCAAAGAAAGAGCACAATGCAGAGTTGGTTCCAAATCTTGCCGTTCCAAATTAGAAACAGGCACCGTCTTGGATAAAGGTAGGAGGCGGAGGAGACGTGCTCCAGGCATGTGTAGGATGAGACACGCAGATTCATGTGCTTCCCCAAATAAAAGGACACAATGCCCTGCAGTTAACACCAGCACCAGAAAAAAGGATGGCTTTCTTTTTGGGACAGCATCTTTCCATCACAGCTGCCATCCCAGAAGTCACGATGGTGGCCTGACTTCTGAGGAGTGTGTCTGTGCTAGCCTGGCCATCATTTTCTGTTTGGTTCCCATATTTTTCTTTTTTCAGTTGAGCTATTTGGAGAAATAGAGGTAGCTATGAGCTCTAAGGCTTTCAGGCTGAACAGGGTCATCCTCCTGTTTTAGAGATGGAGAAATGAGGTGCCATATTCTAATATGAAGCATGACCAGGTTTGTTTTAAGAAATTTGTTGCTATTTTGGGATGGGAAAGGATCAATAAGCTACCAAAATTTGCATGTGCATCAGTAATTTAAATCACTCAAGTTCAGACCGGAGATTAAGGAAATCTAAATAAGCAAAGGGAATTAGCAGAGTGATACAAAACTAAATTTTAAGGGTGTTCCTAGTTCATGTTGGAGGAGAATCATTGTGCTAGTGATATGGTTATGCCTCCACTTGGAAAGCTTACTTTCTCCGCAGATGAAGCATATTGTCCAGTGGCAATTTTGGATAAGGCTAAGGTGGGGAATGCCATGAACAGAGAAATATTGCTGATTTTAATAAGCATGTAGATGCTTTTCATTGATGGAATATGGGCTATAGACAACCCAGGATCACCCCGTGCCTATTTCTTTCAGATACTATGCTAGTACTATACTAGTATTTCTTGATTCMAATTTCCATTTATATGTGTATAATATATAKAGAGAGAGATAGTGATACACACACGTACACATATATATATGATGTAAACATGTAGAGACATGCAGGTATACTTTTCTAGGTAGACTTTTAGACTTTTATATKTACTTATAAAGAGATATTTGAGTCCATCTTTACGTACATGTTTTTTAAATTTTCATATTATTTTACACAAGTCTGTTTTGAGCGGAAGAGCACATCTCGCATCTTTACAGAGCTACCTCCTCTTCTCAGAAATGGGTCACGCATTCAGCAGCTCTTTCTCCAAGCACAACAGATCTCCTTTTGCACATCCAGCAGCGCAGTGTCACCACTGGGAACGTGCCCAAGTCTCATTGCAGCATATACAACATGCSACCTCCTGCTTTCAGAGGTGAAGGTGCTTCCCAGTGAGTCAGATAACAAAATTAAAATGTCCTGCTGCCTGTGCAGCTCTCATTTCTGGCATACACCAGATCTGCTGATAGCAGTGTCAAAGCCTTGCAGCTCTGGTGGTRCCTGCAGAGGCATTCGTGCTGCCCAGGCCTCTTCTGCTGGATTTCCCTCTAACTTCATTTCCAACAAAAACTAGTTGTGAAGTGCAAGAAAAAGAAAATAGATTTCCTCTTGTTTTCTGTTACAGCTAGATTTTGACATTTGGCCCAACTGTGGAGAAAGGAGTCAGAAGGCAGTGGGAGGGTTTGCAGAGCCAAGGTTGCTCCAAGGGYTTAGCACTGGAAATGCTGTCTTGATAAATGTGCCTCTTGGTAGGCTGGTCTGGACACCAGAGGACACCAACCTGTCACTTAGCTCTTCCAAATAAAACCCACAAATCTTTGCAGAGACTTGAGCCAGTCAGTAGCAGAATTGCAACACGGAGCTGATGAGTGTTCGTTGTTCCAGTTCTGCATCTCCTGTGTTGAGTCCCCCTAGCTGGGTCTTCTCCCTAGCGGGTGTCCAGGCGGGAGACCAAGGCAGAGCCTCAGTATGGCCAACCACCCACTGCAAGAGCAGCGCTTGAAACACCTTGCATCCCAATAAATCAAAGGCACAGGCAGTGCAGCAGTGTAACCTCCCACTCAGCTTCTCCTTCTCCCCTAAATCCCCAACCTGTTCATGTCCAAACATAATTAGCAGTCAGATACAATCTCCTTTTAAACAAGGTGTTGGTAATTAAAATCGTCCTTTGGAAAGCAGAACCAAAAACCAACCAAACAAAACAAAATCCAAAGCATGCGCATTTCTTGCAGGAGAGGAGAAAATAAGAAAAATAGAGTTCCTGGCCGGCTGCCAAATTAGGGTTTAAAAATTCATGCCCGCCATAAGAATTTATATAGCTTCTGAATAATTTATAGGTTGCACCAATAACAAGGGGCTTAATATCTGATAGAGATTATTTAATCAATACAAAACAGTGCAGTGAAAAAGCCGTCAAAGAATTGCAACATGTCAGTCTAGGTTGGGCAGTTTTTAAACATTTCCCTACTGTATGTATGTCCTTCCATATATCCATAGGTATGAAAGGCCATTTTGCAAAYAGAGTGGTAGAGCCGCAGCTTTATTTTTTCTTCTTAGAGGCTTTTTTTTTGGCAGTCTGCCATTCTAGAGAGATCTCTTGGTGATTTGCTGGAGCTTTGAAATGTAATGAATTTTCTAGCTCTTAGCTGAGTTGGTCAGAAGGAGTAGGGAGATTCTCAGACTGATCTCCTGGCCATTTTGTGGAAGGAGTTGTTCCTGCGAGGTTGTTCTGGTGGCCGTACCCAGTGCGTGACATTTGTGATGCTGCTGTTGTGCTTTGTGTATAAATACATGTCCAGACTCCTTGGAATAGATTAAAAGCTTTTTACAGATGTGGACACTAACATAGGAATAGAAAAGAGCTATAGATGTGTCTGTCTTTGTAAGTGAAATTCCTGCTTGACTTGCGCCCCTGCCCTCATTAATTGCTTAGACAGTTTTGTTGACTCAGAATTGTCTTGATTCCTACTGTGTTCCCTGGTCTTCGTGCTATTTTCATGATTTTCGTATAAAGATCAACTCTTAAGTGACAAGGCAGAGTAGCTGAGCTTCTCAGCAGATGTAGTCGCTTTGTGAAGTTTCCTACCCAGAGGCCCTCTGCCATAAAACAGCAAACTCCTGAGCATAGAGCACACAAGCTGTAACTCGCATGATTTTCCTGGTCTTTGTGTGGCCCTTTCTGTGTGTTTGAAGGTTTTACGTCTTGCTGGTGAACACACAGGGATTGCATTGTCTCAAAAACTGTGCAGCATCACATGAACATCCGGTCTAGCTTCCTGAAAAGCCCTACAACCCAGTCATATGTAAATCTGGACATATGTAGARGACCCACCTGGCTTCTTAGGTTTAAGTAAGGTTGTGCATCATATGTATAAATATTTTAACATTTCACAAAACGAATATTAACTGGTTTTATAACAGGCTGCTAATCACTTGCCCAAATTGGCTGAAGTTCCTGCAACATAAGATAGTATTTCTTGTTCCTGTTGTTATTTTGTGCTTAGAATATTTACCTGGAATACCTTGGTTTTCCATATGAGCTTTTGTCTAAAGACCTCTATCCATTTAATGCTTTTATAAAAACAAATACATTGTTTTGCCCCAGAGGCTCTAATCTGYGTAGCTGCGAATGTCTCATCAGTTGTATTGATCTATGAGGCTGAGAAAAGAGGAGCTGCAAACCCACACTAGGATGTAGTGCTGGGCTGCTGTGAGCAATCCCATGTTGGTAAGAAGTTTAGTGTCTCACACCGTTCCTGCTATTGGTTTATAGACAGCTTTTCATCTTCTACAAACTGCAGTTTTGGGAGGTTTGTTTGTTTGTTTTCTGGTGCTCAGTTTACCCAGTAGCACATGACCCTGGTYTTGGCTGTCCCAGGCAGTCTATGTTTCAGTGTTTCAAGCAATGCACAGCTCAGTAGTATCAAAGTGCAAAGGTGACCACATCATGGCTAAGTCTTTGCTGTGCTGGCCCAGAACAACAGTGGAACAGAAAGCTGCAATCCAAAACGTACAACGTCCATTGAAGGCTTCTCAGTGGGGAAGCCCAAGGCATTGTCAAGCATCACAGCAAAGAACAGTCTTCAAGAAGCAGATGAAGAAAAATAATACGGTAGATCTGTAGATAACATCAAATTTAGGGGGACTGATCTGGAGGTTGAGCAAGTGGATGGTGGATGCTGGCTATGGAGGCAGGTCAGAGGTGGATGTCAACCTCAGAAGATCAAGGAAGAAACCCTAGACTGCTTGCAGAGTTGGCCACTAGATGCCTCAAACTGAAAGCAGCTAGTGTTACATTAAACGTGGTATAAAAAGAGGCAATGGAGGARGCATGGAAGGAGGGATAGAAGCAGAGAGCTAAGAAAATTATATTTGCAGTGATGTGATATCTCTTCTGAATGGCTGTCAGTGGGGCCAGACCATTTATCAAGATGAATGAGATAATGAAGTAACAGAGATACAAGTTGTCTAAAATTAGACAAGAGGTCTCACCATGTGGGTGGAAAGGAAAACTGTTTTATTGGGGCTATAATGAAGCGAATATCTATAGGACACCAGTAAACCAAGCTGAAAGACCTCAAAAAAAAAAAAAAAAAAAAAAAAAAAAAAGAAAAAGTCCAAGATAACACCCACATCATAAGCCTGAATGACAGTCAAACAAGCAGTGTTTCCTCTAGGGATGGAGAAAGGAAGAAGTGGAGGAGGGCAGCAAGGTCAAGTGCTCTGTTTTACCCATGTTGAGTTTGAGCTTAGGGGAGGATGTCAGAGGTGAAAGCCAATATCTTTCTTTAGATATTGGATATCTGGAAGAAAGGGGGGAAACTACAGATTTTTTATTTGAGTGCCAACATTTTGCAATTTTTTCGAGTTTGGGGCAAGAGTCACTTTTTTTAAATTCTGTTAGTGACTTCATAAATCCTTATAGYCCTGTTGGATTTGAATGCAACCAAAACCAAGGTGAATTTTGTACACTGCTGCTGCTGCTCATCAAATATTTTCTGATAGTTCCCAGAGGAAACTGGACCTTCCACTCTGTTTATAGGATTCCTACTGATATACAGGCTTTGGAAAAAATGAATTTATTTGGAGGATAATTTGTCTGGTTTAGGAGCAATGTGAAATTAGTGTAAGTGGGCTATATGCTGTCACATCTTGTGATAGCCAGAATATAGGGCAAGCTGGAGCAATGAGGAGGGGAGGCATTGCACTTTCTGCAGAATTTCTGACCTAAGCTCCACAATTACTCCCAATCATTGGTGGAGAGACTGCTCAGCTCAATGTCAGCTCAGTGCTCTTGAGTTTCTGTTTCCTGGCATAGCCAGAAGTGAGGTGCTTTAGGGCCACGTTTGCCCATGTTCATCTTGGCTGCTCCGTTTCTTTCACACACACACACACACACACACACACACACACACACGTTATCCCTCTGTTACCATATTGTTTGTTTACTTTTATTTCTGTACTGTTTTGGTACCTAAAAGATTAAATGAAACTGAAACAAAAAGTAGGAAAACAGTTGCAGCTCACTGCTTTTCTGAGCTTCATGCCTCTTTCCCGTGCAATACCTAGTGGGTTGCCTAAGGCCAGGAAATTGCTACTTTTGAATGGGAAGGTAGTGGTGCTAGAATGCAAGTGGAAAAGTGGAAAAGGGAATAGATAAAGTAAAAAGTTTTGGGCAGAATCAACTGCTGCTTCTTTGCTATAGATTAAGTCATTTCGTATATTAAGCATTCAGCACATTTGCCTTTGAACACCAGAGTTTTTGAAACTCTGAAGCTTTGCCAGAGAATTTTAGCTCCATGTTTTGGCTTATAGCAGGGACATGAAGAAATACTATGCAAGACACAGACCTTTGTATCTGTGTAAAGGCAAGCTGTGGCCTCCAAAAACTTCTGCAACTTTTTAAAGAATATACACAGTGGGAAAAAAGTTTAACCAAGGATTTGTTTTCTAATGCTGTGTTCACTTGACTTCTTAGCAAGTCACAGAAGCCAGATGGCTTCTCACTTATGCAATGCCTTCATGAGCATGAGAGAGGAAATAGGTAGCAGCAGCTACCTATGGARTGGAAGGCAGAAGAGCTCAGATCCCAGCTCTGTTACTGGGTGACTTTGTGACCCTGGGCAAGTCACTTTGCTTCTCAGTTTCCTATCTGAGAAGAACAGGCAGGTAGTACTTATCATGTGTCTCCCAGGTGGATTGCAAGGGCCAGAAGAGCACATGTTCATCCACAGCATCCAAGATGCAAGAGCTAAGTGCTCTTACAAAGCCTTTTCTGCTAAGACAGCCCATCTTGGTCTAGTCACTGCACATGGTGTACATCCTGCAAGGCTTTCCTTGAGTCTTCTCTGCAATGACTTTTCCAAAACAGAGSGAAAATCCCCCTTGTATAGATTCATTCCTACACACACATATACACGGGATTTAGAGCAGCTATCCTGCGGTAGTTGGATGTGCTGCAACACTCGGGAATGGTTAATGTTTGGAAATAACATGTATGACTAGCGTGCCACGCCGTGTGCCAATAAGACATTGGCTCGTGCGGAAGGGGAAGCAGGTGCTGAATTATGCCCTTGTTTAATCAAAAATCTCCTCGTTGGGGCCTATCCTAAAAAAGGCTTGATCGTACTGGAGGGAATAGGGTTGGCAGGTGTCCAGCTGCAAATGGGTGTTCAGAAATTGTGGATGTGACGTAGCCATGCAGGACTTGAGGCGTGATCTCTGCAGTGTTTCTTCCTTTCAGTGAAGGGAACGTGTTTTCTTCCCCTCTCAGTGCTGTCACGCTAGGGGCTTTATCAGATCAGGAAACATCTCTACTGTGCTTCTCCACATCTCCAACTTGTCACAGAAATAACACTTTTTTAGATGTTCTCCTCTGTTCATTTCCATTATTATATCTGGTGCTTCTGGGTGGCAAGCAAAAATGAATAACCTTGTAAATGCTCCCTGTCTTTTAATTTGTTTTATTTTTTCATGCAACATGTCAGTGCATTTTTGTTGAGTGTTTTTAATAGGGATGAAGTCGCTGAAAATAAATTGCTTTGCAGTTCCTGCTGTGGGTGACAGAAATGCTGGGTCTGTAATTTTCTAAAACTGTGCATTTGTAGCCAATGTAGAGGATGTTCTGTATGCCTCCAACTGCARTCATTTTCATGAGATACTCACTGGAAAAAAAAAAAGACAGAAAAAAAAGACGAAAAGGAAAAGGTAGAAAAGAGAGAACAACTCTCAGTTTGAATTTAGGGGGCAAGATGCACTGCTATATCCAGCTTATGCTGGGCACAGTGAGAGAAAAAGCTGTCAAGGAGAATTTTAGGATTGATTCTGAGCCAGGTTTGGGGCTGCCATATGGGAGATTAAGCCAGATCTGTGTCTAGGATGAGAGGGAGAATGAATTATGTAGCAAACCCACTTCTCAGAGCGTCCTTTAGGCATGATTTGGAAATTTAGGCTTGGGACTTAGAGATGTGGAAACCCCAGTGCCCATCACTATTGCACATTATCTTTTTCTGAGCGTTTCTAATCTCTTGTCAATCATTTTGCTCTAAAAATATAAGGTGGATAAATGACCATCTCCATATTATCAATATATACTTAGTGGATGGTCTGGCAGGTGCTCATCTCTTCCCGGAAAGGAGGTAATGCAGGTATTGACAATGTGATTTCTGAGTCAAGATTTTTCTGGGATTTTTTTTTTTTTCCTCCCAGTCTCAATCGGGGAAAAATTGTGAGACTTGCCATGTTTTCATTTTTTATATATATTTTTTAATAAAAGATTCATAAAAATGTAGTTTCCCCTCAAATTTTAATATCACTGTGTTCTTGCCTAATTTTCTCTGCCTCTGTCATGCTCGGTTATCTGTGAAGTCAGTGCTAACATCCATCTCATACTGCATTTTCTGCTGCGTTTTTGCTGGGGAGGGAAGTGCAGTTCTCCTTTTTCCATGCAGAAGTGCCACTGGAAGCTGCTGTTGAAGCTGGGCCTCAAGTCACACYCCAGCATTTTCAAGGCTAAGACCATGCTCTTTAAATCAATTTTACTTTCTTCAGAACAGCTTTTATGCCTCTATGGCTGTATATTTCAGAGACTTTAAAAACAGAGTTAGTGAAACCTCTAAGTTTATAATCCCATTTTCCTTGTTCCATTTCAAATTGAGAAATTTCCTCCCAGAGTATACTGCCCGAGGTGCAGAAAAGGCAGTAGTCTCTTCTGGACTAATTACTTTCACTTCCCTCCTGAACTTGGAAGAGTTGGATTAATAACACTGGAAATAAAACCAGCTTGAAAGATGGGGAACACAGTCCTGCCCGCTGTGTTGCATTATCTGTGTGGGAGAGGACAGGGAAAAGCATGCTCAAAACTTGGAAATCTCAAATACGTGTTTGCAAGGTATCTAGTGATCTAAGAGGCTGCTCGGAAAGCCCTAGTGCTGTTGGAGCCGCCTTTGCTCTCCCGTCCCCTGCATGCAGCCCTGGGGAGCTGCCCAGGGAGGAGCAGGGGCGGCCGCCTTTGTTACACGCTTTGTGGGCCCTTAAGCCAGCTAATAGCGCCAAGGAACAGAAGGGACTTTGCAGTCCAAAATGCCTGCGTGCTCTTCATGATCAGGATCTCGATCTCTTTCAGATCCTGATCAGTAAATGTCAGCACTCGGTCTATTCTTGCTCTATTAGGATATTATGGTCTGGGCAGACAGGGGAGAGTGGAGCAGAGAATGGCCACAGAGATGGAGGCCTCGGGGGCTTTCAAACGGCCTCATTGCCAGTGGGGGTCTCTCTCTTGGCCTGGGTTACAGCTGCCTTAGATATAASGGGTCGCTCGTCAGTGCTCCTGCCACTTCCCTGAGGTAACTGCTCGGTGCCCGCCCTTAGGCCGGATTTCCAGAGAGGCTAAATTGTCCTCTGCTTGGCTACCCATTACCTCAACTTAAAATAACACGACCTTGTTGTTTTAAGGTCTTTTCCTTTCGGAAGATTTCCTTTCAGAAGATTTTATTCCTGTCAGACTTCAAAGAGCTCTGTGTGAGGGCTGGCTTCTTGTGCCTCGCGGCTAGGGCCCGTTCGCTGCCTTTTTACAGCCCTCACATGGGAGTCGCGACAGCCGCTCCAGCAAGTTGCTGCTCTCCAGCAGCCAGAGCAGAAGCCCATGCATAGCTGCACACATGCAGTTCTTCTGATATTTTCTCCTAATTTCAACTCTTTATCCTTTTTTTTTTTTCCCCTTTCTCCCTTGGAGCTCTCTCTAATTTTTTTGACATCTACCTGGGTCTCAGGTGTCTCACTGTGTGAGTGCCACTTTGCCAAATCTGTTTGTAAAACACACATCAGCCTGATGAGGGGACCTGAGGCCTCTTCTCTCTGGTCTCACTACACAGTAACTTTCAGAGCTGCCATAAAAGCTTAGACCCAATTTTAATCTTCCACCGCTCCTGCTCTTTTGAGTCATTTTTGGTTCCTAAATTCTCTCTCATCAGAAGATTGAACACCGAATCTGTCCATTTGCTTCAAATCCTTGGCAAGTCTGCAGTTTGCAGAACCCCTATTTAAATTATTAATCACTCCTAGTCTTAGGTTCTGATTCTCTGCTGCTTTTTCTCCCAGAAATATTCTGCTTAACCATGTGTAAGAAGAGGTTTGTTTATATATATATGTGTGTGTGTGCATGTATATACATGTCTGTGTGTGCGAGTGCATTGATACGCTAGTATGTTTACAAAATTCTGTCTCTGTTATTTTCTAGGTATTTGGTGCTAGAACATGTGTCAGGTGGGGAGCTCTTTGACTATCTTGTAAAAAAGGGAAGATTAACACCAAAAGAAGCTAGGAAGTTCTTCCGACAAATCATCTCTGCTTTAGACTTCTGCCATAGTCATTCAATATGGTGAGTACAGTCATTTTCAACAGCAATTACCTGTGACATAAAAGCACATAATAACAGGATCATACTTCTTGGCTCTTTCTTTTACTATTAAGTAACTAATGTTGTAGAGGCTTAAAAGTGTTGTATAAAGTGCTGATGTATCTTTTTCATTCTTGCCTGACTGTGAGAGTACACAGCAGTCATAGACAGACTTTACATGGAGAAGATTAACCATGGTTTCCTTCTGGGAGAGACTTCATTCACAGAGAACCCTTTAACCAGGAAAACAGAAGCCATGCGGGAAAAGCAGTTTAATTTCTGTCATTCTTGGGGGCACTTGCCAATAACTGAGAATTGTATATGCTGTATCAAAATGAGCCCCTGAAGAAACTTGGGACAATTACCAATACTGCAAAGTCATTTTTTTGTTTCCTTTAGTTTTGGAAATGTGCTAGCTTCTGGCAACCTTGATCGAGTCTCGTCTGGGCTTTCGAGTCACTGTTGCCTTTAATTTCCTTTCCAGTAGGGAACAATTTCCTTGATCCGACTGCTACTGACTCCATCACATGATTTAACCATCAAGTGTGGTTTAACCTGTACTTTCAAGTGGTATTTTAAATTGGCTTGGTTTCTACTTCATCTTCAGCAAGTTCAGATAATTTAAATTATAGCAAAATTAAGTTGTTACAATCAMTCTGAGGCACAGAGTTTCTATACAGCTGCTGACCCGTAGCTGCTTCTCAGTAATATGTCTCCTCACATCTAGATTGACTGAGAGGAGTCATTTACATAATGTCTGAAGGGCTGTTTCAGAGGAGCCCCTGGCTGCTGCAGATCCCCCCTCTCCACTAGGCCAAGGGCCACTGCTAGACACTGGAATAGAAGGATTTGCATAATCATGGTATAGCTACTTCTCAATAAATATACAATGATTTTCTATTCTGTCTGATTTTGTGCCAAGAATTCCCAAACCGGGTATCTGTAGCATAAATGGCCACAGTAAAAATGAATACCTATATGTTKAACTTGCTCTTCTTGTCCTATTCCCTTTGCATTGCTCACTCTTTCCAGTAGGATATATTAATGTAAAAGACAGCATATTTCTGATAAATGGAGGGTAACAACCTTTCTTGAAGATATACTGAGAACATGCTGTTAGGGAAATGGCCTGTTCAAAGGTGGTGGGTTTGGGGACAAGGAGGTCCTGAAGCCAATGCCTACTTGGCACAGGTAAATTAGTGAGAGTCAAGGGACTTCTCCCAGGAGCTGAGAGCGGGCTCTGTGCCATGGCTAGAGCAGTCAAGTTTTCTCTGTTCACAGATGCCTTGACAAATTTTATTCTCTGAATTCCACAGTTTTTCTCAATGCTACTTAACAGAATTGAGGGATCATGAGCTTCTCAAATGTAATTGATTTTTCAGAACTCTCTAGTAGATGACATTCTGTGCAATAATCCTTGGAAGGTTGTACAGCTGTAATTTTTTGGGTGCACTGGACAGTGTAACCACTGCAGGGGCTGATTTCCTAGAGATGTTCCTGTTTTGTACTTGGCCTCTATCCAAGAGCACTCAAAACTATTTAATTATGACCTGAAGAGAAATTATTTACTTCTTTAAATGAGTATTCGGGAGAGATATGAATCTCTGTGATGATGGAAATGTCTACAGAAGCATGTGTATGCACAGACACACTTGTCCTTTGCGCTGGCAGTGGACACCTCCTGATGGTTGATACTTTTATAAGCTGAGTGAGGAGYGTGGCAGATTTGTCAGACAGGCAAGTACTTTTGCAGGCTTAAGGAAATGTGGGATTTCCAAGGCAGAGCACACAACCCTCTTGAGAAATCCATTTTCTTCTGTTAAACATACTGGATTGAGGGCAGTCGTCTTGTGCAGAAGTGAATCCCCTGTCTCCTTGTCAACTCCCCCTTCACCAGCAGCTAGTGCTGAATAAGCAAGCAGTAAATCATAAGCTCTGCCTTCCTCCAGGTCACTCAGAGACCTGTGTGGTCCCTGAGATGATATTAGAATCTGCATTATATTCTGAACAGTCATCATTAAATCCTTTTCTTGCAATCAAAGCATGCATAAATATATGTCGGTGCACGCGTGTGTGAGTGTTGAAGTCGATGTGCTTTCCTAAGCAATGGAGCCTGACCTTGCCCTGTCGTGGGGCAGCAAAATGACAAATAATCTCATCAGTTAGGTTATCCAGTTATGACCACGTTGAAAAATGAAGGCTTCTGCTTTGGTTAATGACTAAATATGGGTGCCTCTAGCCCCCCAGCAGAAGAGATTGATGGCCTGGTGTCCTCAGCTCTGTTTCGCTGTCCTATCTTCTGCTGCTGCCTCTCAAAGCACTGCAAAATGTCTGTGGCTCATGTTCACAGCAGAACGTTGTCACGTCCAGCTTTCATTGCTTGCAGAGTATTGATGCCGCGGGATGCCTGGATCAAAGGATCTGCAAGGATTCCCTGGTGCTCCCTTCATTGCAAGGCCTCTGCCACTGCCATGGGCAGAGATCACCTGTGTCTAGGGAGAGGCATCCAGGCAGGGAGGCAAAATGGACGTGGAGCTTGTGCATGTTTGTTTGGAGTTTCAAACAGTACAAGCTTTCTGTCCTTGCTCTTGCATTGATTGGCAAGTGCAGAGGAAGTGGAGAGGCGCCTCGCTCCCAGGTGCAGGCACCCAATCAAGGCTGGGATAAGGTTGGCCGTGAGGAAAAGCTCCCCTGCAGCCCCTCGCAGTTTCCCTGCAGGCTCTGCTGGAAAGGAGCCGTGCAGGAGAGCAGGCAGGCAGCGCTGTGCTCAAACACGGCCAGGCACCAGCGAGCCACGTCCTGGCACTCAGCAGAGCGGCCGGCCCGGTGTCGCAGCGCCACCGCTCCCGGCTGTGGCGCAGCCCCCGCGTTCAACCCTCTCCGCGCCGCGCTGCAGCACGGGCACCAGGGCACATAGGATGTCACCTTCCTAGCTCAGACGTGTTGTTTGGATGTAGCCAATGCTTTTTTTGTCTTCTTTTAAATTCAGCTGTCCAGCCCAGGCCGGTAGCCTGCATGGCTGCAGCAGGCGCATGGCAGCTCGCGCCGGGGCACCGCTGTTCACCGCATGAAGCAAAGTTCAGAGCGAGCGCTGGGTCTGGCTCTGCTGGGAGGCTGCTGGTGGCCGGCCGGCGGGCGCAGGTGCCGCAGGGGGCGGCGGGAGCCACGCGCCACCCCGCGCCGCCGCCACGGCCGCCTCGTTGGCTGCGGCTGACATCACCGGCCTCGGCTGCCATTGGCCGCGCTCGGATTTTGTGCGGCTGGGGCTCTCGCGTGGGCCAGGCCTCGCTCTCAGCGTCTGCGCCGCACAAGCTGACAAATAAAAATATGATTAGAGAAAGTGCCCCGTGGCAAACCTTATTACGGCTCCYGAGATAACAGATAATGCCAATTACTGTGCGGGGCGGTGGTGACAGTGAGGGGAAATCCCCTGCGGTAATGCGCAGCAAGATGATTATTTCATTTTATTTTTATTTTGGTTGGATTTCATTTTGGTTTCTTTTTTTCCCGAGCGTGCACAAGAGGGGTTGTGCAGGTCCTTTATGAATATTGATAAATGACAATTATGAGGGCCCTTTCTCCTCTCGTAGCCTAGGGCTGTGCCTGCCCGAGCGCATACTCCTGCTGAAGTGTGTGCACAGGGGGGGCRGCTGAGAGGGGCTACAGCAGGAATAGGAGCTTTGTCTGAGTTTGCCTTGTGYTCTTCACATCAGGGCAAGGCGGGAAAGGCTGTTTATTAGATGATGGTAATGCTTCAGGATTTCRCCGTGGTAGTACCAAAATCTCTGGTGAGATTCTTTCAGACTGGAGCTGCCAGTCACTGTCAGTAAAGGAAGCACGYGCTTAGGAGAGACCTGGGAAATCTGCGAGAGATGGAGGAAGTCAGAAAGTGCCAAGTGTCCTGAGAAATTTGTCCTGTCAGATGGCGTCACCCTTCCAGTGACTCTTGCTTTGCCTTGCTTCATTTATGTTACAGTGTTGTGCCAGGAAAATCTATCAAATACTTAAGATGGCAGCAGTTAGGCACGTGAAAGTTACGACTGAAGGCCTGCAATGTGCAATCTGTCTAGAGACTCTGGAATTTAATAGCGCTGGTTCATATTGCTTTGCATCATGATCCTTCAGCCTTTCAGATTTCAAGTTTTCCGCTAGAACACCRTGAGTTAGAAAAATACCTCTTCTTCCTCATGAAAGCTGAGATTCCCCAAGGATTGCCCAAATCCTGGCCTTTCAGGTTGATGATTGAGACTTGCTCTGAAAAGCCAAGGATTTTCCGCTTTCTCTTGTACATCAAACTGGTGAAAACCAACTGAGGTCAGCAGCCGCAGTGGCAAAGGTGGAATAACCAGCTCAGCTCAAGTCAAAGAGCGCATCTTTTTATTATTATTTCTTTATATAATCTGCTGGGGACCCCTAAATGGAACATTCTTATTGTAGGCATAGCCAGGCGATGTTCTTTGGCATGTGCAGTAGCAGTGATCAGAGCTGACAGTCTGTTCTGACTTTGAAGCACATAAAAATAGGTGAGCTTTGTAAGGAGGGGTGAGGTACTTTAAAAGATCAGCAGAAAGAATAGCAAAAGAGCAGGCACCATTTTAGGCAGCCCAGCCCTTCTCCAGGACTCTTGATGTGTTTGCAGATGTTGTCCTTTTTCCTAGCTGCCACTATATTTACTAGTTCTTCAGAATTCAGTGAAAACTTCCTAAATCTGAGCATAGCAACCGTGACTCTAAACAAAGATGCTTCTGGAGGGAGCTCTAAGTTACACATTCRAATCATGTTTCTAGAAGCAAGTGAAAAATAAGATGAAAGCCTTTTTCTGCTTGTAAAAGTTAAAAATATTGCTTCTCTGCTACTATTAATTATTACTGATAAATGATTTGTCTCACAGTGAGCTTGTGCTGAGCACTTTTAAGAGACATATTGTGAAAAATTATTCTGTGGTCTGGCCCTGCAGGGAGTTTGGGGTCAGTAAAAAAAGCATTTGCAAAGTAGMCAACAATATGATTATTACAAATGACCTGCAACTACTCCAATTAGGAGGTTTCTTGGGTTAGAAATCTGTGACCTACAACATGTTGTCATAGAAACAGATACGAATGTTTCAGCTCAAAAATCACTTTAAAATAATGAGTTAGTTCATCATCTTGTGATGACATAGGTGACATAGCTTCTTTGAATCCGATATCCTAAGTCTGTGTCCACGCCAAGCACCTTCTGCCAGGCCGGGATGGCGAGGAAAGGGTGTCTACTTTGCCTCTGCCTTTTCCATACACAGTGATTGCCTTCAGTGCAACTGAGGAGATATCCTGGGAGCTGGAGGACAGACTAGATGGACAGTGGGGGGAGCTAGAGAAGCGAGTTGGATGGCAACACCAGACAGCAAGCGGTTCTGCACCACTTCCAAGATCGGTACCCGCTTCCCTAGGACCATTTTTGCATCTCTCTCTGCCTCTTGTGCTACAAAGGAATTGTAGGGCCTTTGAAGGAAGGGACGCTACAAAGTGCCTGAGTGTATGTGCTTTCCCTGGCATGGCTCGTTTAGTGCCTCTCCTTCACTSCACTCTGCTTTCAAAGGGCCTCCTATGCTGGTTCACGAGCCAACCTCTTACACAGTCATCTCAACTGAGGAGCTCTGGGCAATCTGTTTGCATCCAGGATCAGAGACCTGCAGACTTTTTTCTGCAGGGCRGTGCTGCATTTCTCTTTCATATTCCATCTAAGCATATGCAAGGCTCAATAGGAGACTTAGCACTGTTTGTCACTAAAGAAGCTGCTTTCTTCTCTTTTGATTTTGCAGCCATGTGGTAAAGCCCCTACAGCGCTGGAGCCTTTAGAACAATGAAAGGGTAACGAGTCCTCTGCTCACCTGCAGGGAGAGGAGTTGATGCAGTCATATAAGACATGGAGAGCCAGGGAGATCAGCTGGAATGGGACCAAATTAAATGCATTTGCTCTGCAATGTTCCATTAATGCCAAGTAATTACCACATACAGTGGGATTTTTGTTTTGTTTCATTCTGGCATTAGAGAATTCTTTCCAAATATGAATGCATGAGGCTGTCCTGGCTGCTGGGCTCTTAGGTAAATTATAACAAGCCTTCCCTATTCCCATGTTCTTCTCCCTTCCTTCTGGCATATGAAAAGCTGGCGTTACAATGATGGGAAATGCAAATGCAGAAAGTCTCATCCCCAGTGGCAAGGATGTGAGTTCTTCTATTCTGGTCCAGAGTCTGGGTCTCAATTCTGTCCCCAAGATGCTGCCTCCACAAATACAAAGGCGTCCTAACATGGAAAGCAGAGAGATGTCCCAGCTAGACAAGAATTTTCACCTGGGGCACTGAACTGTCTTTTGGTTAAATGTGCAAGCACTTCCTGTTTGCACAGGCACCCTCATCTCTGAGTGGGGTCTGCAAGTGCTGCCATGATATGGAAAAACACTCATGATTGCCATGAAATTCTCTGCTAGCCATCCATATCCTGGCAGTAGGATCTGTGTTGCAGGAGGGAGAGGGAGGCAAAACTGATCTGTGATAGCTTTTTTATTTTGGGGGCCTGCTCAATCAGCAATAAATGTATAGCTTTTTCACAGCATCCTCACTTCTCTCTGCTGAATAACCAGGGGTGGAGAGAAGAGCTGATAATTTCCCTTGATATTATTTTGGTGAGTGTCTGGAGCCAAAAGAAAAAAAAAAGGCCAAAAAAAAAAAGGCCCTGATGTTTTGTAATGGACAGGCATCCACATGGGAGAAATGCTTTTGAAACTCTTGTGTTTAGGTCATGCTGTGCCTCGATCACTGCATGTCTCAGTAAAAATCAAAAGCAGGATCTTTAGTGGCAATTTTGAAGAGAGGTATTAATGTTGGCACTGTTCCTAGAGAACAACCTCTGGCATTAGTTGGCTTCCTCSCTGACTTTGCCAGCTAACAGGCTGCAGGATGAATGAGCAGAGAGAGGAGCCACCACCACTGAGAAGCACCTCCTGCTTTATGGGGAGCTTACTACTGTGTTCTGCTCATCAGGCAGAACTTGATCCCCCAGTTGGATTAAGTCCTCCCAGCACCCAGTTAACCAAACCAATTGTAGGATGGGAAATGTCCAGGATGGCAGCTGGAGGAAAGATTAAATTTTGCTCTACTGTCTCATTAGTGTCCAGCTACCCTGGCTTGCCTCGGGTCTGTGGGCTCTTCACTACATTTCACTGCTGGGTCTGGGACTTGTTCAGATTTGGCAGATGTTAACAATCTAGCATTTGTCAAGAGCCGCTGTCCTTGCTATTGGCATTCAGGAATTCTTTCTTGACCATTAACTGTTCATTCACTGTCTTTGAAAACATTTGCTTGTCACTCAGCTCCAAATTTTTGTCAAATAGTTGGAGATGAGTCTGTCTGATGGCTGTCTTAGTATTTATCCCATGGTAGATAAGTCTTCTGTCTTCAGTTACACTGAAATTTTAATTGCTGTGAAAAAGATAGAGTTTATAAAGCACCTTTTGCTTTCTCAGATAAAATATTCACAGTTCTGAATCATAGTGCTCAATTTGCTTGCTCTTGGTTAACAAGACACATGGCAGCTTTAACAGGCTGGAGTTGTTGTGTTTATACAAAAATGGAGATATCTGATAGAAAAGAAAGTGGAAGGAGTCCTGAGACTCAATGTGATAAGGTAAATGTTTTGGATCTTTCATCAACAAACATTAAAGATACATTTTGCAGAGACAATAGACAAGTTTCTTCAGTCTGATGATTTTTAAGTGGTTCCTCATCCCTGTGACTCTTGAAGAGTTACAAATAAAGAGCAAAAAAAGCAAAATCACATACAGGAATGGATATTTGGGAGATGGTCTAAAGTTTTGCAAAGACTGGATCATGAATATGTTACTCTCCTGTCTGGGATAGGAATAAAAACAAAGTCAATTTAAATGTAAAAGGATGGAGACTGTGCTGGCTAAAAACCAAATTGTGGAGTGGGAAGGATGCCCAGGATATTTAAACTCGTATTTTGATCCTTCTTTTACAGCCACAGGGACTTAAAACCAGAAAACCTACTATTGGATGAAAAGAACAACATCCGGATAGCAGACTTTGGGATGGCATCACTGCAGGTTGGAGACAGCTTGTTAGAAACCAGTTGCGGGTGAGTGTCTCAGAATTATTGCAAAAATCAGTGAYGGATGCCAGACATAAATGTCATCTTCAGTGTGAGTTTTGATGGAAACCTCTAGACTTACACCATGCAACATTATTTCCCAGTAAGATAAAAAATTAATATATAATGCAAAACATAAATAAAAGGTTTTTATCAATGGCTAATGCTGAGAAGCAGTCCTCTGAGCTTGTCACACGTGGATATCAAAATGAATGCATTCAAATCTGGATTCRTTTGCAGAAGTTGGCTTGTGTTTGCTTTCACTGACTGTATATTATTTAGAAACTGAAAGCAGTAGTGATGGTATTGTAAGAAGAGGCTTTAAAAATATTAATGATTGGAGGGAAAAAAAAAGAATGTAAAGAATTGGGTCTGGAATTTGCATGTGGTGTTCAGGCTGCCTGCTTACATCTCTGTTACTGTCCCCCGCTGCTTGGCTGCTGGCTCCCATGCAGGATCAGCGGAGTGCTTGGCAGCTACAGGTAGGGCACAAACACAGATACCCAGAAGACTGCATGAAGAAATACTGCAGGGGTGAGCTAGAAACATTTCCAGGCTAATTCCCTTGCCGGCAAGAGCTTCCTGGGACTTYCCAGAGGAAGTGACAGCGCTGCGGCTGGGTGAAGCCCAGTGCTGGAGTRCAGCTGGCAGTGCATGCTGGCGGCACTGCCATGCCATGGTGCCCTGCACAGCCTCAGCAGGCCGTCGCCAGCCACTGCCGAGCTTGCAGCTGTGTCCCAACGGTTGTTTCAGTGAGCTCAGCAACTGGAGGTACAGCCAGTGCCAGCAGGTTTGATCCTCCTCCCTACAGACCTACGCTTCCTGGCCTGAGTGATGAGAATCCGATGACAGCAGCCTCAGCCTCTTGCAGTCCATGTTTTTGCAGGCTGTACCCTGTGCCAAGGCAGTTCAGGGTAGACATGGAACTATCCCCATTCCTCATGCGGCCCAGCCACTGCCTCTCATTCCTGAGCTGTTCCACTTCCATTTTCCAAGTCTTTGGTAAGGGATTGAAATAGAGTTTGAAGTTCATGATGTGATCAAATGTTGGGTGATGAATACACGAAGGCCCACCAGTTCCTTTCTGTCTCTGTGCCAAGTCAAGATTTGAACTCTTAACAGCACAGATGAGAAGCAAGGAGCTATGAATTGGCACATTGTCACAGCCTCGTTCAGACCTCCTCTCTCGATTGGGAAATGAAGCCCTTGCTGCAGTTATTACAAAGTCTCCATATGCTTTAAAGAAAATCTCTTGCTTTCTTTCCCTGGTAAAAAAACAACAAAAACTAAAGAAGAACCTGATCTATTGCCCAGCAGGATYCTTCATACTCCTAGGGGACCTCTCAGTGGGATTATGGTTCTCATTAGTAGAGGGCTCTGTTGTCTAGGTCTGGCGTCTCAAAGGGAGCCGTCTTGTCCTTATGCAGTGCAGGAATTCAAACCTCCGTGGCTTGAGCGGAGGCGGCCACCACACTGCAGCATCAGGACGTGCTAATAAAGAAATCAATGGCACGGAAGAGATGTGCCTGTAATAAACACAACACGCAGCGGCACTATGATCTCCTGCCTTGCAGATGCATTTTAAGTATGGTGCCAATCACTAGGCCTCCATGTGAGCTATTACACCACTTCATTAATTCTCCTGGCATGGAGCCCAGCGCGGCTGATACTGGTGCCTTGTGATGTATCTGGTTTGAGGGGTGAAGGGAGGAAGGAAGGAAGGAACGTGTAGCAGTATGACACTTCACAGAGGAAGGCAATCAAGTGCTCGCTCCCCTTCCCCTGGAGCACTCAGGAACCAACCTCAGAGCTTTTTAAGGCAACAGTTTCACCTACCCTTCTAGTTGAGGCTTTCAGCCAACATGAAAAGGAACAAAACAGATTGAATCATGGCTGAGATACTGAGCTTTAATGAGCTATTCCTCCATGCACTCAGAAGTTAATTTCCAGAATGGTTTTATCTGTGCTGTGAACACTGATAATGAGATGAAACTGTAACATTTCCATTGACAGTCATGCGAGGAGTCTCCAGGTATTTCTGTCAGTCAGAGTGGGAGGTTCGGAGAGGKTTTAGCATGTGATGCAACCAACTTTCTGTCAGTGCAGCAGAGCGCTTAGAGTGCAGTCAAAAATACTTTTCCATCCAAAGAGAACTGCCAAGTATAGTCCAAACTTTGGATAGGCTTTAGGTCACCACAGAGCCTTGAGTGATCTCAAGAAGACACTTATGTGGCCTGAGGTAGACAGTRTTGCACTCCTCAGTGTTTGATGGGTGCTACTCATCAGATCAGCACAGTTTTCTGTAGCACTGCTGACTACCAGGAGGAGATGATAGAAGCTCAGTCTAGCTGTGTTTGTGTTTTTTGGATTATTTTTTTCCATTGGAGAACATGCAGAAGAGGTAGGGATGGACTTGCTGTTTCGTTGGTGTAATTTGTCACTGACAGGCTGTAAGGCAGGCCATGGTGATGACAGAACTTGTCCAGTCTATCCTGGCATGTCACTAGGCAAGAGGAATGAATGTCTTAGGGTTAAACCTCTGGGCTGGAACTCAGGAGATTGGAGATTAGTTTCTTTCTCTGCTGAAAGAAACATTATCTTTCCTTGCTTCTCTTTTCCATCCTAACAAGTCTTTGCACTGCCTGACTCTCTCTGAACATGACTTGCAGCTCATAGTACCCATTTCAGGAAAAAAAAAATATTGTTTGATGAAGTGTTACCCATGCAAGTAGAATTTTTATCTTAATGCTCTSAAGAATTTATACTAATAGATACAAACTGCAACTTTGAAGTCGCTATGCTTGAGTAAATTTTTGCAGAGAATGCAAACAAACATCCAAGTCTTCACCTTTGAGAGTACTAGTTTTTTTCCTCTTTCATGGGAAAAAAAAMCATATTTAAAGTAAATTAGATGTAAATCGTGGAATTATTTTGGTCAAAAGGTTCATGTGCTTATGTGAACAGTCATTCAGATATAAACATGATATAAACATAAATCTGAGGGAACAAGKACAAATTGGTGGTAAGTCATAAACTACATAAAATGAGGATTACAAAGGGAAGCATTATTARTAAATATTAACACCAGCCTCACCTATAACACATCCCAAAGGCTATTAAAAAAGCTTTAGGCTTGCAAAGTCAAACAGTGGAAATTTAAAATGTGCTGCTTTTAAAGTTGCCAGTGTAATACTAGTTTGGTCCCAAACTGCTCATGCACATTGGATGATAGGCATTAGTTACAAGCCTGTGCAGTTTTTGGGTGTTTTTTTTTTCGAGTGAGTAGCTATCTAACATTTGATTTATTCTCATCATTCATTGTATGGACCCCTTCATAATTTCTGTTCACTGCACTTAAGCCTTGCTTTCAATTCTAGGTCAGATTTTCATCATAGCATTTTAGGCTTACAAATTTTACATATTGTTTTCTTATCAACTGTGTGATGCTAGTCTTGTTATCTCCATTTATAAGGGGAAATTCATTTTCTAATTGTCAGAAATTAAAGTCAAAATTATCAGCCAGTTTTGAGTGCCCAGTTTGATACTCTGGGGTATGTTACCTCTGAATACTCAAWGTTTGATGGTAGTGCTTTATTTTGAAAGCCCAGCACCTACTGACTGCAGCTGCTGCTCTTAAGTGYTTGTAAATACTGTAAATCAAGCCTCACATGTGTCACGTTGTGATTTGGAAAAGCGGGGAACCTGCAAATCATGATTATCTGTGAATGGCTCCGTTTAAGATACCTGGTCCTATTTACAGCAGGATTCTCTAGCAGAGAAAGAGTTTGATTAACCACTGTGTTGTTCAGTAGCCTTTAGCACAAGATTGTCCTTCATGACACTAAACTTCCCTCGTTTTACTACAGACTTTCCAACTTTGGTCATAAATAAAAGGAAGGTATTGTGGGCAGCAGCACATCCACCACCTGCCCTCAGAGTGCAGTGTAACTCTTCCAGGTTTCATTTTAGCATCTCTTAATTTTTGAATACTTAACATTACCTTAATATGTCCTTTTAATGTAGGGGTGTGTTTAATTTTTTTTAAACGAAAATTTCTTAAAGGAACTCTTCTTAAGAGACTTCCAAGTCTTAAATGGTTTTAACTCATAAACTAATTAATGAACTGATTTGCAATTTCTCAGAAACTATGTTTGTGYTTGAGGAATAAACAGCTGTAAAATGGTTGAGGGCTAGATGGCGGTTTTCTCATACAAAGCTAAAAGACTGAACTGAAGCTTCAGCTGCAAAATAGCRCTCAGCGTTAACTACAAGCACTGCCTCAGCCTTACCCGCAGCTGCTACGCTAACTGCAGCCTCGCTTACCAGCTGCTACTGGAACCTGCTTCTTCCATCTCTGCTTTCCTTCGCTGTGTGATCTCTGCCTGTCACGTCCTCTGCTGAGTGTGCTCTTGTGTGTATCCTTCTCCTGAACAGCTCCCTTTATCTATCTTGCTACTCCCTCTGTCTTTCCCCTTCATCTCAGCCCTTTGCTACGCAGCATGATGGGAAAAGCAGAGGAAGCCTTTTGCACTGGTGGCGACCTTTGGTCTCTGAAAGGTGGCTTGGAGAAAGGAGAAAAAGGGACTGTAGCACCCAAGCAASAGCAAAAACATCAGCTAGATGCAAGAGGACTTTAGTGCCCCTCTATTGCCTGCTACATCAAGGAAACTTCATGCACAAGAAAAACAGAGAGAGGGAGAGAGAGAGCGCTCTCCGTCTTCCTTTCCACAGAAGCAGTCGCCTCCAGTTGTGAGGCCTGAAGAACCTCAAAGAGCCAGTCCTTCTTCCTCACATAGTACTGTCCTAAGGTGTGGGACCAAAGGGTGCCTAATCTGGGCACCCATCTGTAATGGGATCTGGGAACCTGTCAGGCAGTGTAAGCACTGTCRGAAATCTGGTTTAACACAATGGAGATGGATCAGACAGAGCCAAACTTTCCCTATGCTTCCTGGTCAGCTTAGCAGGGGAAGTAGCTAATGGTTATTCACAGATAAATCCTACAYGGACAGTTGATTTCTCTGTGCAAAGTGCAGGCCTCTGTTGCCTATGCAGTGAGTCAGTAGGTCCAAATTGTCTGCACATATGACAGACATCATGTCTGCACTTCGGATATGACAGTGATTGCCTCAGACCTGCTGTAGTTGCACAGGATCTTCATGTGCACAGTAGCTACTTTTCTAGTTTTTCTGATTTGTCATGCTGAAATTTGGAGTAACTATATCAAGAGTATATGTATTTCTCTCTGYTAGTGATAATGAATAACCTAGCAGGCAACGATTGTCCTAGATTTCACCACCGCAACTTTGGCTTGGTAGCTGTGGTTGAAATCCCACACAGATGCTTTGATAAGGACCCAAAAGTCCTTAGGTGGCCATGTCCAAAAGACATAGATAGCTGTGGCATGACCGTTYGGAGAGCCTTTCCTGCCCCAGGCAGACCAGCTTGGGAAAATCAGCATCACCCTTTGTATAAACACTGCCAGCATTGGCACTTTTTTTGCAGCAGCACCTGCAGGCAGCAACTGCTTCTTGATGTTGCTGAGCGATATATTTGTTTTCAAGGGCAGACTGTGGCTTCTGCTGCACAGAGATGTAGCTGAAAGATGAGGCAATGGCCTAGGGGAAGAGGCAGGGAATGTCACTTTGACACACATATACTGAATAATTGGGATAAGAACCAAAGAAATATTCATGACTCTGTCAAAAGATAAACAGATTTTTGGTTAAATTTGAGTTTTCTCTTTAAAGCAGTTGAAGTTGCTCTGTGACTGKCAGCATGGAAATGAGTTTTCTATGGATTGTGGCTGGCCAGAGGATCCCGTTTAGAGCTGTTAGCCAAGATAATGTTGCAGATATCTAGCTGCTGTGTGCTGGCAGGAATTCAGAATGRCCGTGCCAGAAACCTGTGCTCTCTGAGCAGTTGCAGTGCAGCTGTTGAATGATCAAATTAATCTAACCTGCTCTCTGAGCTTCATCCATGCAGCCTACCCCAAAATCCATCCCAGGCCCACCAGACAGTTTACTTCATTATTTATCTGGCTTTTTTTTTAGWGAGAGGATATGGCTGGTTTACTCTGTGGTTGCCTAGAGGTTTTTCTGCCTTTTTTGTTTGTTTGTTTTTGCATTTTTTTACAYGATAAGAGGGGACATCAAAGTTGCRTGATAGAGTGAGAGTTCAAAGGATTTATTACAGCATTTGCCTGGCCATTCTCCTGGTCTTTAGCAGAATTTCAGAGATGCCTSGTAAGAAACGTGGCAGATTCCATTGCACTCCAGCAGACATCAGGGAAACATGATGCTTCTGAGCACCTTTGCTAGTGGGACACATGAATAGATCTGCACCTGCCCCGGGGTCTTCACCATGCTTCCATTCTTCTTACAAAGGGCAATACTAGAGGAAAATGCCGAAAGGAACAAATCTTGCTGTTCTGAAATGACTAAACTGAGCAAATGTCCATGATCTGATGTACCCTGTTCCTGAGCTCTCTTTGACACCAAWTTTTTTTCCAAATCCCAGTAGCAATAGCAGCTTCCTTCCACCTCCCATGTGGCACCCTCTGTCCCTGCAGTTGGGACTGGCTGTGCCAGCCTAGCCCCACGTCGCTGCTCCTTACTTCTGCTTTGTGCCAACTTTAAGGGTGGACTGCACAGTGTGCGCTGGTTTTACAAAATGAGAAAAAAGACAGCACCACTTGCCAGGGTTTTTCACAAGAATAACTTACCTCATCTTCTCAAAGCTTGTACAACCATGCRTTAGTCCAGTGACATTACTGGTTAGTGGCTAAAGCTTTTGAGTAGTAAAAAGGACAGAGTATTTGAATTTGTGTACTGAATTACTGTAATAACGAAGCAAACTAACGGAGAAAACACTATACAGGGATGGGATGTGAAGATGCATGTATCAGCCACTAAGTGAGCAATGCAGTAGCTCACTTGGTGACCTCTCTTTCTCTCCAGCTGCAGTCAGTGATGTGCTGCATGTCTGCTTTGCCTCTCTAATCTGGTTTCATAGAATCCAGTATAAATTAAGACATTTAGGTTTGCTACTGAACAAACTGGCCTRGTTAAAATACATGTAATAACCTCATAAAGAGAGAATATTATTTAATATTGTATTACTGCTCCAAAGTTTCATCTTTCCTAAAATTTGWGGGGTCTCAGTTGTGGAATCAATTACGTTTGTCTCTTCTTGYTTAAGCTTTACTTTGAAGGCAGCTGCAGATCCAAGGGTATCTGGAGTTTATTAAGACAGTCTGCCCAAAGCAGATACCAAGGCAGGACACTCCATGCATGCGGGGTGCTATTTTGCCATAAGTATAGCGTGCACGGGAATCTCTTTGGGCACAGAGGTAACCTCACAGTGCTCCTGTTTTGCTCCTTGCATTGTGTAACGGGGACCATCCAGCTGCATTTAGGTTTGTTGCCAGAAGGAAACACTCGAAGGAAGGCAGGCTCTGGGSTCCTGGAAGGTGTCAGGATAAACAGCGGTGAGATCCACACASAGGCCTCAGACCCTTCGCATCCCTTTTACTGTGTCAAGCTGCCTTTAATGAAGGCTGTAAAATATATAGCCATGGCTATAATTTTAAGGATTAAAATGATTACCTGGCAAGTTGAAGTAATTAACTGTTCTCAGCCAGGAATCAAGCCAGAGATATATGGTTGGAAGGATGCAAAAGGAATATATTAACTCAGTAAATATTAATAGTGCTATCCATCCTTTTTGTTTTGTTTTTGTTAAAGGAAAAGAAAACTTGTGGGTGGAAATAAGGTATTGACAGTTTTTTTGACCAGTGGAGTAAATGACAGCAGACTTAGCAGGAGAGATGCAGGACATGGTTTAGATGCCTTTGCTTGCTCCGATAACATTATTCTTTTTTTTTGTTCCTTAAAAGTGTCATAGWTTTTTGAAGTAAAATATATTTTAAAAATAATAAAGTAATGCCTTATAATTTTGAATTATGCTGGTTCTTGAAGGTAGCCACTCTCAGTTTGTCTCAGAGGTGGGTTGTTGTTAAGTTAAGGAAAATAAAGTGCTGTTTTGCCCACTTGCTCTCTRTAGAAGTGAACTGATCTTCGTTCTGCTGGGCAAGAGGGAAATATGTGTAAATACCAGAATCTTATGTGCTCATTCAATGTGTTTTGATTTCAGATCACCACACTATGCCTGCCCAGAAGTAATCCGGGTGAGTTGGTTAAAATATGAGTACTAATACCTACGTATCAAAGTATGTCACTTGCTGTATGTATATATGCAGCTAGATTTTCGCTACATGAAGCATGTCCAAGGCAAACAGCAACACTGTTTRGGAAAGGGAAGGGAAAGAATACAAGGATGATACCTGTGGTTTCCCCTGTTTGACTTGGCCCTCAATCAAGCTGCATCAACAGTACAAGGGAATGTGTTCCTGTGTTATTCTCAGAGCACCTATGTGCCATAGGATCGTCCAGAGCTGCAGTAGCCTGGTTTAATTTGATCTTTCCACCCAAGGACTGCAGTCCCCTTCACTTTCTCTTCTTGTGGCTGTCACTGATGTGGGTTTTTGTTAAACAATATGAACTATTCTTTCCCTTTATTCCCCTTTTGTCCTCCTAAGCTGTGTCCAGGGCTCCAGGGGCCCAGAGGCCCCCTTTTAAAGCAGAACATTAATATAGAGCCAAACGAAAAGAGTGCAGAAGAGACGGTCAATACCGTTAGTTCACAAATATTGTGACGACCGACAAGCTCCCTGAAGAACCATCGAGGAGTAAAACAGCTTCTTGATGCACTTTGGCCTCTGTCTAAGCACCAATCCTAATCATTTTCACATCACAATCCATTCCTCCGCTGCTCCCCACTTCTGACCCTGTTCTTGCAAAACCCAGATAAGATGGTTCATAAAAATTCAATTAATGGGCTGGGTCGAGGCCTCCTGGTTGGGAAAGTCTGCTTGGGAAGGAGGTAAGTGAATTGAAATAGAGGGTTTCCCATTCTCCTCTCTGCCTTTTCAAGGATAATGAATTCAATTACTAGTGAGCACTCTTTTGAACTTTTGTGTCATTGTTGCGTAGGGAGAAAAATATGATGGAAGGAAAGCAGAYGTCTGGAGCTGCGGAGTCATTTTATTTGCGTTGCTAGTGGTGAGTCATCTTCCTTGCTCTATACTTTAAAAAGAAATAAAAATCCAAAAATGCTGCTATATTTAACAGTGATTCTATTGTCATCATGTATAGTTGTGTTTTCTTAGTTCCCTCATTTTTGTATCTTCAGTTGCATCCTTTTCTCTTACTTCTACATCAGTCCCAAAGGAAAAGCTTGAAAAATATTTCAGTGCTTCTTTGAAATGCTTCTACCCTGCACAGCAAAGCACAGACAACTGCCAGAGACTTGCCTCCCCAAATGCTGTGATACTGCAGCGCCTTCAAGAACCCCATCCAAAGCATATTGAAGTTATTGGGCCAAAAGGGTATGCAGGGTTACAAGTACATGATGCRGGCAATGTCTGTCTTAAAGAGTTTGTCACTGTATGTTTCAGGATGTATATGCATACATCAACTACAGTGTTTTATCAAGAGGAGAGTCAAGTACAACAGTTTTGTTCCATGCAAGTATTGAGCTGCATTTTAATTTAGTACGTACACTTGAGAACAAAAAACTGAGCCAAAACTACAAAGTTTAAATTAGTTTCCATCTGGTTTAGCAATACTTTCCTTAGTATTCAAAATGTTTTATCTCAGATCTCATCCTTGGTTCAAAGTTTCAGTCCTCTGTGGAATTCATTCTGATTTGTAAAGCTCCCACTCCCAAGCATACAGCAATTGGATGTCTATCTGAAAGCAGATGAGCTTGGCATTTGTTATGAAAGTCCATATTCCGTAATGTAGGAATTATATAGGAGTATAGGAATATGTCCATAAAATAGAAGAACACAGATTATGTTCTCATGRGCAAGTATATTACCATATGCAGATTTAATAGTGTATGTGAGAATAGATTTAATATGCCTGTAARTTTTATATCTAAAATAACTCAGATTAGCTACAGTTAAAACTCAACAAGCGTGATGTCAAATTTAGATCTCACTGTACGTTTACGAGTAAACCTAGTTACTAGATTTTCACTTAAACTTTTAATTTTTACAAAAGTGCTTCTTCACTGAAATGAAGATCTTTTGTGGGAGTTAGATTCTGCTCATTATTTTTGCTTAAAATACTTGAAAATTATCAAGAAGTTTTGTTTCAAGATTCATGTTGATAATCTGGAAAATAGTAAAAATGAAAATAACTTGAAATAATCTCAGTAGGATRCTTTAAATCATTTTATCAGTTTTTCATCTTTTTGGTCATTTCTGTTCACTGATGTTTTTCAAGTTTTAGAATTTTTATGTTGATTTTACAAGACAGGAATTTATCATCAGGTCATCTCTTGTTCCCAAGCAGGTAGTTTCATGGGTAATGAAACACAACTGTATAATGAACTCTTAATATGGCTTCTTCAGTTCTAGGAAAAGCAGAGAGAAGGTGGCGAGATGTTAGGATTCGTAGGAGGGAGCTCTTCCTTTTCCTGTCAAGGCTTGGTATCTGTCCCTCAGTTGCTGGGAAACTTCTTCATCTGTTCCCATATATATACATGAGCCTACAAAACACTTGGAATAAGCCTACTACTGACAGAGCAGAGCTCTCTAGTTAATTATGTCAGGAGAAACCCTACAAAAAGTCTCATGCTATGATAGTGGTAGTAATAAAASAGCTGTAGTTGTTACCTTCAGGAAATACCACAAAGCAGCCTTGCTGACTTCATCATGCATTAAATTGCACTAGCTAAAGTCCTGAACTATCAGAATTGATATTCCTGTAAGTCTGGAACAGTTAGGAAAAGCTTGAGGTAACTCGAACAATTGGCTACAGAGTGCTGGGATGCTCTCTAGGACCACCCAGATGGCCAAACAAAAGGAAGAAGTGCCCCATGGCTGTTCCTGCCAGGCAGGTGTCCTGAGCCTCTRCAAATGGAGATGTTGATCTCCATAAATCATATGGACAGAGGATCGATCATACAGGTGCAGTACTCACTGTAGTAAGAGCAGTGYCAGTACTGACAGCCCAAAACTTCAYTATCACAGCAGCTGACAGCTTGCAACTTCCCACAAACCTTCCTGGAAATGAAGGAAGCTCAGCACCAACTACAATTATGCAATGCAAGAAGGAAGTGACGCAGAATAGCTAGGAAGACCCAGCCTGCTATAAGAGAATATCAGCTTCAGTGAGTGGAGTTATCCTAAAGGTTTCTTTTCTTTCCTTTTTTTTTTTTTTTCCTTTTTGTCCTTGCAACAGGAATAGGTTTTTTCCTGCTCTTTGTGGCAAGCTGATGATCTATTCAAAAGGCAGATTTCAGCTCAAAAAAATCAAGACATTCTTACAAGAGAGCTACTATAGGGAAGCAGTAGGAACTGATGATCCAACTGTGTCATGGGAATTGGATGGAATAGATTAAACAGAATGTCTGCTACTTCCAAAGGTCAATGTTGGTTAGGTTTTCTTTCAGCTGTGTCACTCCATTGCTCCAAGAGAAAGAGGATGCTCTTTAGTGAAAGTGTCTCARTGCTGTTCACCTTCTTTTCAGCATTTGCAATAAATGTGTCTCAGGAAGATTAGAAWTAAGGAGACGATAAACATTGCTGCAGTGAAAGTATGCCCAGGAGGAACACCAACAGATCAAAAGCTTGAGCTGAATTTAAGTGAATCCATGCATCTTTAGTGAATTCGCCTGGAAAGGCAATTTCATATTTTGTATTATGTTTTGTACCAGTATTCATTTTCTAATTAAAGGTTTAACAGAAAAAAACTGTCCTCAGTTTTGTTTTCTATGTTGGAGAAAATACAACAGCATCTAGAAATTAACTGTTTTCGGTGGATAGAAAGAGGGCTTCACATTTTATAATAATTCAATATGAACTGATTTTCTCTTTTCCTATCTCTTATTATCCTTYTCCTTTGTCCCCTCCAACTCCCTTTCTCTCATCTTTCCTATCCACAATTCTGTCATCCCTGCAGGGTGCCCTGCCATTTGATGACGACAACTTGAGGCAACTGTTGGAGAAGGTGAAACGTGGAGTGTTCCACATGCCACATTTTATCCCCCCAGACTGTCAGAACCTCTTGCGGGGGATGATTGAAGTGGATGCCTCGAAACGTCTCACGGTAAGAAGGCATTTGCTGCAGTTCATGTGATCAGGGCTTCATTTGTCATCTCACTGTAGTTAGGATTGGATAACTGAGAAAACTGATATATTGTCACTTCTCTGCATTTCCACCTAAAAAAAAGATGGAGGGAATTTGTGAAGTCTTTGAGAAGAGGCTCATTGCCCTCTCTTTTAAAGGAATGGAGGCATATTACCACCTCTTGTTTCCCAAACCTCACAATTTACCTTCATGTGGACATTTGGAGTGGCTCCCTCCTCATGTCATCACAGCACAACTYATACAGGAGAGGGTTAATGGAGAGTAGGATATTCAGAATTCCCACAAGCTCAGCACCAACTAGAATTATGCAGTGCAAGAGGGAAGTGAGACAGAGCACCTAGGAAGATGTCTACCTGTGCATCCTGGGTCTTCTGGCTGATAAACCAGCTTCTCAGGGGCATGATAGTACTATTTGGAGGTCAAAACTGCTAGGACTGTTCTTTGAAGCTTTGCTTTTAGAAGGATTAAGTTTTTACATTTTTGACTAAAACTGTGGCTTGTCACTTGTTCTGTCCTGCACATGCTCTGCATTATCCTATGGCATCCTTCAGAGCAGGTGTCTTCTGAACTTCAGATTGTGTCCTGTGGTCCTGAGTATGAGTAGGCCCACAGTGCTGAGCTCCTGGCACTCAGCACTGAAACTCTGCATCTTAGATACACCCTGGCACTACAACAGAGGCCCTGCAAGGGTGAGCACTGTGTAGTGATGCTATCCCTCATTAACACTGCATTAATGTTTTGGGGAATTTAAAAAAATTAGCAATTAAAATCATTTTAGAATGCAAGATTGCCTGCTTGTCAGTGGAGGCTTCTGCCTTTATGGGTGCATTGCCCTTGTAAATCCTATTGTCAGGCTCTGGTGATGATTTTATACAGATTTACTAAGCTCACAGATTCTGAGTGGGAGTATGTATAAAGAAATGTAAATTTAAAACTCCTCCTGGTTCTTCAGCCTGCTAAAATATTTATAAATAAACTCTCAGATCAGTGCTTGGCCTCTCTGCCGAGATCGCTAACAACAGCATCAGTCTGCACCAGCTGTGACAGTGCTTTTGGGATGCAGACACCTGTCTGCTGAAGAGAAACTGAAACTCCCATCACCACTTTCTTTACAGTGTTACCTGGCAGTTGCAGCTGCTTTATTTCATTCATTACGAAGTCAAGTCATGCTCTATTTGGTGACTTAGGTGAAAAGTTCTTTGTATTATGACTAGGAACTGTAACTATTTAGACCCAATAGACATCATATTGCAGTACTTGAATATCACTGCTTAAAAAAACTGACAAAAACGTGTAGGCACAGAAAAGTCCTTGCTTAAAGAAAAAATAGCAGCCACGATCATCTAGTTATTTTAAGATTCTCAAAAAAAAAACAAGCAAAAAATACAGCAGAATTTAGGGCTGTACCCTGAGACAGCTTTTCTTTATGATCAAGAAATTCACCAAGCCTCTACCTCAGTTTCCTTTTCGTAAGGTAAATATAACTATGTTTGCTACCTCACAGAGTAGAAAGAATAAGGCCATAAGGCAACAAGGAATAGGGCTCACAGTGAATAGGCAGGTGAGACCATTTTTTGATCAAAAAGAAACTCTTATTTCTAGAGGAAGAAAGAAAACAGATTGARTAGTTATTGGCAAACAATGAATTGTGAATAAGAATTTGAAATGAGATGTATACAAGAGCTGAAAGGTGAGAGGAAAAAGGACTAACTCTTTGTTATTAGTTGCAATTTTACTTTCATTATTTTARGGTCTTTCACTTTGCTGCTTCTGCTGCCTGCTGCTGTCAAGCTTTCCTTGCTGTTCTGCTGGCGTTGCGGCTGCATGGCTTGCCAGGCAGAGGCATTGCTTTGTTTGATGTACAGGAGCTARGAGATGTGTGGTTCGTTTTGAGGAGTGATCTGGATTCTGCTGTAGCTGCCTCCTGTAAAAAAGGAATGAATATAGGTCTATATGGACATCTCTGTTTTTGGCAAATATCTCACTTGAACACTTTGGTATTTACACAAAGATCTATGAGGAATTGTGTGTYGGGTACTAAATGTATAGTTTGCAGCTGTACATATTGCAGCTGATCATTTGTTCAATATCTTACTGGTGAATTCAGCAGAAATAGAGTGAAAATAGAGTGAAATTTAAGGTCACAGGAATTCTTTTCCTCCCCTCTCTGCTTTGTTTCTTTTTTGGTTTGTATCTTTTTTTCATCCCTCTGCATTTCCCTCCCTGCAGTAATTGCCATTTCACAGCACACCCACACCTTCCCCAGTCCATCTGTTGAAATGATCATCAAAAGCCGAGCTAGCGCTCACGTTCAACTGTCAGCATGCAGCTCCAGTGTTATAGCTTGAGAGGGTTAACGGGGAGGAGGGTATTCAGAATTACTGCTCTTGGCTATTTCCTGCCTTAGGAAGTTGGCATTACCTTTTTTGTGTGTATGATTCATTTTTAGAAAGAAGACCTCATTATGGGATATTGGTCGGGCTCTCCAGGTACTTTGTAGCCTGAAATGTGTTTGGCGGGCAAGGCTTCAGTTTACTGGCTTTGCTTAGCTAAACATACTTTAAATAAAAGAATCCATGTTTTCCTTGCAGTAGGCACCATGCAATGGAGATTGTAGCTGCTGCTGCTGTTGTAGATGTCTCTGCCCACCCATGTTTAGGAAACATGAAATCAAACTGGTACTGGCGCCAAGTCTGCCTGCTAAGGTGACTGGGAGATGGGAGAGTCTGTCAGATTCTGCTTTAAAGAGCTCAGGTCTCTTAGTCTGCCAAAATAGCTGAGGAGGGGTTTACTAGTTGTCAGCATACGCCTTAGAGGTAATTGCCAGGGAGAAGGGGTTTATTTAAGCTAAAGGAGGTACTGGCACAAAAATAAATGAATATCAAATAGCCTTACATGAAAGCAAACTAGAATTGAGTGTTATTTTAGTTGTGGCAGGCAGGTTCTAGGACAGCTTTCTAGTAGGAGGAGTGTTGGGAGGGAGAATGAGCCGGTCTGATGATGCTGTTTGCCAGGTTTATGCAAGAGAGCGAGCGCTCTTGCTGCCTGCAGTACCGCAGGGGGAGGTTCCTTAAGCTTTGTGCTCTTCCGAGAGGAAACACTTTTTTCCATGGAGAGTTCCAGTGATTCAGCATCTTTGCAGAAGGAGAATTATGGTCACTGTAGGGGAATCCATTTAATTCTCAGTTGCTGTTTCCTTCTACAGGAATCCAAAGATAAAAAGGAAGGACTGTAGAGCTTTTGGTCCACTTTCCTTTTTGTGATGGCAAGAACGAGTTTGATCAGGACAGGTATTGCAGAATAAGCTATTATTATGAAGCTGTTACTGCTTACAGTGTTGACGTTTTATTCCAGAATAAAGTGAGTAGGTTTTTGTCAGGTAACCACACAGAAGCTAGTCTGAAATACCTMTCCCTGAAAACCATCCAACTTAAACTACCCCAGATTTTCAGCATCTCCTCACTGATCTGTTTCTTCTGTGGTCTAAACTATGCTAATGATGATATGTTCTTTATTGCTTGGACTGCAGCATCTAAAGGATGCTTAAAAAATAGCAAGAGATAAACTCGTCCTGTGTCCTTTTTCGTTTTTCTAGGTGATCTGATACTGAGATGCCTAGCACATCGTTYAAATTATCTCATTTCACCACCTGTACAGTGGAAGCAAATGTATAATGGAAGAAAACGTCTAGTAGGTGTATGTGGGCAGCAAACTCTCATCTGCCAATGACCTTTTCTTATGATTTGCACCAAAGATGCTGACACCTTGCCCTTGTCAAGGTCATTAAAGATTGCTATAGTACAGCTGCTAATACTGACAGTGATAGTGATTCCACCAGCACCATTTGCACTGTCAGCTTGAATTCTWTGGCCATAAAAAGCCTGTGTTGTGACATTATGCAGTAGGTTTAAAGCTCAGCAAGAGGATCTGCTGATGGAAGAAGATTTATCTAAGGCGCAGGACTACCTTTTTGCAAAGCTGGGTTTGAGACTRTTTGCTCTCTGCAGAGGGAAGTCTGCAATCTGACATGAGCACAAGCCCAGATTCACATCCACAGATTTTGAGAAAGTTTTTCTTCAGGATAGAACTTTTAGCTTGGCAACTGCTCTGCTGAGATCAGTGCTCAGGATGTAGACAGCACTGCCTTGTTTTCCATCTGCCTGTCTATCTCCATCTGTTGTTCCCTCTCTTAGAATTCAGACGTAAGCTCCTTGGGGGAAGCAACCTCTTTTTCTGGTGAACTGGTGCAGCTCTTTAGCACACCATGGTGTCACCTATGAGTGGGGCTCCTAAATTCCACATCACAATACAAACGTAATATGTATTAGAAGTATTTTTATATAAAACTGTGGTAAAGGAATTCTCCCTCTCCTTACATTACAGCATTTTAGCTTGCAGAAGCTTGTGTCTCTGCCTGAGCAATGAATTTGAGCATGTTTTGTTGTTTTAGAGATGGCATCATGAGACAATTGCCTGCGGTGGCTAGAGATATTAGCAAGCAGCATTTTTACAACTCACATAAAATGGCATTAAATTTGGCAAACTCATGAGCAAACAGCAAGAACCCTCTGGGAAGGGCTGTTAAATGCCTTCGTCACTTAAATGCATTTAAACATTGTGTTTAAATGAATGCAAGAGGAGTGAGATTAGCTCCCACTGTGGATCTCCCTCCCCTGCGTAGTAAAAGGCATAAAGATTTCTCCTTGTCAAAACCAATCGCCCTTCCATAACCCTCCTGTCACTTTAATGCATAAGAAAAGCAACAGAGCATTAATTAATTACCTTTAAAAAAAGCAGTGAAGATGTTGGCACCAGCAAGCACACTTGTAATAACATTTCAGTGCAATTATATTTGAATCAAAATAGAAATTGATTTGGATTCAGAATAGAAATAGGTTTTGTAGAGCAGTTTTTGTATATAGGGTATCCTAGAGTACCTCTTAGTAGTGATTTTGATGGGGTTGGAACTGCAGRTGTGAAGGTAAACACAAGCCATTGTGTTCTCATGTGCTAATTCACACATGTCCCTGGAAGTATATATATCTCAAAGTGCTACAGTGCTTCCCTTTCAGAAAAATGCTGTGAGGTCTTCAGTTTGAAGGAGGTTGGTCAGCAGGGATGGGCAGAGGGGATTTCTGTTTGACATCCCAGGAGGAGCCCGAAGGTCTGTGGCTTGGCTGATTGCTGGTGATCCTCCCTTCTTCTCCCTTTTTGAATCAGAGAGATGAAGTGTTTTGTCTGCCTCATCATGGCATTTCTGCATATCGCAGGCACAAAAGAACAGTGTGACCCGTGGAGACAGAAAACACAGAAGCAGCAAGCATGAAAGAGAGCTGGACATTGCTTAGCTGTATCATCTGCATTCTGTCTGAAATCATTAATATCTCTAGCTCTCCAATTGGTGTATATGAAATAAAAAATAGATGGGCATGTCACGTGATAATTTCACCAAGCGAAGGAAGTACCCTCCTTAGTGGCTCCTTACGGTAGTGTGGACCTCATAACTAGCCATATTAAATTCCTGCCTAGTGTCAAAATGGTGTCTCTGTATCCTCTGTGTTTTGTGTGCGTCCACAAGCTGGAGAGTTTGCTGCTTCTAGCACTTGGGCCGCTTTGGTGACAGCTGGGGGTAAAAGCAGCAACTGTGCCTGCTGTACCTGCAACTGATCGCAGTGTTGATACAGGCTTGGTTTTAAAGAAGGCTGTTTGTCTCTCATGCTTCTCCCTCCAGCCTCCTGTCATGCTTCCATAAGCTGCATTCCCTTGTTTCTTTGATTTCAGGAAAAACCCTATCTCACTTAACAAATCATCTCATATAGAGTTTGAGCCTAAGCTATTTCAGGTCTTCCCAGGCAAGGAGGACCTATTCCTGTATAACACAGAAGCCCCTGAATGCTTGTGCTCTGTGTTAAATGCCCACTTCTTATCCCTGAGGTGTGCTTCATTCATTTCTCTTGGTTTTTTCTTTCCTTATTTTTTTCTTTTCTTGCTCCKTGGTTTTCCCTGGGACTAAAGTGAAAGTAATAAGAGCGGGACAGCTGTCTCCGTTCTTGCTGAGCAGTTTAATGGGGCTCTAGTTTCATCTTGCAGCAGGTAGCACTTGAGCACTCCACGCTGCCTCTCACTCGCCCGTTGCACAAGCCCTCGTCTGTGTGCAAGCAAGGGTGCATGATGCTCTGCACACACAAAGCTCCTTCATAGCAGGGAAGAGGAGCAATATTGTCCTCCTAATGACGAATTCCTGGTATCTGTGAAGAGTAATTTTCCACTATGATGAAATTTTGGATAAGCTGGATTAGAAAAGTTTTGCTATAAGGTTTGTTCTCTCCCCAGCTTAGGATTTCTCTTAGGAAAAAGAAAAGGACATTTTTTACTCCCCCGTGTTTGCAGAAAGCATGACCATTGCATAACATTTACTGGTATCTGCATCCCATAAGTAGACGAGGCCACTATTAAACTTTGATCAGTCCTTTGCTGCAAGGTGAAATGCTCATGCCTGAAACAGAAAAGGAAGAAGCAAAAATAGTTTGCAAGCTGCTGATCAGCTGCTGGAGCAGTAAATGGTTTTGCCTTGACGTGGAGCTTTATTTCACGAGGTCTTGAAATTCTAATGGCAAATGTGATGCTGATCAGGAATGGGTCCTGATGGATGATCATATCACTTGTACGTMCTTTATTTTGTTAATTTACATTATCCATTTGAACCTGTTGAATTTGTTTCTTTTACTTCTCTCTCTGTGCAAAACAAAACTAGAAAGGGGCTTTTGGTGTAAGGGGCTTTGTAGTGATCCAGAGTCAATCATTAATCACATGCTGAAAGGAGCTCTCTCTTAGTTTTGGTTAAATTGTAGGAGGGAAGGGCTCAGTAATGGAAAAACTTATCTGCAACACACTCACACATAAAGCCTTCTATGTCTGCATTGTTTTAGAATTTGCTTGTGCCTTATTCCTTAAATCCAGACACATGATCTTTACAGTGGGGTGGGTGAGGATAATCCTGCTCCTTGTACAGGATAAAGCTCCAGTCATTCGCACAGTTCTAGCTCCGGAATGGTGGACTTAACACTAACTACAAGCAAGCCTTGAGTAAGGGTGTCGTATGATATTACTACTACTTTGCTACAGCACTAATCCTTGTTTTCTTTTCCTTTGTAGCTAGAACATATTCAGAAACACATATGGTATATGTAAGTAACACTTTTTATTAACTTTTGCATGTGTTCAGTCTTGTGTTATGGAAGTTGATAGTCTGGTGCCTGCTCAAGAACGACTGGAATTAGAAAGCAGCTTTTAGAGAGAGAAGAGCACAGAGGAGAGAATAGCATCTAGCAGTGCTGGTTTACCCTCTGCTTCTGAAATATTTTCATCTCTGTCAAAGCTAGCCAGGAACATTTATATACAGAAACATGTGAGTGGCAATTGTTTGAAATGAGACATTCAGCTCAGCAATTTACTGTGTTGGAAAAAAATAATGCAAAATAAATACCATATTTAGTTGGCTATCCAGGGGCTAAAGAGAATCTTTTGAAAATCTTCTTGACAGGATAGCTTTTGCTTGGTCCTTGGTGGGTCTTGGCTTTTCTCTGAAGTACAAACAAAAGTGATTATATTAATAAGTGAGCACCTGTGAACAAGAGACTCATAATCCCTGCTCCTGCTTCTTCACAGCAAGCCAGGAGGCTGGTTCTGACCTTATAAGCTGATGATGTGAGAGCAGTTCTGTGACTTGATTAAAAGCAGCAGTCTTGACAGTGGCACAGGATGTCTATGAGAAAAGTCTGGGCCTATCCAGTAGTTTGGATATGAGGAAGACTGATGGCTTTCAAAAGCGACCTTTCAGTTTGTGTAGTCCTAATGTACAGAACAGTGTTACTTTATATGGAGGATAATCCAATAAAATTAAGGAGAATACTTCCCAGGTATTAAACAGGGAAGTGATGCATTGATACATGCTTCTGGTGATCAGGGCATCTCCAAGTTCCCTAAAAATGTGATATGATGAGTCCCGCCTTCTTAATTTTCCTGTCATTGCTCTTGGGAAGCTTTTGAGTATGATCTGACCTGATATTTAAGCCTGTCACTAGGATAAAAAAAAATGTTTTTGTTTCTCTAATTCTACCTTATGGTACTGTTCACTTGCTGGATTCATCTGACTTAAAGGGGACCTGAGGACATTCAACAATTTAGCAGAATAACATGATTTGTTCTTAGTTTGCCTGCAGTGGTGGTTGCACCCTGCCTCAGGCTTGTTTCACACTCTGTGGTTACCCGTTGACGTGACACTTTTTAAAACTAAGGAAGGATTTGASTGTTTTACAAGGGGGTGACACTTTGCTAAAAGCATTCTCTCTCTTTTTTAACAAAAAACTCTCATACAAAAATGTAATAGAAATTAAGAGTGAGGACTTCTGACTGTAATCTCTGAAATGCTCATCCTATAATGTCTCACCTGAAATTCCAAAGTGTTGTTTCCATTGGGCTGGACAGCAGACCCCCTTTGTTTCCTCATGAATGAAATCCAGGCAACTGAAGTTTTCCTCTGCTTTAATCAGAAATGGAAGACGAAATAAAATCAAATGGCACCAATCACTTGCATTATTCTTCTAAGCTTCCTCAAGAGTTTTTCCTTGAAGTTTTCACCTCACAGAGAATGGTTGTTCCAGGCTCATGTGCACAGTTAAGCAAGTGTTATCTTAAGACTTCAGTCAAGCTTGAAAATTTGAGGCTTTTTTCTTTGCAGTTGTATTAGACCATTTTCATTTACTTCTTGATGAAGATCTGTCTCTCTTATGTTTAGCATAGTGAATGGATTTTAACCCCAATGAAAATTCTTATCTGAGGGCACTTTCATAGGAACTAACCTGAGTTTTACAAAAGCAAATCTCTCTAGCATCCCAGTACAGTTGGAGAGAGAGAAAGGCTCCTGCAGAAGTCAGTTCAGATTGCCTAGAACAAGGTTTCTACTCAAAATAGCTTTCTAAAGGAGTCTCTTTCTCAATCCCTCTCTGTTGCCCATGGATTGACCTAAGGAGGAACCTCCTTTGGCTAAATTTAGCCTGTGAATAACCCTGCCACCTCCAAATTCTACTACTTCCATCCGGTAATGTTTCCCAGCCTCTCCACATTCATTCTGCCTCAAAATATTGATGTTGACAAAGAAAGGAGAGGTTGCGAGTGCGGTGTTTGTAGGCTATGGCTGTTTTGCTTGCAGCTTTCATGTTTTTCTTATATAACACTACTATTCCGTACAAAATCTTATTTCTTTGTCATATAGAGTTCACTAACCTGAAACTTTTTCTCAGAACATGATAAGTGATTCTGCTTAGTTCTTAAATAGATATTTAGGATCCTGTAAAACTGTGAAAAAAATGTAGGCTAGGCAGCAAAAAAAAAAAAAAAAAAAAGAAACCTAGAAACCTTTCATTTCCAACCTCCCATTCGTCTTGTCCTCCTACTCAAATAAAATCAGTGATATTTTTAAACTTTTTAATTTTAAATAGATTTGTTTTTGCTTGGTTGGTTTGCTTTTAAAATAATGCTAGATTTTGTGGCAGGTTATCTTATATCTGATAAAAAGCTCAAGTGCAAGTTATTTTTTATCAGATAATAAACACCAGGTTTTTAAATCATTTTTAATAAAGCCATAGAGTAAATAGAATCTGCTGGTTTTGGAAATACAGAGGCCTCTAATACTGAGTTAGTGCCATTATTGTGAGGGGTGCAAATTTACCAAAATTAGGTAAAGAAAGGTGGTACTGGTTCCACTTCACTTTGAGGTGATGTAAATGTGCACTTTTGTGTGAGATTCAGGAACAAATTTCATAGGAAGATTCGGAAAGTCCACCCTGTTGTGGAATCATATCCATTGTGGGCATCGCTGCTTACAGAACAGGCTGCAATTACATCCATCCAGGCTGTTAAAAAAATATACGTGATTTGCAAAACTCATCGAGTGACATTGTTTGATGGCTGTATGGGCTAAAACGCAACACATGTGTCACTCTCTGCCAGACTATGGATGGAGCAGGCATGACAGTCTTGCCAATCATAGCACAGACTCAGTGATTTTTCATGTCCTGAAGCATTGGATGCGTTGCCAAATGACAAGGCACCTCTTCAGAGGGTTTTCTTGTACCTGATGAGGAAGTGTGAAAATCCCAGACTCTGCCTGAGGTTGACCAGATGCAGGGCATGAGGGAAAACCGCTTTTTGGTGTGCAAGAGATAGCAAGCTGTGCTCTCTAAAAATGGCTCACAAGCTGATATAAAAGAGACTTGCAGGTGCTTTTCAACTGTAGACTAAAGTGACTAGAAGGAAATCCAAATCTTTTGGGAATTTTCAAAAGCAATAATTTCTTTTTAATCTCTTTAATTTACCTTAAGGACCTCTGTTTGTAATATAATGAATGATTAATAAAGTCAGTACCTAGTAGTATGGAATGTCAGATGATTAAAAAACAAAAATTTATGCTGCAATCCAGAGGTCCATCCTAGCAAAATGTATTTTAACGACAAGGTCATCTTTGGCTTTAATAGTGAAAGACTATGATCCAGTCATTGCTTATAACTTGCTGAGAGCAAGTCCAAACACATTTTGAGTAATAACTTGCTCTAGGAGTAGCTACTTCAGAAAGACAAGACATTCAAGCAGTAAGGTGTTTCTCTAGTCAGACCAGGATGTCTCAATCTAGCCCTCAGGACCATGCTGCCATTGTACAAAACATCAGAGACTTCTGTGATACTCTGTGGAGGCACCAGAACTTACATTTTTCAGTAAAGAGTCTCATGTCACATGAGACAAAAAACGTTTCTTTGGGTGGACACAGTTTACCTAAGATGCTCCCTGCCTAACAAAACAAAACCAAAGGGTGTTCAGGTTGCTTCCTATTTATATTATTCAGTCTGTTACACATACCCTGAAATCTTGAACCGTGTTTTTATAGCTAGGACCTATAATTGCAGTGAATAATCAATATTTCCTGAAGTTAGTGAATGAAATGAGATAATTATGCGGGAAGTTTGTGTGCACTCCTTTTAAAAGAATAATGTACTCTGCCACTAATTGTATATTCCTGGATCTGCCACTGACCTTGGGCAGCTCTCTCAGGCCCCAATTTTCAATTTTGCCTGTCTGAAGAGAAGCAGTGATTGCTGTATTTAGACATGTAAATAAGGGACCTCATTTCCTGAAATATCTTTTGAAGTGTGTCAAATTAGGACCTCAACACTGAGGTCTCCTAAACCACTTTAGAAAGTTTACGAGAGAAAAATTGCTGGGAAGCCTGTTGTGTTTATAATGAGTGAAAGCTGGGCTTGGTTTGTTCACAGTTCTTTCTGTGAAAGCGACTCATTCAGCTTGCACTTTTCAGCCTGATAGCCTGAGGTCTGGCCTGCTGATGAGACAGCATCTCTAAAGCCATGTAGTGTTTTATAAATGTTTGGTATTAGGACACTGAGCAGCTGCTTCAATTATGAGGGCATTGGTAAGTGAAATTCCTACTGCCTTTCTGGCTTAACGCAGATATTTGCATTAAAGAAGCAAATCCACAAGGTGCTGGTCACTCTCGGCCTTCATGGCCTTCTCTACAGAAGGGAGTATCTGTCTGGTTGTGAGATGTGGTCTCTCGGTGAGAATTTAAGAAGCTATTTCCATCTGATGCTGCAGGCTGTGTTTCAGAGGCAAGGTTCATTTGTGATTCACGTTTCTCCCTTTTTTTCCCTGCCTCTTTTTCTCTCCCTTATGTTCTTTCTTCTGCAGAGGGGGTAAGAATGAGCCAGAACCAGAGCAACCAATCCCTCGAAAGGTGCAGATTCGCTCTCTCCCTTCCCTGGAGGACATCGATCCAGACGTGCTAGATAGCATGCACTCGTTAGGCTGCTTCCGTGACCGAAATAAACTCTTACAGGACTTGTTGTCGGAAGAGTAAGCACTTGCTCAGTCTTAATATCCTTCTGGTGTGCATGGCTGCAATGCTGAGAAACCTGGGGAAAGGCAGCACTTGCTTTAACATGTCTGTTGTCATGAAGGACACGTTGCAGGAGTCCTCTCTCCTTCACTGCCAGCTGTGGTCACTTCATGAAAAGATGGCCCATGGGGAAGGACCTGTGTGGAGAGGGGTCGTTGCTGCTGTCTCTGTTGAATCTGCCTCTATTGGTAGTTTTTTTATTTACCTCAAGGGTCTGCTTGAGAGCTGGTCTCTTCCCGGAGGTGTTGTGGAATGAGCACTTTGATGGCACCTAGCTGCCATTTTGCTTCAGAGGGTTGGTGGACGTGTTGCTTAGTCTGTCCTGGGCCTCAGGTCAAGAGGCGTAGTGTAGGGTTTGTATTTCCTTTTCCCACTAGCTGCTTGTTGGAGACAGCAAAGCTCTCAAAAGCTCTGTGGGTTATATATTGAGTACATAAACATTTCCAGCCTTTTTAGAATAACTGTAACTGTTTCTTTGATGAGAAGAGATATCTGCATGTTGTTGCTTTTTTCTCTTTACAGATTTTTTTCTTTCTTTTTTTTTTTCAGGGAGAACCAAGAAAAAATGATTTATTTTCTTCTGCTTGACCGGAAGGAGAGGTATCCCAGTCATGAAGATGAGGATCTTCCCCCTAGGAATGAAATAGGTACTAAAGAGATGACATCAGTCATCATGAACCCATTTCACTTAGTTTCACTCTGACTTCTATTGTTGTCTTTTGTGTTTCTCCCTGTTATCACCAAGCTCTAGCATCACTGTTATCTTCTCACCAAAACAGTATACAACACTGTTGAGAATCCCTTTTCCTGTTTAACTCACAGGTTTCTTTTTTCCAGGACATGTCTGTCTTACAGTGCAGAAGCATCCAAGTTGGTCTTGTACCAAAAATCTTAGAAAATGTCATGTGAAACCCCAAGTTGGTTCTGTGAAGCCAGATTGGGTTTAGAAGCGGGGTAGGCTGGTGGCAGAATTCACTAATCTGCATGTAGCACCTTATTCCAGAAGAATTATTCATTAGTGTTTTATAAGCAGATTACTGCTGGTGGCCAAGGACTACACTGTGCCAGACACAAAGGAAAATGCTTCCCTGAGGAGATGACTAAGAGTCTCCTGCTGTGCCCAGTGACAAAAGTGTAACTGATAAAATGCTAGTCACTTCAATCAGTGACCTAAAATAGCATTTTTACATAGTAGTGTTGTGATTTTTAGATCTTGCCATTTTGAGCACTTTCAAAGCCAGAAGCAAAGTGCTCTTAATTTTACTGGAAAGGCAGGAATCTCCCCAGCCTGTTGGGGGGTGGTATATTGAACAGTAGGCTTTTGACTTGAACAGATTACCATACAATGCAGGGAGGCCTCCATCTTGTTTTAGAAATATTTCATCTTATGAAAAGAAGCATAATGCCTCTAGATTCTTCATATCCAGCATATAAGTGGTTGTACAGCTATGCTGTAATACATATTTTCTATCTTTTTTTTTTCTTTTTGCATGTGGGGTGAAAATGTTCCCCAACAGGGAAGCATTACTCTCAATATAGCATTGTGCTGCACTGACACATTTTAGACTCTGAGCATTCTTCTTTGAGTGTTTGTAAGTTATATTTCCTCTTTCGCAGGAGGTTTCCTCCTCTTCTGCTCCCAGCAGTATCTCTGGGAACATGAGGCAAGGTTTAATTAAGAGCAGTCACGGTTCTGATGAATATCGCATCATTATCCATTAGCAATTGCCTTGCACAGAGAAGAGCAGAGAAAAGGTAACAGATTTAATAATGGCAGCTTGAGGAAATTCCTCGGAGTTGTGCCTTGCCTGAGCGCTTGCCAAATAAAAAGTACGTGTCAATGTACTTGTTTTTTCTTCTTCCTTTCAGTGATAGATCTAGGAAGGGATGGATACAGCTTAAAATAAAAGTAAGCTCAGACTTGGCCACTTCACACTAGCCTGATTTTTCTTTAGCATGTTTTAGTTTAGATGAAGCTTTCTCAGAATGCCAGGTCACCCTCACCATCTTTTCCTGAGAACACAGAAGTTAGGAAATTACCAGTATGATAATATCATGTGAATGTTGACTATTATCTCTTGAGCAAAAGGTTTTTGCAAATTGGACGCCCTTATTAAGTCAGAGAGTGAGAGATTCAGCCAGAATAGTTATATAGACTGTGGGACCCCCATTGAGACCCAGACCTTGATTTCCTACCTTTCAAATGAATGCCTTCATCGCTCGGTTATGACCTATATGGTATTCTCTTCCTGTGTAAAAATCCTTTGAAACAGTTTAATTTTTATTTTGTAGGATGAAGGGAAAATATGTTACAAAAACTACCACAAAACTAGGCTAGGACTTTCCTTAGTTTTACCAGAGACTCATGAAGAGAAATCCTCATATGGGACGTTTTCCTGTTTTCACTTTCTGTGCTGCACCTGCAATATCTTCAGCTGCTTTTATATGCCACCAGTTTAATAGTTATGGCAGGATGGCTTTATATTTATTGGTTCCTTCTATATCTTTGGGCGTGAAAGTGATGATGGACTCAGTGTTTCTGGGATCACCACAGACCCCTTTAAAAAAAGTATGTATGATACTTGCAACCTTCAGCAGTGTATAGTATAGATTAGTCAGCCACTCAACCATTTCTTCCTTACATTCCCACACACTTCTGGATGTGTGCTCCATCAAGCTTTGGTCAATTGTTGAATTTATAGGTGTATTTCACCATCTGCTCTTTTGCATATTCCCTCTCTTAAATAGCCTAAAATACAGATTGGAAATCAGTATCTTCCAACATCTTGAGCAGCAAAAATTGATACAAAAGGATTATTTAGTATTTTAGAAACACCCTTATCCTACTCAGTGTTTCTGTTGATTCCCTAATAATCCTTTTGACTACTGCCCTTCTCTCAAGCTTTCTGCTTCTGATGACTTTATAAAATGCTTTTATTCAAGTCTTTGGTTAACTCCTCCTTAAATTCCTTCTTAGCTCACTTTTAATAGCCAACTTATATTTGGTCTGTCATTTTTGTAAGTGTCACTTGCCTAAATTTCCATTTGCTAAAGTCTTCTATTTTGCACCTGGTTGAGTGTTGAGACTTCACTGGTAACTAACCTCAGTGTGGTCTGAGCTTACTCATCTCTTTTCTTTTAACTGTTTTCTTCATCTTCCTTCTGCTTCTTTCCTTTTTGTCCATTCTTTTTAAAGCTACATCCTTTCCTGACCCTTTCTAAAGTCTGGTATCCCCCTAAGAAACTTTTGTCAACTCCCTGTTGTGGATACTGACCTTAATTACATTCTGCTTAATGTGTGTTATTCAGCTCTAGTCACTCTTATACCAGAAGTTGTTCTCCAGGCTGGATCCTCTCTTCTTCTCTGATGTGTTTTGAAAAAGTAATAATCTGAAGTGTTAAAAAATTGTTTCTCTAAACCTTATCTCAACCTACCTTTAACCACTTGTATGTGTGCAGCTGAAGACACCCCTTATTACTGCATCTCCTTCTGGCGTTCTGTTCGTTTATGCACTGTATATTTTTCCTAATCTGGAGGTATCTACGCCTATTATTATTTTCTACTATCTTTTTATTACTGAAAATAGGCTGAAATAGAATGAGATTTGACTGCTTTTTTTTTCTACTTCATTTTTGAAAAAAAAATTACTAAAAATACTTGAATTAAAGAGTAATAGGGTCAGGTGTTATCATGAGCCTATTTGCGTTTGAGTCTTATTTGCTCCTGCTCATTGTTTTAAGAATAGATCTTGCCTAGAAGAAACTATGCTCTAAAAACATGATGTAAGAGAGACAAGAAAGAGACAAGCAGAAGTAGGGGAGTGGGAGAGGACTGGCAACAAAATTAATATCATCAGACTAGGCAGTAGTGATAGAATTGTCAACCTATATATTTTTGGTTTTACAAAGGAATCATGGCAGAGGAAAAAACCTTAGGGGATTGGCACTGAGAGCTTATATCTAACTGCAGAAGTGAAGGATACCTTTTCTTCAAGATAGTTACTCTCTACTAAACATAAAAGGGAAAGAAATAATTTAAAATATGTTTATAAATAGAAGCAAGGAACTAAATAGCCCAACTGAAGGAAATCGTTTCATTTTAACTGTTCTACTTTCCTCCTTTTTACTCTTTGATGCCATCAGAGGTGTAGTAGCAAAACATTCTGGGTCTGCATTTGGTTTCGTGGTTCACTGTAGAACTGTATATGGTTTCGCAAGCCACCTAGGAGCACTTTCTGTGTTGTGTGTTTGGTGCCCAAACATTCTATTTTTGGGAGCAATTTAGGTGCTTCTCAGAACCTCAGTAACTGTTTGGTTGCACCTTTTAGGAATTATATGCCCTTAAAAAATTCATTTTTACACTTCTACTCTATAAATGGTGGAAATAGCACTTCTGTATTTCACAGAGATGTTACAAAATAAAAAAATAGAAAGCACTTCTATTCCTATAGCAGTAAAAGTTGTATGAAAGCCTCTGAGATATGTTTCAGCTCTCAGTATCTCAGTATCTCAGTATCTCCATACATCTCAGGTAGACAAGAATCTTAATTTTTAGTGTTGAAAGAAGAAAAATATAAAGTAGTAGGGAAAACCTGAAATCTATTTCAGTCTTCATATTCTTTTAAGGGCACAAAAATGGGGCAGAAGGGGCAAATATTCAAAAAAGAATGTGCATCTCAGTTTAGTGTATACTCAAGTCCCTATGCAGCACTTAATCTAGCTATGATGGACATCACAGGCAAGCACTAGCAACCTGCTTACCTCTCCAGGTCACAGGACAGCTTGCGGTCTGGCTGACAGCTTGGACTGTTACCCAGGCTGTCATCTTATTATTACTGTTATCAGCTGTGTAAAGGAACCTGTGCTACAGTCATACCTGTATTCTACAGTGCACATACATTCACGGCTGTAAGAGTACTCCCTCTGTTTGTAGATGGATTACAACTTACATTTTAATGTTTGCATTATTTAGAAGAATTTAGAAGATTTAGAAGAAGAGTGTTGCTACAAATATTCATGTCCATCACAAAGATACATGTCTCTGCAGGGGAGGTGTGAAAGATTGTTGAGAAGATTTAGCCAAGTGGAGCAAGGTAGGTCACAGGCGAATTCAGCTGACAGCATTTTCTTTTCATAAAGATCCCCCCAGGAAGCGTGTGGACTCCCCAATGTTGAACAGGCATGGGAAGCGGCGGCCAGAAAGGAAGTCAATGGAAGTCCTCAGTGTGACAGATGGCGGCTCCCCCGTCCCTGCTCGCAGAGCTATTGAAATGGCACAACATGGACAGAGGTGGGTCTCTTCTTTACCCAGGAGCCGATAGTCCCACCTGGCTGGCTTTGTTTCCCTTGTTCCCTCCATTTGTTATACGTGCAAAAGAGTGYGGAACTTTTCTCTTTGCACCAGCATTCATGACTACATCCAAGTGCACTTGCCATATGATCTGGCARCCAACAGTTCTTATGCACACAGAAGCATGGCAGGGGCTTGAGGACGCTGTTTGCTTGCACCCATCACTCAGGAAGCTCCCATGTCCTCTAGACAAGCTTCTTCTCACTTCATTTTAATTGTCCAGAATTTAGGCATTCACAGTGTAAATTAGTTACACAGGCTGCCACTCCAGGTAGTGGAGACAGACAGGGGTCTCAGATTCATACACCTCCTGTTCCAGCAATCTGAGGTGGGACAAATTACCTTTTGTTTTTCCTTCCTGTCTCTGTAGCCTGCAGTGGTAAACTAGATGTGACTATCTTGGGTTAGGTGGCCTAGCTTTTAGGCACCAGAAGTTAAATGAAAAATAACCTCACCCTCCATTTAAAAAAAAAAAAAATCTGGAAAGTGCTATCCAGGTGTCTGTGGATGTCTCTAATACATGCTGTCAAAGCCAACAAGCGTCTGACCTGCATAAGTCATTGGATATTTGTGTTGGACGTGTATAATTTTGCCTCTCTTCGATTGGATAAAAGTGTCAGTTGTGGTGAAACAGCAGGGGAAAATGATGTCTTCTCCAACCAGGTTCTGGTAGGATAAGTGAACTCTATTCCTCATGGAAGGTGCTTTCCCAGGGCTTATGGTGGTCTATGGGGAGCTAGTACCTTTAGGTTTACACTTGTATAAATCAGTCTTTATAAAAGAACATTTCACATGTATGTTTGCTACTGATGTTTTAGCTTTTATTTCAGCTTTATGACATAATCTTTCTCTTCAGTTGTTAAGATCTGCTCAAAAAAGAGCTTGCTGTGCTCAGAAACTCCTTTTGCTGAGTGCCAACTGGATGAAGAACATGATATAATTTCATGTCAAGAGGCTTCTAGTACTACTGAAAAATTTTGCTGGGCAACTGTGACAGTTCTATCTATAGTAAGGAAAAAGTGGTAATTCCCAGGAGTCGTTAGGACTTATCTCAGAAATTTGTGGCTGGTTATCCTTTAGATATAGTGCCAGAAAAAAATCTCATTGTAGTGTGGATTGGAAACCTGTCTTGTATGTGTGTTTGTCTATGATGTTTAATGAGGTCTGGGTTAAGGAGTTATTCAGGTCAGGGTATATTCTCAATGTTCCTCAGAGGCCCTTGGAGTGATAAGCACGAGCACAAAACACTGACGAACAGTTGCCCACTCCTTATTCAAGTTGCAGTGTTTCATCTGGTGCATAGGAGACGCATGGGCCGTGATGTTCTCCAAGATGAGCCAGCCAGAGGTGAATCATTTCTGCTCCAGGCTGCTTGTGAGCTGCAGAACTCTGCAGCAGTGAGTGTCCAGCTGGATGAATACCATGTGGTGAGGTGAACAAGCTGAGGTAATGATTCAGTCTTGCTCAGCCAGTTTAGAACTCATTAGATCCATCCTAAAGTTTTCTGAGAGCTGAAACCTTCCTATCCAACTCTCAGCTTTGACTTTGGATACAAAAGACTGAAGAGGATACCAAGCTACATCTCCTTATCCAGAGTACATATTCTGCTTTGAAATGTCTCACTCTGTATGCAGATGAGAAAACATTTGAAGTCAGAAGGTCTGAGGTGAGTTTGGAGATAGAGGAGAGATATGCCCAGGTTGCATGTCAGTGAGGAAGGGCTTTGGTTTAAAGGAAGAAGAGAAACCTGCCAGGCACAAAAGAGGTACAGGAAAATGCATGCCACACAACTCTTAGAGGGCAGGACATCAAGGCATGACTGAGGGCAGAGAAAGGCATGTGAAAATGCCATGATTGATGATGATGAGTTTGGTAGTGCTTGGTTTTGAAGGGTTAAAGGGAAGATGTTACTTTATTCCATGTCTGAGCTTCCATTATTCATACCATTCCGCATCCACAGATGACAACGGCACATTTTGTGTTGCTGGCAGCACAGTCGTTTATAACGTGAGCGGGGTTCATTAACAAACACCACTGCATGGGGATTGTCTGGGGACGATGCATTGCTGATGGGGCACCATCTGTCAGAATAGTCAGGAACAAAATGATAAGTGCCTTCCACCAAGAAACGGGTGTTTTTAATGGGTAGCTGCATATTATTTTGCAGGAAATGACCCACCAAGAGTGAATTTTACAGCACTGGGTCTTAGATCCCAGAGATGGATGCAATTTTTTTATTTTGAGAATGGCATTTTTTTGTCTGGATAGACGACTATTCAGTGCTTTTATCCCAGGGGGTTTCTTCAGTACTAGGAAGACATTGTGTAAACATCAGGGGACACAAAACCATTGCTTCTTTCTTAAGCTAGCAGAGATAGTCATCTAACCAGTGGGCAGAACACACCCGTGTGTCTTGTGAGTGGGTCCCATTGTGCCTCTCTGGTTGTACATGTCTGTATGCTGAACTGTGCTTTTGGCAAACATGTGGGGACCCTACAAGGGTCTAGTCTTCGCAGGGTTTATCTTGGAAACTTGTTTTGAAACTTGGCAGTGCTAAGCCATACAGAYTGAGAAAGTTGTAGGTAAAAAACATAGTGCTTCAGTRGCTTAGTTCTAACTAATGATGAAGGAGGAGAATTCAGCACAAAGGCAGCCTGTTGAGCTCACAGATGCCTTGAAATGCGTGTGTGGAGCTGTGAAAGTGCTCAGTTGGGTCCTTGAATGTGCATGCCAAACTTAGTATGCACAAACAGCAGCCACCCAACAATTGCTGGCTATTTTTGGCTAATTATCAACTAACGAGGTTCAGGATTACATCTTAAATACTTCTGTTCTTGTGATATCGCCACCTCTCAGACTATGTGGTATTTCTCTGAAATATCAAAAGAGATAGGTTCTGAGAACAGTGTAACTCCAGCTGGCTYGTGCCAATATCACACAAAATACAAGGAATACCAGGGGAGCTCATGGCTGTCAGGGTTACGCCAGAATTTTTCTGCAGCTTTGTTGGGGGAGACCGAAAAGTATTCAAAATGGGCTCCATTACGTAACTGTTTTTCTCTTGGTGGTTGAAGTTTGCAGGAAAGATCAACCAATATGAGGAAGCAGTGCTTCCTGAAACAGTAAAACGTAGGACAGCAAGGACACAGAACTGCCCTGTTAACAAGGCACAGGGAGTTTTGCTTCAGAGCTTCAAGTTTCCATTCCCAGATTCTCAAAGAAGGACATTTCTATATACACAGAGCATAGGGGAGGGAGTTTGGGAATAAGTAGTAATGGATCGTACAAATTAGAAAATGAAATGGGTCACCTTACTCTAGAAGGCTCTGCAGTCTGATTTGAAACCTTTCTCAGTTTGTTCTTACTGTTAATACCATCTGAAAAAGCCTGAGGAATGAGCACTTTGCAGTTTTTACCTTCAGGCATGTTCTGTATCCATGGACAGTGTGACAAAGTAGATCCCCTGGGTTTTCTGATGGATAAAGGGGAGCCAGGATTTGCAAAGATATATGAGGGAGTTGCAAGCATCTCAGACCTCAGAAACCAGGGGGAGATAATGACATTCTGCACTGTGTGGGCTTGAGTCATGAAGCAAAGAAAGCAAAAGAAAGGTGTTTCAGAGCTTTGCTTAAAAAGGGGAGGATGGGTTGGGGGTCTGGGTGTCCAGCATTGCTTCAGGTAACTCTCTTTTATATATGTCCACACTAGTAACTCTGTTTTCTCGCTTTGTTCCTGCCATAGTAAAACAATGTTCAGTAAAAGCCTGGATATCTCTGAAGCCAATCCCAAATTCAACAAAGAAGAAAGGTATAAACACTGACAATATGTTCCTCTCCTCTACCTCACTGCTGAGACCTTAAAGATGCAGTACTTACCTTCTCCATGTGGAAGCTGAGCTGGTCTCTCTTTTAGAAAGAATCAAAAAGGGTGCGATATTACACCCCCACTATAGGTATTTTTGTACAACCTCATTTGAAGCTAACCCAGTGCAGCCTGTGGCTGTATTAGTGTTTTCCGCCGCTAAAATTTCATACCACTTCTACTTCTRCTACTCTGCTGTGAGTAGTATGCCCTAGATGGAAAACGTGCTTTTTAGGACTGCTTTGGGAAGGATTGGAACATAAAATACTAGGAAAGCCCAGAGTGCTCCACTTCCAAAACTAAAAACAGTAGAACAAGTGAGTCAGTAACAGCAATGGAAGAAAACTTAGGAAATTCCATGAGACGGGACAAATCACTGAGTGATGGTAGGTGAGAGACAAACTCTTGGAGACTATCCTCTCTGCACCACAGAACACAAGAAAAAAGAATTATTGAAGGAGAAACTTCTTGGAGGGTGTTTCCAATCCAGCAGCTCAAATGACAGATGAGGGAAAAGAAAAACAGGAGAGTTGTGGATGGAGGCAAAGTGGGCTACATGCATACCATCAAACTTTGGGAATTTAAGGGAGTTTTTTGTGGGTCCATGAAAAAAGAAATTTAGGCTCTTGCAGGCTGAGACAATCCTTTGTAGTTGCCTTTTAAAGTCTTAACCTGCCACAATAAAGAACAAATCTAGGGTGTATGCAGGAGAGAGAGTCTTGACACGGTGTATAAGGCATCCTTTTCACAAGGCCAGGCTAGAAGCAAGCTTTGCACTTARATTGTTAAAAACCTCTGAAAGTCTCACAGCCATGAAGAAGTAGTGATTTGCTGTCATATTGTACAGTCCTTGGTTGCTGAGCTTTCCTGAACTGTTACCATAGACATGGAAGTTGGTGTTCCTTTAATTTTCCCAATATGTAAGTTCTGCTGTTGAACACTTGACACTTCTTGCATTAAAAGTTGGTCTGAGACTTCTTCCAAGATTAGTTCTTCCACAATAATTAAAAGCCAGTTCCAGTAAGAAAGGATCCTTTGCATTTCATCTGTGACATGAGAAGGTCTTTCAACAGATGTTCCCAGCACCATTCATTATCCTTCCGTACTTCTCTGGCAGCTGCTTCAGCTGTGTTAGGTACAGAGAAAATGACCCTTGGGGTACTACAGAGGGAAATTCCCTAAATACACATGGGCATCTAYATTCCCTTTCCAAGGTGGTATTTTTCAGAGCACGGGAGTAGAAGACCAAGGGGACTGTGCAAAGGTCTCCATCACTGAAGGGCCAGGCTCGTTTTTGGAAAGTCACACTCCCTGTTTTCTCACCTCGCTCCCACTTTTGAGAGTGAGGCTGAAGGACCTCAGTGGTGGGAAAATGGGAGGAACTGGATTCTAGGTCTGCTCACATCCAAATGAAAGGAAAGGAAGGGCAGTGAGGAGAACCCCAGCAAAATGGGGCCAGCTAATCATGGTGGCCATTAAATTCTTGGCCAGTGTTTAATTATCCAACTTGATGTTGTCTTTTTTAAAGGAATACTGCATCTTTAAGGGTCCCTTCCCTCTAGATGCACATGATTGTCTTAGTAGCTGAGGCCACTGTTCCTTTCTTTTTCTTTCTGACTTTCTCTTTCACCCCCTCTCTCAGTGCTTCTCTTCTTCTGTATCTGGGTTGCTGCAGCTCCGTAGTTCACTTGCTTCAGTATTGTAGGGAATGCACATGTCTGCGCTTCTGGGTCTATTGTGTCCTGGGATTGTTCATTTTTTTAAACCCCACTTCCCTTTTCCTTTTCCCCTACTGTCAATTTGCTTTCCATTCCCTCTGTTAACCTCCTTGATGCCTTCCCTGTGGGGAAAATGACTTGAAAGAAAAATGAATCAACCTTCTCACACCCGTTCTATTTGCATTTTAATACTCTGCATGTGTGAATATGGGTGTATTTTGTGCATAAATATACACATACATTCCAATCTACAATGGATGTCAATTTGTTCTTCTCAGTTACATCACGGGAGATAGATTTGTACTGATATGATTGGTGACAGCATTTGCCCATATATATATATGTGTAGTGTATATATATATATATTTGTATATATATTAATTAGATCTTATCCAAATTTGTACTCCAGACCAAACGATAAATGGAGTGTCACTCAGACACATGAAAAAGAACTTATTATAATGCTTCTTTCCACTTCTCTATGTGTAGCACAACAGCTTTTTCTTTCTATTCTACCTATGTTTTAATTTGAACTTTCCTCAAGACTGCCTTGCACTGCCCAGCACAGCACTGCGAATGTTCATGTAACCAGAAGCATGGCTAGTTGCATCAAGAAGTAAACTGTGAAATTGCTGGGCATCTATTAAATTTGGCATTTCTGTTGGTGTCCGTCTGGCGGAGAAGGGATTTTCCTCACTCAGCCAGAGGTAACTCTGGCAGCTTGGGAGCCTGTTTTTGAAACTGGAGAGAATGAGAGAGAGAGAAACAGAAAAAAAAATATTGCATCAGAAATAATTTGGCTTAATTTCACACCAGATTTTTTTTATATTTAATCTCATCTTTGTTAAGGTGAAAAGAGTGACACTTTCCTGAGTTTGCTTTCCTGTACCCCAAGTAACTTAATAACCCAACTCTTCTTTTCACTTTTGAATGTTTTGATTAATAGTGAAAAATTAAGAATGCTGAAGTCTTCAATTGCCCCTAGGCATCAAAGTCAACATACCAGAGATTCACTCTGCTTTTAGAGCTGCTGTTTCAGATGTTTTTCAGCACAGCATTGGTTTATTCTCCATTCCCATTTGAAAGATTTTCTTTGCAACCTTTAAGACCCAGAGACTGAATTTATTTTAAATGAAAAATGAAATCCTGGAGCACAAGATGGCATCCACGGAGATAAGTGCCGGGGTGCTGAGCTGATATGTTCTAGCTGATCTGAATTCCTGACTATAAGACCGTCATGACTAATAAGCCAGTATCAAAGCAGTTTCACAGCTTGATCTACAATCTTGTACCCTGGGCTCCCAAGCTGGCTCAGAAATGCATGCTTTAATAACCAATATGTTTCACAGCTCATTCATGGCAAAAAAGTACTTCTTACTAGGCCAGCTTGGGGGACAGAGGGACACTACCCTGAGCAAAATGGGGACAAATAGAACAATTTCCTTTGTAACAGTTTGATATAACTGTGCCTCGTGAAAGAGGCAGAAAAGAAACGCATGAAGTATGAACCCCATTGCTCAGCTAACGACTTTGATTGGAGTTTGGCTGAGAATATTATTACAGCTTAGCATGTCCCTCTCCACGTTCCCCTCTTCCCAAGGTGGATGTGTCTGCAATACTGTGAGCAGGACAAAAGTTACTGTCTAGTAAATGGTACTGTCCCCCTAGTGCTGCTGGTCTCTGAAGAGGTAGGCACCCGGGGCAATGATTATGAGCATTCGATTCTCCGAACAGTATTTCACTCTGCTTTTCCTACTCTTCTCTCCACCTGCCTCCACATCCCCCTCTCTCTTTCTCTTCCTCTCTTTTTCTCCCTCTCTTTTCAATTTTCCCTTCCCGAGGATGGCGAGTGCTGATCCATTGGGGTAAGCTCTAGTTTTGGATTATTCCTGTTGTGGAACCTGTTATATCATGTAGAGAAACTATTAATTTGCACTTTACAAATATAGTACAGGCTGATATACGTCAGCGAATGAGGCTTTACAGCAGGGAGAGAGAGGGAGATGTGGGAAGAAGCATTTTGGGAGCGTTTGTGCGTGTTTGTATGCTTTTTTGTTGGAATCACACTCCGTAAATTTCCTTTTGGATTCTTTTGGGTTCTCTTCTTTGTCTGTGTGTTTTGATGTCTGTGAGCACACAGAACTGATCTCAGACACTGTGCAGATACCTGGACACCCTCTGAGAATGAAGCCCCTTCTCCATGTAGCACTTTTTGAATAATTTGGTACCTGCCAGTTAATTTTGATCCTAATTTATCGTATTTATCTTTTTTTCCCCTTCTTTTTCTTTTTTCCTTTTTTTTCTTTTTAAGGTATAGCTGAATACTGTATGTGTTAGTTAAGAAAATGCAGGGTATTTTTTTTTTACTGTTTTCTGAAGAGGTGAACAGATGGCCCTAGACACATACTGATCTTCAGAGCACTTTATTTTCAGTGGGTACCACAAAGAATGCAGTCACACTTTGAATTGAAGTTCCATTTGTAAATACTTAACAGAAGGAGAATATATTATTAATAAATTGTTTTATAAAAACATTGGAGTAGATCACTGCAGACTACAGTACAAGTTTATGAAGGGCATGTTCTGAGAAAGGTGATTATCACCAGAAATATTTTCTTCTCATATGTGTATTTTTAGTATTTAGTATTGTTTACTTTTTTTATAAAACATTCATAAATGGAGCTTTGGTTAGAACTGGTGAAGTAAAGATGATGGTGCTAGAAGGYAGAAGAGATGTTGCACCTGCAACCATTTTTCTGAACTCTTTGTCAAGGCTTTTGTCTTTTTGTCTGAAGCCTTTGTCAAGGCTAGTAAGCATCCAAATGCTTACTAGCATGGGTAGGTAACCCCTGCTGGCTTAAGTGTGAGTGTTGCCAGTAGAAGGTGTTACAGTTAGGATGATTTGCTTTACTAGGACTGTAAGACGGGGTAGCATCAAAGGTATTTATTCATATTGCCTAGGTCAAGTTTAGGGAGCAGGTAAACTCAGTTTGTATCTTCTAGATACCCAAAAGCAAAAGAGGTGAAATGTTGTCATAGATGATGCCTGAGTCTTGCCATTTCAAATGAGTTCAAGTAACTTTCCAGACCCCTAAACCCTGTACTACAGTTTAGAGCTCTTGTTTTTTATTTGAATGAACAAGCAAAGAGGAGGTGTTATATTCCACCCAGTTTATGCCCTAAGCAAACAATAAGTTGGGTTCATATTTTGACTRTGATGTTGACAACTATCCAAAGCCTCAAACTAATTCAAAATGTGTAGGGACGCATCACGCCGGGACCCGAGTCTGCTGCGTTACTGCACGCTGCATGCATGCTGCAGACCCCCGTTCTGGGAAGCATGGCTCCAGCTTGACCAGCTCAAAGACCGTACCAACATTCCAGAAAATTCTGCTGCGAAAGCTCTGCTAGGACTACAACAAAGTGCCAAACTCCCCTTTGACATTAGGACCAATTTCTATGAGGTTGTTATTCGAAGAGAAAACAAAGGCGGATTCTAATCCGAGTGCTTGGATTAGATGATGCTAGCGATGATGCCTGTGTACCCCGCTGGTACATACCAGCACACGCATGATTTGAAACACTTYAAAATCAACCTGAATGAAGGGCTGTATAGAGGTGTGTTGTAGAGGTGCTATATGTGTACTGTGACTGTCAGGTCACCCGCTCTTTCCTTCCATCCTGGGGGTCCCTGCCTGCATCTCAGTAGTGTGAGGCTTCAGCCCTTTAGGTCCTAGAGCAGGCGAGCAGTTCTGCCCTTCTCGCAGACCACCTGCAAGCTGGATTCCAGCTCTGCACTTTTACCACTAGCAGATCCACTGGTATTGACACAAATTGGCCTTCCATGGATTCCCCTTTGACAGCAGCTGACTAAATGAGGAAAAAACTACTTTAAACCAAAGGATTCATTAATTTAACTTTCCAATACATTGGTTAAAGTATGAAATAATCACATACACAGGCTATAGCCCACCCATGCACTTCTTTTTTCCAGTGCTTGATCTCACTGTCCTTAATTTAGGTGTCTCATGATTACTGTCAGTCTTTGAGATGGGAGGAATAGCAGTGAAGGAATAGCAGTAGCAGTGAGTTCAGTGTGCTGAATTCTCAGGTTGCCATCCACGAATTTCCCCTCCTGGAACTTGGGTCTAATTCCCTGTGAGATTGACTTGTTTTGTTGTGTTTAAATATTCCTCCCTTGAGGCTTGGCAAAACAACCGTGTCACTTTCCATGGGTCTCAGGAGTCTCTTCTTGGGTCTCTAAATCTGGCAGTTGTGTTTGAGGGGATGCTCTTTATCTGAGCAAATGCATTAGGATTTCTGCTTGTTTTACTTTTTTTTTTTAACAACTCTTTGATCACTTGCATTGAGCTTCTGCCCAAACATACCACAGTGGAAAACACAGAGGAAAATGAGTCATACGCAGTATTTGTATTTTCCTAGTTTATTGCATGTAGTATTAGTTTATTTGAAGAATTATAGATTTAATACTTCCAATGACCTTTAATGCCTGGAGAGACTCTKTGTTCATAGCCACAGATAAAAGATGTTTTCATGCTTTTCTCCTTTTCCGCATGTGATAAGGTCACCCAAGGTCTGCCATACTAATGTACTGCCCGTAGGGTCTTGTACTCCATTCTCTAGTGAGAGAGAAATATAAGAAATTAAATTCTCAATGTTCTTTCATTGCAATTTTTCAGCATAATACAACATTTTCATGACTTTCGCTTGACTCTGTCCATGTTCTGTCCACCTGACCCTGAGATATAGGAGCAGTGCATGTTGTTTAAATAACAAAACCAAATTTCAGCATAAAATGATCCTATTGGGAGGGGCAAATCACTCATTCCTCATTGATAGCATTTTTGTAGTGGAAAAATAGAACCTGCCCCTGTCCTGAGTTTCTCTAGCCTGATTGGTACCTGAATCTCATATGCAAAGGTAAATCAYGGGGAATTTATTAATCGAAGAAGCTGCAAGGAAGAGCTCCTCAGTGGGGGCATCACACTCCATACCAACAATCTCTCGCAGAGGGAAAAGGTTTCAAAAATCAGAGCTCTTTTCACCTCTCCACCTAAAATTAACCCAGAATCCTCTCAACTTTTTCCAATACTTCTTTATACAACTTCCAGTGTGGACAAACCAAGACATGCTGTAAGACCTAATTTGCTTTGTACCTGTTTTGCATGTAAAGCAGAAGCAAAAATAAAGATTGTTTGATAGCAGTCACATAGATACTGAATGCATTTCTAAGAGGATTTCACACTAACTCTCTATTCTGTCTTCTGACTCAGGCTCCTAGGTTGGATGAAAATACAGTACACAACAACTGTTTACAAATATTGCTTCCAATAAGGAATTGGGAGATGGGGCCTGCTGTGTGTTGCCCTACTTGTTTGGGACCATTTCTGTAAAAAAATAGGAGACAACAGACTTCACATATGAATAACATGTCTGTGTTGCATTCAACCAGTTCAATTATACACATGTAAAAGTAATCTACAAAAAGGGGAGCAGGCAGCGAGCACTCTGCTTTCCACTACTTTGCGTAAACCTTGATGAGTGCCCCAGATTTTGGTGGTGCAAATCTGGGTTTAATCTGAGGGGAAAAGACTGTCAAGGCYGGGCTTCTGGGTTTCCTCTGCTCTACTGAGATGAACAGGCAGTGGGATGCGAAGATAAACATCAGCGACGAGTTTCTGCATCGGATACAAATAGAGTAGGACCTACCATTGGGTTTGGTTTTAACTTGCTCTTACTTTGGAAATATTTTTCTCTTCTGCAGTTCACATAACTTTTTAATAGTGCTAGCATTCAAATTTATTTAGAAATATATGGCTGGGAGACCATTATAGAAAATGAATTTATGACTTTGTTCTTCAACGAATTAAAAAGATCAGTAAGATGAGACATTTTATTGTCTAAAGTTGTATTACATTCTCTTCTATAAAGACTGGTATTAATAATCTGATTTATGTGAGTATAAAAAGTGTATACACACAAACACAGACTTACAGACATACAGCCTATTTTACAAGCATCTACAAGACTGCATTTTTTCTTGTTTGATACTTGAAGGCCAGTGATTATTTTCACTGCTCTTAAGTATAGGTGAAACACTGATAGGTTTGCTAAATTGGCATATTGCTTGGTGGTTGTTGACTAAATCAGTTCTTATCCAGATCCTCTCCTATAGAATTTTTAGGTGTTCAAGAAAACTTAGCTATTTAAAAAGGATAAAAAGCAATTGCCTCTGGGACTTGCTCACATAGAGTCACATAGAGAGCTTTTTTTCTAATGGATAGCCCTCCTTGTGGAAAGTTTTCCTTCTGAAATGTTTGTGCATTTGGTCTGTTTGCTATTTCAGCATATTTGGCACAGCAATTTGTATGTTTTTCTTGTCTGTAGCTGACATTTTTTGTAGAGGGTGTTTGCTGAAGAATGCAAGAGCAATACCRTATAGATGGCCTTGATGGCAAATAGGACAGTTTATTCTGTTAGCCAGTCTGTATTTGAAGGCATCTGGATGATTATCCTTTTAGCAGTAATGTCATCAACAAGGGCAGAGTTTGTTTTCAGTAGAGGAGACTTGTCTTGTTAAACATAGCAGCATTTAATCTTGTGGTAAAGTGTACCAGGCATTACAAAAGTCTGTTACCCCTATGGGATGACACTGACTCCTGAAGATCACTTCCCCTAAGGTTGACTATCTGGGTGATCAAGTTGACTATCTAGGTAATCGGGTAAAAGAATTCCAGTGTAATAAAGAGGAATGTTGTTTTTGCATAAATTCATCCTACAATGAGTAGGAAAGCCCTTGAGCTCAGGAAAACTTCCTAGAAARAAGCAGTGATTCTATGTGAAAACCTTACTGGAGAGCAGAGATGCGAAATCCATCAGTGAGAAATTGGAAAGCCAGATTTGATTTCGGTGAGAAGTCATAGGAAATAATCGTCTTTCCGGGTCATGGAGACTTGACTTTTTGTCAGATATCTGGCAGATATCTGGCCTTTGTGCCTTGTGTGCGTGGTGGTTTTCCAGTCTGCATTGTGATAGTGCAGTTTTCATTCTGTGTCCACTAGTCCTGTGTGGAAGTGAATTCTTAGCACCAACACAGTTGTCTTACAATAATTGTTTTTGAACAGAGCAGAAGCAATAGTTTCCGTGTGCTTCATGACCAAAAGGGGGTAGCAGCTCCCATAATGAAAAGGGATTGTAGTATCTTCCCTGAGTGAACAGCATTTCTCCAAGTTTGGTTTGGAGGGTGGACCAGTTGAAAGATGTGATGGTAGTGAGAGAAAAGGGTCATGTGCTTTTCCAGTGACAGCCTCCCTCCTCCTCACTTCATGCCTGTGCCTGCAGCGGCTGGTGGTCACTTCTTTCTTGTGCAAGGTTTCTGAGGACCATTTCTCCTTACTGTGTCCATTCAGGTCTCGGTCAATCAGCGGAGCTTCGTCTGGGCTCTCCACCAGTCCTCTGAGCAGTCCAAGGGTAAGTGGTGCAGCTTCATGATCTGTTGGTCCAATTCACTCACACATGCTTGATGCTTTTCAACATCTGTTGCTGCAGGGCTGTGGCTCTTAGCTGGGATGTTTTGTTTTTCCTTGGCAGCTTGTAAATGTTCACAGGCCGTGAGGAAAATGTTATTCATAAATCTGAGCAAAGAATTTATTATACATGTTTTCAGCACTACTAGTGGTACCTCGCTCAGCCTTTGCCTGTCTGCAGTCTTAGAACTGCAGAGAACAACGTGGCAGTGACTAAGCACTGCCRTATCTAGCTGAGGTATATGCAGCGTGGTTCCAGCCCATATTTCAGGAGCTCTTTCACAACTACATCTAACTGTGCTACAGTAGTGTGCCATACTGTGCTACTTGCAAGTAATTTGATTCTGTTAGCCACAGAATAGTGTGGACTGGAAAGTGAAAGAAAATAAATCTAAAGAATTAGAGAGTTAACAACTTTAAAGGCAAAATAAGATCTTGGCTAGCTAAGATAAAAACCAACACTTTAAACTCTCTAAGTAAGGTCCATCTGCAGGTGTTTAGTCAGTTGTGGAGAATCAAATCATTGGTGCTAGGTAATAAATCTACTACAAAGATATTTCAGTTTCTTAGTGCAATGACAGAGGCTTTCCTCTCATTCTAAGTTCTTTAGGGATGAGAGTGAATATTTCTAATGTGTGACAAAGTCAACTTCAAGATTTCGGTCCTAACAGAAGTCTGGATCTCATTATAAAGTCTGTAGGGCTGTGGCAATCTGTTGTACCTCATTGTTGTACCATGGACAAGAGTGCATGAAGGATTTGCATGTACTTTTGAGGCCTTCCATGAGAAGGTGCCATTTCATAGGTCTGTCAGGACCTATAAATATACTCTGATATGTAGGAGATAACATCAATATTAGAAGCAGTTCAAATTGTAATTTTCYTTTAAATTTGTACATAATTCTTACATATAAAATTACACTTCAAGGTGTAAGATTATAGTTTAATCCAACTTCCAACTCCTTTCTTGGTGAAGAACATACTGAAAAAGGGCACAGAAACAATTTCATGACCAAAAAAGCATCCAGTGCTGCAAAGCTTAGCTTGATCTCATTAATTGATCTCTTCATCATTTGATCTCTTGGGATCGTTTTCTGACATCACAGTAGGACTACATTAAAGAATAAGGATGAAAAGATCTGTTCCACAGTTACTGCATTTTAACATTATTACTTAATAGGCTATTGATTAAATAGTCTTTAAAGTGATTTGGCATACAGATGGCATTTTCAGCAGATCATAACCATTTTAAGCTGGTGGAGGCTTAAATTGGAGGCTTACAGAAAAAGATTTGAATAAAAATCATATATTTTTCAAAGACAATATCTGTGCTTCTGGTAACACCTAGGATTTTTTGTAACAACTGAGATTCCTCGAAGAGAACACATTTTTTGAAAGCAAATATGTTTCACTACATGCACTTATTAGCTAGAGTTTTATGAGGAATTAAATTCAACATCAACATCGAGTTTTGAAAATCTCACATGATCTTACGATGGTGTGAATCCCTATTGCATCRGATGGAAGAAAAGCCTAATCCTGTTCTTTATTGCATTGTTATACAAGTGGTAATTGAGAGTCCCCCTTCAGATGCACGGTGGTTTGACTGGGAGTTGAATTTGGCTTTGCTTCTTTCAAATTTGATTTTCAAACCATCGTAGACATGAGATATAAAAATAGCAAGGAAATATTTGCAATCAACAGTCTTTAAGCTTTATCCATTGGAATAATTTGCAAATGGTTAGTATGATTAGTAAGCTGGTGTTTATAGTGACTTTAATAAATTAGCTACTTTCCTGATCTTTTCATTGTCCTTTGCCATTGCTGGTAAGGTCTACTGAAATGGCAAACTTTTAGAATTCTAAATGTAATGCAAATATTTTCATGTAATGGTTTTCTTTAAATTTTGGTGCCCTGACCTTAAGCTCTTTAAATCACTAGGAAACCTTGATGCAAACAGTCTTAGGGATTAAATTTTAAATATACCTCTGCATTCTGTAAATATGTCAACATGGTGCTAATAGATCAAACCCAGAAATTAAACTCACTAGTGAGTGCATTTAACCGAGATTTGAGGCAAGGTTATGTGTACATGGTATGCTGAGACAGGACTTGTTAAGAGCTTTTTGGTGTTCAAAATGTCTAATAATAATAATGATAAAGAATTTATAATAGGTAATAATCTATAAAAAAAGACAAAGCTAAAGAGCCTGAATTTCTTGTTTTATGATTCTGCCAATACTTGTAAACTGAAGTGTTAACAGCAATATGTTGTAAGGACAATCTTTTATTTTTATAGTGTGATTTTTGGCTTGCCAATATCCCTTTAAAGGTCTCCCACCCTTCCAAGTCTGTTGTAGTGCTGTTTGCTGGCTACTTATGAATGGTTTTCCAAAACACCTCTAACTAACATATGAATGTTCTTGTCTGGGGGAAAAAAAATCATAATCTCTGTTTTGATAACTCTTTGATGGATTATGAACTTTGGTTGTCTTTGTATCTTACTGCACAATGACTCTCCTACTCTCCATAGAATTGGGCAAATATTGCTACAAGTTTACAGACAGCGAAATTCAGATTATGAAACTGTCCTTCGACAGGATGAAGGATATAGCAAGCAGACCATAAAGTCTGATGGGAAATACCTTCCCCTCCCAGATAAATAAATCTGCYAGGCCTCAGAAATTTCCTCCATAGCTGCTTACAAATGAAACACCAACCCAATTTCATGTTTTCCTCTTAGTGTCATATGTTCTGAAGCCTCCAAGCTAATGCCGGGCAGTTTAAGCTTCCAGGCCAAGGGAGGAGCGCGGATGCCRCCGGGGCATTGCTCTGCCTTTCTTTCCCTTCCTGCCATGGGTGGCTGGAACCAACTGCATGAGCATTAGCTGGAGGCTGGGGTGAAGAGGAGGGACAGAGGTTCTGAGCAGTGTGTGCAGTAGCCTGTGTGTATCGCCCACCACTCCGTATGCATCACACACACCCGTTTGGAGTTTCACCTCTCTGCTGGGTTCTCACGTGGGCATCCGGAGCTGCAAGAGGTGACCCCATTCTTGGCACATCTCAGTTTGTCTGTGGCTTGAGTGGTTCTTCTACCCCCTTCCTCACCTCCCCACGACATCGTGCTTTTCTCACTGCAGGACAATCAGAACAATCCCAGAGAGATGGCATTTCTCTCTCCTTTTTTTTTTCTTTCTTGGTTTCTTTCTTTCATTTTGTTTTTTTACTTTACTTTCTGTTGTTTTTCTTTGCCCACACATGGTTGATTAAGATGATGAAGCCTGTTATGACACTGTTGTTCTTGCTGCTGCCGCTGCTGCTGTTGTTGATTATGCTGTGTTCCCAGCTAACTGCATGTCTTTTTTTTGTTTTTTGTTTGTTTGTTCGTTTTTGTTTCTTTGCAAAATCCCTTCCCCCCACTACCCTTCACTTCCATCTCTGGTGTCTCCTTGTGACATGATGCATCTTTGTGACTCGGATGGATTTTATTCTGACTTTACGTTCCCTGCTCGCCCGCTCTATGCGTATTTCACTGTTTTTGGTGTGCATGGACACTCTGCGTCTGTCTCGTAGCCTATCAGAAAGTTCTTCATCCCCCCTCAGACCTCCGACCTCCCTTTCTCTCCCCGACCCCAAGTCTCCTTGGACCCTGATGCTTGTAGGAACGCCTCCAGGCCTGGACATGTACTCCAACCAAAGCCAGCACTTCAGCCCAACCCAAAGACGCAGACTTTGCCATCCAAGAGCAAATTGGCTGAAAAACCACTCCAGTCTACTAAATCCAACCCACTCCCTGCCAGCAATGCCAGCGGTCCTTCCTCCCAGAACACGCCTGTGCAGAATGCTCAGGGCCGCTCACCTGCTGCCGGCTTTAACCCACAGCTGGCTGTTCCTAAAGTGCAGACCAACCCTATGTCTCCTGTTAGATTACTCCCTTCTAGTACTGACCCAAGCACCAAATCTATCCCCATCATACAGGTCACCCCTCACCCCTCTCCAAGGGGAAGTCCCCTCCCTACCCCCAAGGGGACACCTGTCCATACGCCAAAGGAGAGCCCAGCAGGCACACCCAACCCAACACCACCATCCAGCCCCAGCATTGGAGGAATGCCATGGAGGACACGGCTCAACTCAATCAAGAATAGTTTCCTGGGGTCTCCTCGGTTCCATCGCCGGAAATTGCAAGGTGAGTAAACTATCCAAATTTACWGGGAGGTTTTGATTTGGGTAGACATTCACTAGCAGGTTGATACCTCTGTCTGGCTTTGCAAACTTCCACATACTAAGGATTGGACATTGATGTTGAAAATGAGAAAGTGATAGCATCAGCCAAGCCCTAGACTAAACCTGTTGGAAAGGAATATTGCAGCCATAGAAAAGCCACGTTTTGAATTCTGATGGTAAGGGACATAGTCTCTGAGGTGGCCAGAGAACTACTGAGAATTACAGCAATGACTGGACTGCATCCRTTTGGACATCCATTCGCATCTAGCAAGTGACCGAGACTCCTTCTTTTATTTCATGCTTAGAAGAGGCCAAAGCGATTCCCTATATATTTTCAGTCCCTGCAGACAGTCTTTGGATGATGCCCATTACATAAGTGTAAGAATTGACCCATAAAAAATAGCAGGGCAATTAAATTAGCATGGTGTTTGGGTCTGAACCAGAACCCACTGAATACAGTGCAAGATTTCCGTGACTTAAGGCAAGATAGGGTGAGTTCTGAAATGCATCACTAGATTAGATACAATGATCTGGAGGCATATGACCAACATTCAAATATCAGGCTAGTCTAAAAAGCTAACAGGCCCACACAAGAACATTTAATGCTAGAATTCTTTCATTGGAGTAGAAGCAGAAAGATGAAGGCCTACTGATCCATCTGTCTCTTTTCTTCTTCCCTCTGTTTGGCTGTGCATGCACATGCAGTACCTACACCAGAGGAGATGTCCAATTTAACCCCAGAATCATCCCCAGAGTAAGTAATTTGCCAATATACTAATACTGCTTTTCACTACATACTAACATCATTTTCCTGCCTGAATGTAATAGGGCAACTCCATTTCACTGACTATAAACAGCGTGGGGCTGAGTTATGAAGTGATTCTTCTGCTAAGGACTTTGGTAAAATCTGCATCTCAGTGATTGTAGTGGAGGGTCAGTAGATGATGAAAGGATCTCCAAAAAGCTACTTCATTTGTAATGGCTTTGTGAGCTTAATTATTATGCGGCATCTTGCTGCTCTCTTCTTTCATATGGTTCTCTAGCAGATCATACCTGAGGAGCACACTGCACCTSAGGAGCGGCCAGGTTGAATCAATAATATGAMTAATATGGGCACGAATCATGCAGTAAAAAATCTTTCTCTTAGTATAGGACACTTTGCATCCTTGGGATAATGTGCAGAAGCTTCTGCTAAGGTGATTCAGAGGAGTCTTTGACTGGGATAATAAACACAGTGTTAATTCTGGATGGCAACATTGGAAGATGCAGAAGCTATTTCATATTCCCCAGACTCACTCCGAAAAATCCTTGTATACTTAAACCATTTCACTGCACAAACATGCGTCACTGCRTGGTGGGTTTGGAAGCCCCTGCCGGAGAGCACTGCTCCAAACACTTCCTAATTTATGCAACAGACGCCAAATTATACCTTTTTATTTTCACAGCTTGTGTTTGTGCACCCAATGCCCATAGACTTTCTGTGCCAACCAAGGCAATTTGGCCTTTTGTCAAGATGCTTGTGTGAAATATTCATGAGTTGTCAGTGAAAATTTGGAACCTAAAGATTTCTAATTGGTGATAATGGTATTGCCTTAACAATTTTCCCCAGGCATAGCATATATATGGTGTAAGATGGACAGTCTGTTTCTAATGCTGCAGARTTGAGAAGGGGTAAAGGCTTGGAGAGAGGGAGAAGGGAATAGTTAAGGAGAATATAAGAAATCTAGGAAGAAAAAAAGGGAACAAATTGTGTTTTCAACACTTTGGAGCACCTACTAATAGAGAGGCATGAGAGAATTTCATAAAATGAACAGATCCTTACTAGAGAAATATGTGATATTCTCATCTCAGATGTTTCTAAGGTTGTTAAAGCAAAATAGCATCTGAATGAAATTTCATTTTTCTCTTCTCTTCATGCCTGTATGTCAGTGAAAGTTCATCTGTGAGTTTATTGCCATCTCCACTTCCCACTCACCCTTTAAAAGCTGGTGTAGAGAGGTAGCGCCTGTTATTTGAGGCAATTTGGATGCAAGTCAAAGCCTAAGGCCCTTTTTTCATTTTATGTATAATTGCCAAATTAATGAGTTCAATTGGGCTGCACCCTGCAGTAAACATAATAAAAGTCATAAAAAATAATGAACTGGATTTTATTTTAATGATAGACGCCTTGTTGCTCAGTGCCCACGTCCATGTATCTTGTTTGGAGAAGGGATTTTCTTTCTTCCTCTAAGAAATAAGATATCCTTGTCAGGAGTTCTATTGACCTCATGGGCTGAGTGATAAAAATACACATCCTTATTCTGWTACAGCATTTTTTAATGACTGCCATTCATTTAACAATTGTGATGATTGGGTAATACACTTCGACACATCTGGGTGATGCTATTTTTTCTCTTTTGACAAGTCCCAGTGAATACGTTAGGGATGACATTTAAAGAGACATGTCTTCAACTGCTTTAAAGCAGCAAAGCTCTATTTTCTTGAGTAGAAATGCTATTATTTAACACTATTTGATAGCATGAAACCCAGCAGGAAAACTCGAGGACGATGCAGGTCCATGAGCTCAGGGACAGATAGGGACAACAGTGAGGCTCCCCAGAAGGCCCTGCAGACAGACACTCCAAAAGTAGGAGATGGAATAGCATTACAGCAGTTAGAAGTTCACTCCGTTCAGCTTCATTCAGCCTCCATCTTCATATTTATTTTATTTGTGGATTGGACACCTGATTGGATTCCCTGGAGTAGTTTGCGTTCCCCTTCGCCCACACACACCTCCTCCCTCCCTCTCTCCCTCCCTCCTAGCTGGACTCTGGAAATTCTAGGGCAGGTCTGCAAGCTGCTCGGGAGAAAATGTCTCCATTTTGGGGGCCTTCTTAACCAGTGCTAATTAAGAGATCTAGAAACAAGGAGTCCAAGCATCATTAATCAGGATGCAAAAGTGAAAAACAGCATTTTAAGATGGCAGRCTTTCAATTAAATATTTGCACTTTGCCAAGCCCAACTTTCAAGGAGAATGTGTGACATCCAGTGTGCCCCCGGAGTTTGTTCTAGTCAACCTCCATTCAGGTGATGATAGATACAAGCCTAAGCAACCAGACGTTTTAGATGGATAGCCAGGTGCGAATTTAGTAATGAGCATAGGCACTTGACATGCAGGGAGCTGTTGCCCCAGCTCTCCAGGGTCTTGCAGAGTTGTTATGGTGTGTGTGAGTCACATGAGCTAATTAGTGTGTAATTTTCTTTCACACTCTAACCCTGACTCCTTAACGACCCATTTAAAAGAGAGGCCCTTTCTCTTTACTGCTCCCTATGCTAATCTTTGGCTCACTGGCTTAGTTACAGTTGCCTATGAATATTTTACAGAGTTATGGTTTTCCTGCCCACTTTGAGTGGGGGGGCAGTGATTTACCAAATTGCATTTGAATCTTTCTGCACCCTTGTTTTTGATTGTCTGCAGTAGGTGGAAACAAATGATTATTTGCCCAACTGAGCTGTCTTCTGGTTCAGGTCCACTCTGAATGGCAAAGAGATGACAGTGCTGGGATTCATAGAGCATGCTGGAATAGGGAATGAATGCAAATTACTGGATTCTTCTGAGATCAAACTTTGTTCTTTGTCTCAAAGGCCAAGACTTCAACTTAGCTTCCCAGTTTATTGCTCTCTCTCCTAGTCTCTGCCTTTCCTCATTCTTTGCCTGGAAAATGAATCTGCTAATAATTCTCTCCAACTGTTCATTGCTTTGCTGGAAAGCCTTTTTTCAAATGATCTCCTTTGCTGGAAGAGCACAGACTGTGGGAAGGCTTCTTCTGTTGAGTGGTAATGTTGCCCAAAACAAGTGAAAGYTATTGCTTGGCATAATGCAAATTGGACTTGTTGTATGTTTAGAAAATACCCTGCAGAGAAGGGGGGGGGAAAAAAGGACAAAAAAAAGGCATTTGCTTGGTGGCAGGTCTTTTCATTTCTGAYTTTTTTTCATGCTAAATTCCTCCCTGCTAGAACATGGCTGTTTTYGTGGAGTTTTACCTGGGCTTAGCTTGGTCCAGCAGTTCTGTGGCTGCATCTCATAGCTGACAGATGCTTTTCCCTCAAAAGCACGCCTCTCAGAGGTGCTCACTGGAGTTTGGAGTAGTTTCCCTCAATAACATACTTCTCTCTMTGCTTTTTTCCTTTAACCTTTCTAACTTAAAAGTGAATCCCAGCAAAGTGGAGGTTGTGGAACAATAAGCAGAAACAAACATTTGCTAACAGTGTCAGTAGAAAAAAAAAAGCAATTTCATTTTATGATGAAATCACCATGCGATGCTRAAAGCAAATGCAGAATTGGATTACTGTCACTAGAAAGTCTGAAGTGTGTTTTGTGTTGATGTCTTCTATCTTAGTACTGGAAATTAATTTCTGTATAGAAAAGCCAGAGTTCATGCATTATTTAGACACCCTGAATGGAACTAATACAATGCAGAATTTTTGTTCGGGCCTTCTGAGTAGTAGAGGAGTAGATTTCGCTCACTGATAGAACAGAAGTCCAGTGAAATGCACAGATTGCTTAAAAGATGAAGAATAGTGTGATTGTACTGTCAATCCAGGAAGACACCTTTGGAAAARGAACTCAAAGCCTCAGAAGACCAAAGGGGTTGAAATCGGGAAGGAAGGAACTTGCCTCACTGTGTTATCAGCACCTATGTGATGTCATGAGAAATGGAGAGGTCTCATAAATGTGTCCTCACTTCTATATGCACTTTATATATGCAGTATTAATTGGTATATTGGCTCAGTCTGATAACAGAAGAATTACCATTATTGATCACACATGCWGCCAAAATAAGACTGAGTGGGCCATCATTTCAGCAATTTTCAGTACATGAATAGGATATATTTGGACCCTGTGAGACGCCTACTGTAGTAGTGTCACATCTGGAGAGTTATGAATACTTTCTCATGCAGTTTTGTGTATTCTTTCTATGTGAAGGCATCCAAGAAATAATGCTCAATATTCTAAGCTCTCTCTTTCTTTTCATCATATCAGGCTTGCCAAAAAATCCTGGTTTGGTAACTTCATCAACCTRGAGAAAGAAGAACAAATTTTTGTGGTTATTAAGGACAAACCACTGAGCTCCATTAAGGCTGATATTGTCCATGCTTTCCTCTCGGTAAGTCAGTTCAAAGACAGTGACTTGTTGCTTTGTCATACTTTCTAATCACCTTCTGGGCATCAGATTCAGTCTCCCTTTGCTGGGTGTGCCTTCCACAACTTTGATCAGGCACAAAAACCTGTCTCACATCGGCGTTTTTTACTTGAAATCTCCTCTTCTGTGCTTTGTGTTATATAGAAGAATAATTTCCTATTGTGTCCAGAGTACCAGTTGTTGCAGATAATTTTTATTTACAATCTCAGACTGTCTGCTATGTGAACAGAGAGAAATGTCCTGTGTTTTCCTAAATGACGTGTTTATTTTCACCCATCTAAAAGTATCAGTGAAACAAAAGTCAGCACAGTGAAGCGATTTGGGGATTTTCTTTTTCTTTAGTTCATTGGAAAAATAGTTATTGATACATATTGGAGGATACCAGAAATCTGCTCAGATTGTATATTGCTAAGAATTGTGATTTGGGTAAATAACTCGCAGGCATGCTATCCCTGTGGATATCCTAGGTATTTATGTACCTRTCTACGTTTTGTGCTGGTGTCTCACTGACGTCACAGAATCACCAAGCAGCTCAAGGATTTCAGGATGTCTTCTGCTCAAGACAGTTTCAGCTATGAGGGCAGACCAGGTTGCTCAGGGCTTTGCTCAGGTCTTGCAAGCCTCCGCATCAGAGCCTGCATAACCTTTCTGAGCAACCTGTTCCAATGTATTGACTGTCCTCATGGTGAAAATGGGTTTTGTTGTATGCAGTCTTACATACCACTGACTTTTCTAGCCTTTATACCAGCTCTCACTGAGCATTTCTTGAAACTGATAGATGGATAGGAAAAGCAAACCCAAGAGTTTGCAGTTGTACAACAGGTGGAATTTATGTGCCTGCTGGGTACTTCCTCAATATTCCAATATTCCACCTTTAAATTTAGTTCAGTCCTGTAGGAAGTGGGCATGCTGGGGTGCCATGCAGCCTCCAGGCTTACTGATTTCACAAAAATACTCTGTACTTTACAGGTTTGAGCCCAGAAGCAGCAGGTCTTACTCACTCTGGAAATGCATAAGTAATTGTTTTAAATTGAATGCTGCGATTTTGCTGCCTTTGTACATTGGTCCTATCTCCTTTTCCCCACCTATTTCAGATTCCAAGCCTCAGTCACAGTGTCATCTCACAGACAAGCTTCCGTGCAGAGTATAAGTCCACAGGYGGCCCCGCTGTCTTCCAGAAGCCAGTGAAGTTCCAGGTGGACATAACGTACACAGAAGGGGGAGAGGCGCAGAAGGAGAACGGGATCTATTCTGTCACTTTCACACTCTTATCAGGTAACTGCAGCAAAGCCATAATGGGAGTGCAAATTGYCTTTGCCCTCACTGGTACAGAGGCCAGCAAAGAGAACTCACCCAAAGGAATAAATCTTTTTGGACCTTAGGGAAAGATTAAGATGATTGGAAAGGGGAGGACATGGGAAACAAGAAGATTCCCTGCCATGAAAAGTGTTAAAACTCTGCTCTGTGTATCAGATTTGAATTACCCTCCCTGTCCTGCCTCCTTGTTTCAGTCCAAGGGAGGCCACTAGTTTCTCCTTTCATAAAGAAACTTGCAACCATCTTTTTTCATGGCTACCCATATCACACATAGGGATTTAGGTGGACAGCTAAAATCAGTGGAAAGCCCARAAATTGCCCATATGCCTCATTCCTTCCAACCAACCTGGCTTCCATTCCATTGCTTCACTTCTCCTGCTTTTTCCCTTCCCCTCACAAACCACCCATCATGTAAGGCAGTGAGTAATTCCCTCCAAGCAGTCCAGTATTGAGGATCAACATGCCCTTGTCCAGGCTGGTGCCACAGGAATGCAACAGTCTCCTCTGTCTTAGACATGGACAGTTGGTTTTGCTTTCCTGTCACATGCTGTTTGGCCCTCAGGGTGCCTGTCACATTTAAGGCAGGAGAGCAGCGACATGAAGGCTGCATGGATATTGTGCAGGTTGCTTTAGGCTCGCTGCTTGCCAAGACAGGCCTGACTGGGGCAAGATGATACCGCATCCCGTTGGCCTTATTAGACCTATTGATGAATAGGCTTGTTTTTGCCACTGTTTAGTAGGAATTGTCCTCACTCTTGGGTGAGCTTAGAGAGGGCTTGGGAGGGAGTATGTTAAAAAAAAAAAAAAAAAAAAGGAGAGATCATAGAATCATAGAATGGCTAGGGTTGGAAGGGACCTGTAGAGGTCATCTAGTCCAACCCTCCTGCACACGCAGGGTCCCCTACAGCATGTGGCACAGGGTGATGTMCAGGCGGGTTTTGAAGATCTCCAGAGAAGGAGACTCCACCACCTCTCTGGGCAAAAACCTKATCATCTTTACAAAAGTAGCCAGGAAGCTRTCCTTCCTTTTGTTCAGTCCAGCGCACTGCAATCCCTAATGTGGAAACTGAATAAATAGTTCCTCATAGCTATGCCCTTTAGCTGAAGCACAGGCCTAGTCAGCCCATGAATGGGGAGAAGACTGGAAAGATCTGGCCCGTGTTACCTGAGGATTCAGCTCCCACTCCTCTCACAGCTGTCTGTGCCTCTTCTCTCCTCACAGGTCCAAGCCGTCGTTTTAAGAGGGTAGTAGAAACCATTCAGGCACAGTTGTTAAGCACACATGACCAACCTTCAGTGCAGCAGTTATCAGGTAAGTAGTTTCTACTGTTGAGCACCTTGCTTCAGCAGGGCAGGAAGGTGAAGTGCCTCTCAGTACCAGGAGGCTGAGGGAGGTCATCCCTCTGATTACAGCAAGGAACTGGCTCCATTCAGACAGAACAGTAACTCCCTGCACCCACCCCGCTCCTCCCTCTCTCATCCCCACTCCAGTGCTCCCAATGCATTCCCCAAGCGAACTTCTCCCCTCCTCCCGCCCAAAGAGCCATTTGCCCACTTCTCCATCAAAGGCTGCATCATCACTAGTTCTTCCAGATTTCCCTTGACTCCAAAATCTCCCAGAACAGGGACACGCTCTAGAAGACATCTGATTTTCAAACCTTTCAGGTGTGCTGTTGAAACTCCTAACTTCAGAGGGTCACATAGCAAATTTGAGAGAGCTAGTTTTAGTTAGCCATTAACAGCAGCATTTTCACATGATCAGAAGGTGACTAATAGTTTCTAATACTGAAGCCCAGTTCTCAGCCCARTTACTGTGGTAGCACAAATCATGTTGAAAGCCATAGCACAGATGCTATAGTTTATCTATTTTTAATGTCAATTGCTATTCCTCATGGTTGTAAAGAAAGACAAGTGTGGTCCTGTGCAATGGCATCAATCTGAATCTGCAGGCAGCCTGAAATGGTAACACAAACTCTGAAAACTAGTGGTGGCACTAAAAAAAAAAAAAAAGGATTATTTCTTCTGTCCCTTAAGAGGACAAAACAATAGAAAAGTTGGGAAATGAAATCATAAGGATGCTTAGCTATTGGGAATGCTTCTGGAGAAGCAGAAAGAAAGTACAAAGGTACAAATAAGGGGAAGAAATAGGAGCAAGACAGAGGGTGAAGGCTGGAAAAGGAAGATAAAGGAAGCAAGAGGAGTGAGGAGAACATTCTCATTGTATGACGCTGAAAAGGTGATAACTAAAGATACATAAGAGTCAAATTCTGTGYTCGACTTTTGTGTGAGCCAGCCACAGAAAAAACGGATGGGAGGGAAGCGGGTATGGCATCCTCCAGTTAAAAGCTGGATCTCGTTGATTCATTGAACATATGAGTTACAAACTTCTGGTCTAACGTGTGGGTTTAACAGCTGAAGATAAAATACAATATCTAGAGTAGCGTGTGCTCATTATATGACAGAACACTACACTCAGTTGAGGAAAGATTGCTTTCTACTTGGCTTTTGCCCTCCAGCACTGCCTGACCTTCTGCATGCTGGTATCCAGCACATGGGTTACTCTGTTAGAGAACAGGGAAAGTGAGAATATTAGAACTAGGGTCCATTCAGGTTTTTGATTGAGTGTATGCCTAGACTTTTGAAATTAAATTGAGCTCAAGCAAATAGCCAGAGTTTTCAGCCAGGCCTTCCTTTTGGGAAGTACTGAGGCCCAGTGAAGTATCCTTTGAGTATAGTTCATATTACCCCTACTGTGTTCATACAACACAGGAAAAAAGCATCCTTACCTTCTGATGAAAAAAAAAATAGTTATAAATAAAATTGTGAGCTGTCTTCATATCATCTCCGTAGTATGCTCTAGGTACAGAAGCATGATGGCAGGAATAAAAGCCATTCATCTAACTCAGAGGTTCAGATATTGGGCCAACTGTGGTATGAGAAATGTATTGACATTCAGTTTTGCTCTGCCTCTGGAAGGGAGAAATCATATTGTAGATGCCAAGTCTTTTTCTGCTGCCTAAAGGTACAGTTGTGTGTGTTATTCTAGCCAGCAAAAAACAGCCTGATCTTTAAAGCCAGCTAAGGAAGAATTGCTTTGCATGGAGCAAAACCGAAATGAATGATCTCTTTAAATGTAGCAGTGAGAATTCCCTGGGCCAGGTTGTTACTCAGGCAAGACAGCTCCTGAGACACCCAGAAAGCAAACCGTCCTGTAATCAGCAAGGTGTGTGTCTTGTGGAAAAAGTGAAGTAGGGGAACTAAAAAAAAAATAGTTTGAAACTCAGTCCAAGAGAGAAAGGAAGGTGAAAAAAGGGATTTTCACCAATAAAGAGAGAACTTACGTGTCAAAGCGGGAAGGCCCCTTGGTTCACRTACCCCAGCTGTGGTGAAAGGGTAGGAGGAAACAGAGGAATAAGAGGAAAGTGAGAAAGCTGATGCTCCCTAGGTAGGAATGAGCTGTAGCTGGATGGCTTTGTGCAAGGACTTCAAGAAATTGCCATGGAATTACTCTAGTTTCTCTCTGTAGAAACAAGGCAAATTCTTCATTTCTCTTCGCCCATGCCCCTGTCTCTGAACACTTCACATGTATTATGGTGGTTGTGTTCCCCTTCAGGTTCACAGTCGAAGGCTGCTCTTTGGGCARAGTCTACTGAGACAACAGGAGATGACAGTTCAAGTGCCCTCCTCCTTGGCTCTGAGCATATTCAGACCAGCAGTTCAGGCCTGTTTATAGCACTGCCAGGGCACTGGAGATTTCCCTAGCTCATTGTGCACCTCTGTGCAGGTATCTCCCCTGCCTTTTAATTTCAGTGCCACTACAGGTGGCATGATGAAAACCATTTGTGAGAGAAAAGCATGCATGTAAAGGGAGAACTGCAGAAGGGGAAGATTCAGTAGTGTGAAGCAGAATAGCGAGGCCTAGTAAGCCCAAGGCACTGACAGTCTTCTCTCTCCTGCCCCTCTCTGATCTGCTGTGCAGCATGCCAGCCCGCTAAGCTGGCTTGCCTGGGTTTCAGAACGCACTTTCCTCTGTCTCATTACCTYGAGCTCACAACAGTGTTTGTAGCTGTGTTGTCCATGCATCTGTGTGTGTGTGTATGTGAATGTGTGCACACATATTTACCTGATTTAGGCAGATGTATTTTTATGGTGCACTTGCACACTCTGTTATCTTTCCCATAGATATTCTTCCATTCACTTCCATATTCCCTTCCTAAGACTGGCTGTGCTTATTCTTTCTCAAATACTCTGAAGCAGGAAAATAGCTTTCCACCCTCTCTGTAGTAAATGTATAAATATGTGAAATCCATCTGCAAAGCTAAATTAATACATTTAAAATCCACTGTCAAGTTGGCATGTTCAGTATAATACATCAGCCTCTCCCTTAATACTTCAGGTCATTAAATCCACTGTAGTGTAACTGCTGAGGCAATAGCAGGCCTACAGGCTCATGACTGACATAGAACAAATACATAAAGACTGTGTTTGTTTCTTTGTTTCTTCTGCTAAAAAAAAAAAAAAAAAAAAAAAAAAAAAAAAAAAAAAAAAAAAAAAAAAAAAAAAAAAAAAAAAAAGAAAAGAAAGAGGCCATTACCTGAAACTCTTGGAAGCCAAGTACAAAACAAGCATTGGGAGCTGTTTCCTGGTGCAGTGGGTAAGATCCGTGGAGCTTCTTGCTGAAGCAAGCTCTGATGTATGAAGTTTCTATGCAGTTGTACTCCTGTGAGTACCTCCATATTCAGAGGGAGATTGGACAACTCTCTGCAAGAGAAATCTTTGTGGATTGCTTAACAGAGAAACCATAGCAGGCTTATCAAATCCCTGACCTAAAAATGGYCAGAAAGTGAGGCAGTATTAGAGGAAAGCAGCATATATGTTTGGCCTGCTGTCACTCTCCTAGGTGTCCATACAGGGCTACTAATATGGCATGGTTGGGACCTTGGATCTGAACCAGAAGAGCTGTCTGTGTGTTCTTGATAAGAGTGTCCATTACACTCAGTGAGGCCGTGAAAGGACAGTCCTTCTTGGATCAGTGGGGAAGAACCCTGCCTCTGGAAGCGCTTGGCCTTGTCTCTTGACCATGTGTTGCTCCATCCAGGAGTCTCATACACAGAATATGTACTTAGGTAGTCCCTGAGCAGAATTGCCCTTTGGTGGGACAAAACCATCTCTGTAGAGAAAACAACCTCAGCTCTTTGCCTTTGTTTCAGCCCAGTATACTTTCCATTAAATGTTTCTCCATCTGCCTCCAGTGCACTCGCACAAAGGAGTAATAGAAACAGCTGGTGAATGGGGAYATGCAAAAGCAATTGGTGGTTATTCTCAGAGTACCAGCTTTATCCCCCTGATATCTTCTTGCATTTATGCTTTGGTCTTGAGAGTGGGGTGCTTCATATCCCCRTGTTCCCCATTTTCCCATGTTCTAGACAATCAGCAATAGTGAAATTGACTATTTTTTACTTCACTATAATAGATTTTCCACTTCTTTGTTGTTTATTTTTCTGCACTGCATCAGATTTTAACCATTGGCACCTCAAAATTCAGAGCTTCTCAGTGTTGCAGCTGCAACTGMTTTTCACCAGCATAAGCAAATGCTTAGAGACCATAGCCATCTTCAAAACAGGGCAGTATTCTCATTGCATCTTCAGTATATGCTCCTTAGCGCTCTTACTGTGATGGTGTATGTATGTAAAAAAAAAAATGCATGTATGACTCAGAAAGTTTTACTGTAGTATTGATCTGTACAATCTAGGTGTTGATCTTCATGACTTAAAAGAGCTATAGGTTGATTAATTCCAAATTAAGGTATTTGAAAGGTAAACTTCCAGCTGCAGACCCAATACAGGGCCATGCAAATGCCAATTTGGACTGAAAGTCAGGCTGGTGTGGAACTCATCCAGATTCCACATTTATACTGTTTTCTGCATTCTCAYAGAGATCCTTTATCACTTACCATTCTTATAGTGTCTGAGGCAATCCCTTTATCTTCCAGTGATGATTCCTAGCTATAAAAGGAGTGGTGCAAAGTCTGGTTGGACTGGCAGAGCAATTTTTGTCAGGTAATCTTGACATAAAGCACGTAAGAAAAACATCCAAGCACTCCAGATTTTTAATAGGACAGTGTATTTCAAATTAGCACCCAAAGGCTGGGGAAATGATAACTACCTTGGGCCAGAGGAAGTGGCGTCTCCCTTGACATCATTGCCTTTGATGGAGATGTTTACTGGGGGCTCTCAGCATCTGGCAGGAGATGCTCAGTGCTTTCTGGGGTCTCAGAGGAGGAGTTGCTCATGTGAGATTTCCTGGGCTAGGACAAGTCTTAGTCTCATAGACATCAACAGCATCCCAAACCAGAAAAAAATAGGATAAGCACAGGAACTCATAAGTTAAAGAAAATAGGGGGGATTTTAGCAGTTTTTATTTTTTTAACTGGATTCAGAGAATGCTTGGCTTTCTCGTGCTCAGATCAGGAAGGTCTTGTTTTAAGCAAAGTATTTTCCATCTGTTAATGAACTGAACTGGGTGTCATTTATAAAAGAGTCTTTGTCAAATCCAAAGTGTGAATGAGTGCCAGCAGTGCTTATGAAATAGAGAATTAATTTATCATCAGAAGAATTGAGAGCCTGCACTGCCACTGTGTTTTAATTAAAAAATTAAAAAGCACACATGAAAAATGCAGTGACATGACACATCAACACTTCTCAGACAGGTAAAGGCCTTTAGACTATCATCTGACTCATAACATCTGGATCCTACAGGCACTGGGTTATGGATTATTATCCATGAGCAGCAGCTGGCTGCCAAGAATCTAAGAAGCTTTCTAGTAAGGATGAAAATTCTACTTTAAAATTATAAAATATTTTATCATGTAGAATATTTATTAGAGCAGAAATTACAATATGATGGAAATAAATKAGGTGTTAAAGTAAGTGTTACAGGAGAGAGGATGAAGGCATATGAATTCTATTAATCTTTTGGAACTGTAATATGAGCTACAGTTTATGGTGTGCTCATTTGTCCTRTTCTTTAGGAGTTAGGAAAACACCTCATCATATATAGGGAAGACAAAAGAAATAATGTCAGATTCTTGTACAATTCCAGGGACTGATCATGCAATATAGAGAATACAAATTACAGTTTTACATAACAGTTTTAAGGAAGAAAAAATACAGGTTTTGTTAAGTCTTCCTTTGATATTTTTTCACAGTCTTAAGTTAGAAAAGAGTTTTAATGTTTTTCTCTATCCATCAATAACAATTCTATAATCTAAAAGTAGTAGTTTAGGAGAAAAACGGATTACAAGACCTAAGATACCAAGTTACCAAAAGCCTGTGTTACAGTCCTTTTTTCTTTTGTAGATCTGTCAGTTTGTATTCTAATCACAAATGATTAGTATATTTAGATCTGTTACACAATTAGCTTTACATGAAATACTAAAAAGAGATTTGCTGACTGCAAATGACTTAGAAAAAAAGACAATGTTCATCCAAAGTATTAACTTAAGTAACTTAACTTAGTCAAGTATTAACTTGATTTTTTTAACTAAAAAAAAACCAAAACAAAAAAAAAACCCAACTCAAATAAATAGAAATAGCCATTTCAGCAGAATTTTAGTAAAACCACCACAATGTTTACCTATTCTGATATTATCCAATTGCCACTTTTTTTGTTTGTTTCCAGATTGCTAGTGACTGAGTGGCCAGTCAGTTTTCATGCACTTGAGGAAAGATTTCAGGAGATTTAAGCTGGGAATTAGAAGGAATCGTTCAGTTGTATTTGAGACTTTCTTGGCTTTGGGGTCTTTAATGCGCTTTCTCAAAGCATAATGCTAATAATTTTCTGGATACTTGGTGTTGTTCTGTATAGAGCTATGTTACGTTGCATTATAACGTAATTTATGACTGTGACTTCTGATCATTGGCACAATTCAGCAGCTACAGGCAACTGTCAAGCCTGTTCAGTATCTTCAGGAGGAAGTGTTTTAGGAGCTTAATTTGTCTTCACTCAGAATAACCAAAGAATTTCAAGGACAAACACACTCTTGACCTCTTTGACACCTTTGACACCTTGTTCCAAATCTTGAACCTTCCCCTCTCCCCAACCTCCTTCCTTTTACCCTCTCTCCTTCTTTAAGTCTTATGCTTTTCTGAGAGGCCTTCCATGGGTGTCGTTGCCATTTCACCTTTGCCAGCCTGTCTCTGACCTTGGAGATGGAGAGCATAGAGCTTCTCCTCAGATGCTCTGGCCAGTGTCACTGGACCAAGCACTCTACTCTCTACTGCATGCACTCCCATGTGATCTCTGCACAATTGGCCTATGTCAGAAAACATATCCATGCTCTCCTAGCATGGATTAATGTTGGGGGAAATAGCTTACCCAGACATAGCCTCTGCCAGCTGTTTTTTTCTTCTGAAGTTACTTTTCTCGATTTTTAAGGGGGGGAATGCTGAGAAGTGATCCTAACCTCTCTCCTGATGACTTTTCAGCAGATAGAAGAGTAGGTAGAGCTCCCTAGCAAATAGCAATTTTGGCATATATGTGTATATTCCCCAAAACTCTTTGGTATGTGACATCTGAAACCGGACTAAGTGCATTGACTATTATCCATTTGCTCAGCAGCCTGTGGGTGCTCCCCATTTCACAGCACTCATGGGCACAAAGATTTAAGTCCCAAATGCAAGGAAGTCCTGCCTAATGGCAAATTCTGCTTGCCAGAAGGTTCTGCATGGAGATGTTCAGCACCCTTTATACATTAAATCTTACATACAGAGCTCCTTCCACTCACGTACCTAGACAAGAAGCAGACAGAAGCTATGGCAGTGGGAGCTATACACAAGCAGACAGGATTGCCGTAGAGCCAGCTTCTGCCACCTTTTCAAGAAGTAATTCTCTTACCTGTGAGCAATCCCATTGAAATCAGGTAGAGTAAGAGACTACATGTGAGTGAGAGGCAGGTTTATGGACTTGGGCTTTTTCCCATGGGGTCTGAAAGATGTTTCTGAGCTGATTAAGTAAATCCTTTATTCCGTGTCTAGTAGCACCACAATATAGATGCATCTCCTCCCTRTCTCTAAGCTTTTGGTGTATGTAGATGAGCTAGCTGGATATTTTCTGGGTTTTGCAGGATAACTTACAAGCCTAGACAGGTGAAACAATATGTTTCAAGGCTCTTAGTTTGCTAATGTAGTGGCGAGCATTTTCCTACACTTTATGCATCCCTATAGCTGATAAAGAGGTGGGTGGGAACAGTGGGACTGAGGTAAATTCCACTCTCAAGTTGCATGTCCAGGGTTGCACTGGCATAAATGGGTGGCAGAATTTGGCCTGGGGTGTGTGAAGCCCAAGATGTGTATATGTTTCCTGCTTCAGGTAATAATGTGCTAAGTTACTACTTTACGCACAGAGGTATGGAAACCTTTTTTTATGTTTTTCCCTCCCTCCTTCCTCTTTCCATTCTATGATCCAGACACCACTAACTGTATGGAGTTGATGACTGGCAGACTTTCCAAATGTGGTAAGAACTTCCTTCCCTTCTGCCTTTTCTCCTCCCCCAGCCCCTGCTGAACACTGTTACGCACCGTCCAGTCCCTTCCACTGGGTTTCCTTCCACTCTATCCCTGCCTTCCCACACTCTGTTAAAAGACTGCCTGCCCTGTACAGCTCACTGGGTCTTTCACTTCCCTGGTGGACACAGACACATCCCCTTTACTCCATCCCTCCCCAACCATGCCTAAATGCACAGACTCTACCACATCTTTCCCCTTCACAGCACGGGGGTGTGGTGTTGCACTTGTGATTTCTTCCCTCACTGTAACCCAGGCCAGTGATTTTCTTTTTCTTTTCTGTTTTTTCTTTTTTTCTTTTTTTGTTGTTGGTTTGATTTTTTCTTTTGTTTACTTGCTGCACTTGATTCATGATTCTTCAGTCCCTTTTCCGCAGTGAAGCTGAATGCTGCCCTGCTAGCTGCTGTCTCCCTTTGTCTCCTGCTATTTATTGAGACAGTATTGCTATGCTATTGAATTCCCTTTTGCACCCACTCCCTTATTCCCCATGTATCTTTGGGGTAAGACCCTTCCAAATCCTCCCTATGACTCACTGCACACTATCTGCCAGACACTTAGCTAGTATAAATTGTCCTAGTTGCAGTCTCGTCTTGGGGAAGGAAAGCGAGTCTCTGGCTGAAAGAGCTGTGTAGTTACTGGGCTTTCAGATTTTTGCTAGGAATAATAAAAATAAAATAAATAAAGGTTTCCTGCAAAACTTGCATCTCACCTTTCTTAGGACCATGTAAGTTTTGGCTAACTTCTCCCTTCCCTCTTCTCTGTGCTCACAATGGATTGCCTTCTTCCCTTCAGTCCCTGTACCCATACTGACTCCTCCAAATAGAGCAGTGGAAATACCTAGATACTATAAGAGACAATTTTGTGATCTTTCTTCTAGCTTGTACAGGCAAGTTCTGTACAAGAGTCCTCTGTCCTTTTTAGGTTTCTATTCAGGTATCTAGGTTGAATTCTGGTATCTCTGTGAAAGGGTAACTGTTGAGGAGCAGTCACTTTTCCAGTTGGGCCTGTGACTCCTGCATCATCACTTTGCACACTCAGGAGAGTTGTTCTGGGTTTACAGCACAGATAATACTAGTCTTGTCCATGTGTGACTGAGAGCAGAATTGGTCCCATTTCCTGTAATTCAGACCATCTCTCTCCTTTAAATGTTAGCTTTTGAACAGAGAGTTTTCCTTTTTCTCTGAGGGGGACTCATTTGATTTCTTGAGTTTTCTGGGTTTGTTATTCCCAGTCTCCTCATGAAGATTCATTTAGGTGATATGTTGACCTCCAGCTTCTTCTTAAAGACATCAGAGAGCAAATCCTGCTTCTCCCTGAAGCCTCACTTTCCTGTGTGGATCTGGCATTCACATCACACCAAAATCCTGAGATGCTGATTGTGCTGAGTACCTGCAAGTTAAGCTGGCTGCCCAGATACCAGCCAGCACTCTGCCCTCTCTGTGGTGCACTACCCTTCACCCCTGGCTCAGCCAGGCCCTTCGGCCATCACAGCATCCGCATCAGTCCCGCAAGGGCCAGAGGGCAGCAGAGGCCAGCAAGGAGGGTATTTTATGGCAGCTACCGTACAGACAGAGCATGTGGGGCAAATTCAGAGGAGAGAAAGGAAAGGTTGTAGGATTTAATGAGGCTGCTTACTTTGAATCATCTTTATCACACACCAGAAGCAGTGGTGACAGCAACCATGCCAAATTTACCACTCTATGTGAATGAGGAGCAATTTCTTTGCATGCAGGGAAGCTCACCTGCAATTCAGGCAAGGAGTAGAGGGCAATGCTGCCAGATTTTGGCCTGCTCTTAGCAAACTGTTCTCTGTGACTTTGAGGACAGACACCCCCTGTGAAGCTGGTGCAGTGTTAGTCTAGTGAGTACGAATAGTATAAAAAAAAAGCTATAGTATGTAGGATTTTTGGCCTCATCATTGTTCAGCATTTTGAGAATGGACCCTGGGGATCGTTTTTGGAAAAGTGTTAGCACTAGAGCAGGAAAAAACCCCACCACATCAGATGCTTTATGTCCAACTCAACCATGTGAACGCTCTGGTGGGAATGAGATGTACCTTTTGACTGACTCTAAACCATTAAACATTGTAATTAACAGCAAGGCAAATCTATTTAGTTCTCTAAATGTTATCTCATCTTCTGCTAGCAGTGGTCATTCATCTGAAATGTGATTTTGCATATAGCGATTGGCATGGAAAAACAAGTTATTCCTGAACAGCAGAGATATGTTGTAGGAGCTGCCAACATTCAAATGACAAACAGATGCTATATCAGACCAAACAGCTGCTGTATCAATCCTACCTGTGCACCTTAGAAAACTGCTACTTATAATTTCATAACAGAAAGAAGGAAACCTTTTGACTCATAATAAGGTTAAAATCCCCATTGGGATGGAATACATTGTTACATATTTCCATCCATTTCAGTGGGAGAGGGGCATTTCTAGTGTCAGAAAGAATAAGCTGGTTTACATCGAGTCTTTAATACCTTTTTATAGAGAATAATTTTACATTGTAAAAAAATTTAAAATGTACCTATAATCTGAAAAACTGCTTGTAGGAATGACACCTTCCTACTTAGCTGATCTTTTTCTTATATGTATTCAGTCAAATCAGTTTATGAACTAATAAGCTTTACTACTTTATATGGGGCCATTAAGCCATATAAAGTCAACACAGCTGTAAAAGAATGAGCTTAATTCTGTTTCTTTTGGGCCAGGATTGGCCCAACTGTTTATTACCATCTACTCTGGTATTTTTGTATATCCCACTGAAGAACAGGTTGTACATGAGTACATGAAACTGTACATGAAACAGAGTTCCTGTACTGAGTACATGAAATTTGGAACCATTGAAATATGCCACAGAAGCCCACAGTGTTGTTCTCCTCCCTGTTCAGAGGAGATTCTACCCTCGAACGCCTTAACAACTTTAAGGACTTTAAAGAGTGAGCTGAGAATTTCTTTGGGTGGTTGAATCAATAGTAAAGCTGGTGTAATGTCTTTGATAGCTCCTCTTCTCAGTGATCCCCAATTTTATGGAGTCCTTAGTAGATGCATTTCACCAAGGCACAGAAAGCTCTGAAAATCCTGCCTAGTTCTTGACTTCACATTCTGAGAAACACTTGCCAGACAGCCTGCAAACTTTGCAGTCTCCATCCTGAAGCTCTCTGAGGCTGAGTCCTGCTACCTCTAAGGAAGCCTGTGTCTGCTTGTTCTTCTCCATCCCTCCTGATTCCTCAGGGAAGCCTCAGGTTACATGACTGGCACTTCCGCAGGAACACATGATGAAAAGAGAAGGAAAAGGTTATTAGTTGCAGTCAAGCTAGCATCCTGGCAGGTCAGGCACTGCTCAGACATGCTTTCCTGCAGAGGCTTACACCATAACTCCGTGACAACGGGCTGCTTGGAAGACCTCATTTTTATTGTTGTGCATCCTGTATTGCAAGGTGAAACCATGATTCCTGACACTACAGTATTAAACAGAAAAACTTACAGATCCTTTTATGTACTGGTGATTGTCACCAAAGTGTTCTGACCACAGCAAGAAACACAGCAAGTTTCTCTTCATATCTTCCTAACATATCTCAACGTATCTCTTGGTTTCAGTTTCTTAGGAGTTTGACATTGCTTCATATTCAGAAACATGTGACTTTATCCCCCACAGCCATAAATTCTCTATGCACATAGACCAACTGCACTGCTATAAAGGCTTCTCTTCTTACCTCTCTGCAAAAGCAGTTGGATTCATACAGAATCAAGTTCGTCTCAATCTACTTGAAAAATTAGGAGAGGCTTTGTGGTTTAAGTCTGACTACATCATATTTGGGTTGCAAATGTAGCATGTAACYTCTGACAGTGATGATTTGGAGATGCTTGGTGTCAATAGCAGCAGAAAATATCTGGATTTGGTGCTCTTGGAAGTAATCCAGATCCATATTGTCATTACTTAGAGTAATCCTATTTGCTTTGGAATAGCCATTTGCTCTTTGAAGGGAGAGAACATGGTAATTTGCTTTTATGAAATCCTACCTGATGGCAGAAACACTGACACTGAGAGATGCAGATAAAATGTAGGCTGTCTTCCCATGTGCAAGACTCAATATTTTTACATTGTGAGATTGTCAAAAGACAACACTGGTTTTTTTAATTGACATTTCTGAAAAAGATGTTGGCTACTTTTTTTTTTTTTGAGCATGGCTGATTCTGGTTCTTGATGAACATATTCATATATTGTGACCCAAATGAAGAGTCAAAGGAAGAAGTCCTGTGTGAAAAATCACATACTTGGCCCTGATGCATAGATCACAGTGAGGGAGATGAGTCTTTCCAAAGTGTTCAAGACAGAATTACCACTTACCCTTGCCCATTCTATTAGTACTATTCGCCATCCAAATACATGCCTCATTTCTTCTACACTATAGGTCATAGCTCTTCATTCTAGTTGCTCTTTTTTTTTCCCTCCAGTGAATGACATGTGGTTTTGCACTGTAGAAAAGGGTAGCAAAGAAGAGGCTTCACCCTGAAGATGAATCCAGATATGTAAAATTGTTTGCTACATATCAGATACTGTTTTGGTACATATAGCCAGATGTTTGCTGTCCAGCACAAGGTCTTCTCCTCATTCTCTGTAATAATCTCCATCTGGAGAAAACACAAATCTCTCTCTTAATTAAGATCACTGTGCTTTATTTGTGGCAGGCAGTGCTTCAGGATATTCTATGTGAATATTTGCTTGCTGTGCTTAGCTAGGTTTGAAGTGGCCTCCCTTGAAAATTAAACTGTATTTTGAAAGGATTGATTCAGAGGAAATGAGGAATTAACATTTCACCAGTATTCACAGATGTTTTTTCTCCTTAGGGGCAAGTTAGAGAACTTAYGAACTCTTAAGATCATTCGTGAACATCCAACAGGCAGGAAACGAAAACAATCTTATTATTAAGAGCTGTTACATCTCTGATGCTTTTATGAACAAAAACTTAGAATGAAGCAACAGAGATATTAAAAGGATGGGCAGCAATGATACCATCATCTGCTGTGGCTTTGAGAATGTAGCTTTTCAGCTTTCCCTCTCATACGGTTGTAAAAGGATAGATAGATGCAAAGAATTCTTGTGCTGAGTCCTCTAGCAACCAGTTTGGCAGAGCAGCATGATTTCACAACAAAAGCTGGCATCTCTTCATCTCGCCTCTATTGCCTGCTCTTTCAGTGCCACCAGCTGTCCAAATGAATGTATGATTCCTTCCCCTCCATTGTTGGGTCTCCTTTTTCGAATGCTGTGCGATGGTGCTGGATTGGCCAGAGCTGTTTATCAGTAGGAGACATATTTGTTTTTCTAATAAATTACTCATGCCTTAGCTCTGCAGAAGGCAGCAGCAAGAAAACAAAATGTCCCATATATTTGACATAGATTTGAATCTTTGCTGCCTGTGCTCATCATTCACTAACTCATCACCCAAGAGCTACTTGTCTCAGTTATATTGCCTGCAACGGGGAGGCTGAAGCAGTTCTTAACTTCTCTGTGCGTGTATGGAGGGAGTGAATGTGCAAAATGSAGACAGAATGACCATCTGGATACATCTGGCTAGCTGCAAATACTGGAATTCTCTCCTGCATTGGAGACAGGATATTTCAGGGCAGTAGGAACAAGGATGGGTTATGGAATATTTAAATTGAGGATTGGTATTCAAATCTTTACAGGTATGTATTGACTTTAAGTGCCCACCTCCTGCTGGCAGCATGAACTCCTGTGCCTAACAGTGTGATAATCCAAATAGTTCCTAGCAACAGTCTCTTTCTCCAAGTTCAAGTGGACTAGGATGCATTTATGGAACAAGAAGAGGTTCTGTGTGATGGCCTCCAGCAAGAGGCTGTCATCCTTAACAGTCTAGAGGGAGGCCTCATAAATCCAACTCTCAGTCACATGACTGGAACAAGAAATTCTGTCTGTACTTTTCTTTGGTAGCCTGTGAGTTCCTTCAGAATCCGTCCAGTTTGTATTTGTATTATGCCTATTATGCTTACTATGCCTGTTTCTCCTTAATCTGGAGAAAGACCCTGCATTATATAATTAMACAGATAGGAATAAGCCACTTTCGTCGCCTCTACCTCTTTTCTTACGCTAGTAACTTTCAGTGCATATATTCTTGTATAAGTTGTATGTTTTAAATCTTCTATTTTTGAAGGCAGAAGGGACTCTGCCAACAGAAAACACACAAAGAGACAAAAAATGCTTCATCTTAACGAAGAGGGCTAGAACCCTGTCAAAGTACCAGAATGAATTTGAAAGAGGATGGATTATCTCCCATCAGAGAGAGTGTTTTGATACTTTATGTGCTAGGAGTTGGGTTTTTGCCACATGATTCACTGAAACCACAGCTGCTGTGGAAATACAGAACAAGTTAGGAATAAAAAATAAGGGGATAAAGAGAAAAAAAATGAGCAGAGGAAGACAACCTCAGTAGCAGAGATAGGCTGAAGGCAGTCTGAAAGGACAAGAAAACAAGATCTAGGGAAGGAATGTGAGAAGTTAGACAGAGGGTCTCTCTGTGTTCAGTGGAGACATATCTTTTCCCATTTACTTTTTCCAAAGCCTAAATAATGATATAGAGAAGCAAAGTTTCTCAGACCAAAGGGAAAGCCAAGGGATAATCCTACAGAAGGCCTATTTGCTTTGTGTAGCTTTGTGTTCAGCATCACAAGGAGCAGTGGATTAAAAATGCATAGACTTGAAAGAGARAGTTTCACAGGACAAGAAAGTGCCTCGGGATTTGCTTCTATTAAGGCAATGGGAATGTTGCACATTGCTTCAATAAAAACAGGATCTAGCCTTTAGCTGACTATCTTAAAATTATATGAAGCAGCAGGCTCAAATCAGTGGCTGAAGCCTCCAAGCATGTCCTGAAGCTGCTTGTTTGCCACCTCCCCTTAGCTTCCTGTAGTGGTCTGTGCTGTACAAGGTCGGAGCAAGACTTTCTTGGTGCTACCACCTAATTTTCTCTTTCGTCTCTTAAGTGGGGCAGCGTTGGCTCCTAGTTCTTGTGATTACCAAGAGGCTTAGTCAGTATCAAACATCCTAGGAGCGGTAGTATGCAGAGCTAATAAAGTTATCTGCTCAGCTTCCTTTCACCTCTTTATGTCTGTTCCTAGCCCTGTTCTTTCCTTTCAGTGCCTGTTGTGTTCAGATGTGGGCCAAATTTCTTCTGCAATGTTTGAAAATGATAGGGCATCACACCAATGCCATAAACCAGTGCCTCCTCTATAAATATATTCCCTTTAGCATCCCTTCAGTTTATGAACSTTTTGTAAGCTTCAGGTGCTTATTTTCAAGCCCATTTCCGTTCCTAGTGGTCTTGCAACACTCAGCTCATTGGTCTAACTCAGAAATGCACATCTCCTAAAAGACAGACTTGAACCTCCCCTCCTGCCTCTAATCCTTCTCATGGTTTCTCACCCTTACTGTCCTTCATATCTTCATTGCTCTATGTCAACAAGTGTTTGCTCTCCAGGGGCAAGAGGACTTTAGTTACAGATGCATGAAACACAAGGGAAATTTTGAAGAACCAGTGAGCTAGACTTTCATCCTTGCGCAGAGGAAGCAGGATCTCACCTCACTTTCTGAAATAGGAGAGGTGCCCTTTGGGAGACCCCCAGTTGGCTTTTCAGGTGTAACAGCCTGTCACCTACGTGGCACTGCGAGGGATGGAAGGTTGCTGCAGTAGCCACTGTGTTCCATCTTCATCTGTATTTTCAAGTCTTGTTTTGCTGGGCATATAACCCAAAGGGAGCTGAGCACTGAGAGGAACGACACCGCTCACCATTTTCATGCTTTCAGCATAGCTGACCCATGTTTATATATCCCCAGAGAGCAATAAGAGGATTCTTTATCCATTCGAAGACTAATATGTAGACCAGCCCARGTGTCGGGTAGCAAGCTATTGTGGAGCTACCATCAATGTGATGATTATCTGTATTGCTCAGCACAGGATCAGTTCTCTGTTGAGAACTAAGGAAGTATTACTACATACAAGTCCAGTTAGTATAAAAGGCAAAGGAAGGAAAGGGTTAGTGAAATGGCCTATTTTATTTTTCAGTAGCTCTCTTTAAATATCCCTAAGGATTTTTCACCTTCCATTAAATTTTTACCTGAAAATGCTGATTGTAAGGAATCCAGTGCAGATATATGCAAAGGAAAAGCAGACCRTTAAATACTCTTGCTGCAATAAATCTCTAGGCACTGAAAAGCCAGTAGGGCATGGGGAGGTGAAAGGGTGCATGGAACAGGAACTGCATATTTTAATAGGATGATTAAAAATCCTATATGAGGGTTCATCACATACAGGACACATACATATAATTTATAAAATGTTTTATTACTCCATTCCTGTAAATTGTATTTTTGTCTATTATTTCTGTCTATGCAAAAACTAAGACTTCCCCCATTCCTGCAGAGCGCTGCTTACTCTGCCTTCTTCTTTCCTGCTAAGCTTGTTGAACAAACTGCTCAGCTGAATAACTAGAGATCCTTCCCTCCCCTTTTCTCCCAACCTGGCAGTCTTTCCCTCTCCAACATTTTTTTCAATGCTCTTTTTTCATTCTCTCTACTGACTCCATTTGCTTATGAAGATGAGGGGTCCAAAGCCACATAAAACTCAGATATCTATTTCCACATTCCTGCATTCACGGTTGAGTGTTATGCTTCTTTTTTTTTTTCATTGAGAGTGTCCACCTGAAAAGAAGTAAGTCTGAGCAGAACTTGTGCCMATAAATCTCTCAGGTTTTTAGGGAGTCTTACAGAGGATTCTGAATTAGAAAGCATAGATCTGAAACAGGTATTCCCTTTCCATAGCATGTGTGGGAGGGAGGCAGTAGGACATCACAGAGCTCTGACTCAGAAATGACTGTGAGTGTCACAGCTCTTCCCAACTTAGCTGGAAATTAAGGTGCATGTCTTGGCTGGCTGTTTTTTGGAGCCCATCTCTAAGGCTTGAGCGAGCTGAGTGATGCTCCTCCAGAAACAAATGCACCAGTGCTTGTGGCATTGCTGTGACTAAATGCCCATACAGAACCAGAACTAGGGCCAGCAGTAGGTTAAACACAAAGTAGCAAGCAGAGGAAAAGAAGGAATGAATGAGAGCGATGRGACTTTGAGATCTTTTGCTCCATACCAGCTGCTTGATTCTTTTCAATGCCTGTTATCATGCAGAGGAAAGCAGCAATGCTCAGCATGAGGCAACACATGCAGTTTTACAGGGCACAAATGTATATTTCCTCTTTCCTTGCATAAGAGCTACTGAGTCCACCTAGCATCTTCCATTAGATAAGAAAGCACTCGACACTCCTTGCACAGGTCACCACACACAGGCAATACTCCTCTAGCAACTGATTTTCTTATGCTTTTTTGTAATAAAGGTGAAGGAGAATAGAGTATTACTGAGCCACCAGTGTCCACTGACTATGCATAAGTGGTGATCTTTACTATGAGGAAATCCCTGTGCTCCTGTTGCCATCTCAGGGCTGAAAGGTTTCACTCTCTTAACAGCATACCGGGGCCCTGCCAGGCAGAAATCAGTGACTCCCCTTTCCTTCCAGGAGCTGGAGAATTAATTTGTGTGTCTAATGACCTAATATGAATTTGTTCAAACAACAGAACACCACATGCCTCTGCTGCCCAGCGGCCCAATAATGTAGTTGCACAGAGGGATTCCCACTACAGCTGAGGGAAARAACCTGCAACACAAGTCTCATCCTCCGTGGCTAAGACTTGGCAGGCCCAGCCTGAGCTGGTGTGTGTCACAAAGCCTCCATGGGCTGTCTCTCAGTTGGTACCACCCACACTGAGACACAACTGGATCTTTAACTGCATCAGACTTATCCTGGCAGGAAGGGATTAAATGATGTTGTGTCTGACCCTCACCAGCTCAGGTCTTTTATGTAACCATCTGGGAGTTGCATAATACTCACCAAATCTAACCAAATATATAGCTGTTAGGCAAGCACATCACAGCTCCCTGGATAATATTTCTGCCTTGAAAATTCAGGGGATCTCAGATGCACACCTTCAGGGGTCTCTTCTTGAAATTCACTGTTTTCAGTCCCTTTGGTCCCTGGAGGGGACACCTGGATGCTCCACAGCAGCAAATGCTGAAGTGAATCTTGGGTTGGATCAGACGATGAAATAGTGGACAAAGAGAATTTTCATGGTGGCATGAAAGGTGATGTTCTCACATGTTCACAGTGCCCAAACCATGTTAGTAGTGCTGCCAGCTCCAGTGGCTAGCTTAATGAGATAGCTGCTCTGTTAGCATGCAGCCCTACATCCTGCTGTGRCTCCTGACTGCACTGTAATGAACATCAGTATCACAGAGGCTATGTTGTAAAGACAGAACATAATTCAGGGCAACAAGGAAGCAGTTCTTGGCCATGGTAGTTACCAGAAATAGCAAGATGCATTACAGACTGCTTCTACAAAGCAGTCAGCATCTTCATTTCCAGATGTGTGGTTGTAAGGAGGATCTCAAGGTGCTTAGAAGTTTGCAAGCTGAAGCTTCAAACCAGCATGTGTTTGGAAGTTGTCARCCATAGCTCATTTTTTGAATCTTTTCCCTTGGAGCGCTCAAGTGCTTCAGGTTTAATGGCTGAACGTGAGCAAGGAGATGTTTGGAAAGAATCTCAAGACAAGCAAGGAAAGCGTAATGCCTGGTGTAGTCAGATAACTTAGCAAGGCTGCATAACAAAGCATCATTTGGTGACAGCATACAAATACCTTGTTTGTAACTGAAGCCATAACATGGGATTTGCCTGTATCCAGGGTTATTTACTGACCTTTCCGTGCCAAGTTGCCAAGTGACGCTAGGTAATGTAAGTATTTCAGCAACATATAGGTGAAAGAGTTGTGCCCATCCCCTCAGGAAAAAAGTAGGACCTTCCCCCTTGGTGTTTTATGCTGCCAGCCTCTTTATTTCTGTAGGTATCCCATCCTGAACACTCTTCCTCTTCCTGCTCATTGTCTTCATCCCCCACAAACCCCCACGCACGTGGCTCTGGATCTCCTCATCATGTTCTTCTCGTTAAAAACCCCATTGTTCATTTGTTTGTTTGTTCTCTTTCTCTCCTCTTTTTCTCTCTCTTTCCCTCTCTTTTTTTTTTTTCTTCTTTTTTTGTCTCCTCTGTTTTGTGTACCCAGGCAGCCCATTGAGTAACTTCTTTGACGTAATTAAACAACTTTTTTCAGACGAGAAGAACGGGCAGGTGAGCCATCCCCCCGGCACGCCAACCAAGCATAGCGCAAACAGCAAGCGGAGCGATTCCGGTTCTAATGACTATGGGTCTAGAGGAGACAATAAGTACCCTGCTGGCAAAGACAAGGCAAAGATGGTCTCATCAGTCGGCCTACAAGACCAACCTTAAATAAACACATAAAAAAAAATAACTTAGAAAAAAAACAAAAACAAAAAAGCAAGAAAGAATGAAAGAATATTCCTTAGTAAGCTAGCCTCTAAACTAGAAGGATGTATATACCTTGCCACAACAGTACAAAACTGTCTATAGACAAATTTTGTATGAAGGAATGACTGTATATATATACATATATATTTATATATGATATATAATATATATCTCAGAAACAAACACAAAAACAAACGAATGAAAGAATGAAAAGAAAGAAAAGGTAGCACAGATGACAAACCCAGTTCGCTAGATCTTGGGTTGTGTTTTTTTGATTGGTTTTTTTTTCTCCCTTTTTTTGAGTGCTTTGCTTTTTTTTCCTCCTTCCTGATTTTTTGGGTTTTTTATTATTATTTTTGTTTTGTTTTGTTTTGTTTTGTTTCTTGTTCTGTTCATGCTCTCTCTGTGTTTCTGACGACACCACTTGTTTCCGCTCTGCTACCAGGAATTATCCCGAAAAGTTAACATGTCAGCCACGGCTTCACCTTCTGTGCTCTGCGGACACTTGTTGACGGAAGGCAACCGATGTAGACTGTCCAAGGACCAGTCCTGTTTGAGGTTCCCAGCCTCCCCTCTCCCTTCAAGAAGTGGGTTTCTCCCCCACTTCTCCCCATACACCTCCCCAATGCACTTTTTTCTTTTTCTTTTTTGGTGTTCCACGAGAGAGATCTCTGCTCAGTTATGGGATTGCACAGTCGGGGCTGAAAGGAGGTTGCAAATTGTTGGAGTGAAACCTCTGCCCGTGGCAAATTCCAAATGACCTCAGCCTGGTGGGGAAGGGTGCGGGGCAAGGAGATGGGTGTAGCGGGAGCGCAGTGTTCATGAACCCAGAGCGCATTCTCATCAGAAACCAGCTGGGAGCAACTCAAAACTAAGTGTTGAACCAAGACAATATTGGGGAGCTTCATCACAGGATTTTCTCAAACTTCTTTTTCTCCCCACCACTTTTTCCTTTTCTTTTTCCCCCTTTTCTTATATATACATATATATATATTTATATTTATGTATAAGTATACATATATACATATATATATATACATATATAAAAGTTGTTCTTTTTTTCTTTTTTTTAACTGTATAATTTTGCTTTTTGACCTGCTGGAAGGGGAAAGGTATAAATTTAGCAGGGAGAGGGGGTTAAATGAACAAACACATACAAACAAACATTAAAACTTAGGGAAAAGGCAACTTCTGGTAGCAAAGAAGAGGGACAAGATTCTGCCAAGGACTGTCTCTCCCGCCACCAGGCACAGTTGCCACTGCTGCTGCTGCTGCTCCTCCTTGGACACCTTCCTCCCCATCTGTCAACTCCCTGCCACTATGTCACTGCGGCGCTGGGACCTTCTTCCACCAGCTGGATCCTCCACCACACCCTGCATTTAGATGCAATTGTTGTGTTGCTAGTGCTGCATTGATATCAGTATTATTTCTTTAAGTTATCAATGTCATTTGTTGGCTTGGGTGGTTTTTTTTCTACAAAAAAAAAAAAAAGGCGATGATGAAGAGGAGGAAGAAAAGAGACTTATCTTGGGTTTTATTTCCTGTGTGTGTGTGTGTGCAGATCACTGGCACTTAAATTCATCTGAGCAAGAGAAGGTGGAGTCAGGGCAATGGGAGACTTAATCACGAAGCTACTGTAAACTTTAAAAATTACTGCGAGATATTTTTATAAAGTTTTTTTTTTTTTGAAAGGGGGAGGAGGGTGGGATTGGCTGGATGGGGATTTTTTTTTTTTTTTTGTGTTTCAGTTGTTAGGTCTTGGTTATTTATATATACATATATATATATTTAAAAATAAGCTGTTAGATATATCTTCTGTTTAATAATTGTGTAGAGGCAACATTGATTCTTATTTATTTTGGGGAGGAGGGGGAAAAAAGACAGAAACTCCTTCAGTATTCAGCTTGTGACTTTGCGAAAGAAGAATTGTCACCTTTTTTCCTCCTCCTCAAGAGTTATGTGACCAAGTGTAACTTATTCTGGCCCAAGCTCAAAGGTTAAACAAAACAAAAAAAACGTGGTTTTACGCGTGAAAGACAAAAACACAGTAAGAAGTACTTCTTGACTGAGATTTTAAGAATGTAGGCTTAGCATTAGTGTTCAGCTTTTATGACCTTCAATTGCTGCTCGTTGGGTTCCTATGGGTGTATGTTGTATCGCAAGATTTTTTTTTTAATGATAATGTTGGATGAGTTCTCTTTTTTCGTTGTTGTTGTCGTTGTTGGTTTTTTTCATCATTTTCCCCCTTCTTGGACCAGTTTTACTTGTACATAGGTTTGGAGATTAAAAAGAATTTTTAAAGACACAACTGGGGCAAAGACCTTTGACTTTTGCCCTCTTTCCCCATTCCCCCAAATGGGAAGGATTTATTTTAATTTTTAGTTTTATTTATTTATTTATTTTACCTATTCTTGAACTTTTCTCTCGTATTGCTGTGTGCATGTCAGACACCAGGGAGTGATGGCTGGGGAGGGGGGGAGGCAAGGGTGCAGGAGAGGGGGGCAGTTTTAATTGCATGACATTGCTGTAAATTAGTCTCTTTTGCTTTCGTTGTCTTTCCTGCCTCCGCCCTCTCTCTACTTCTCCTCCAAGCTCCCCTCCCATCACCYCCGTCCTTCTTTTCCCTCTTTTCTCTTCCCTTGTGTATAGATTTTGATGCTTCTGTTACATTGTACCTCTACAAAAGGCTGGGATTTCAATACAAAATAATAATAATAATTTAAAAATACCTATATCAGCAAAACCCATGTGGTACAAGCAGGAAGGGGATTACTTACACAAGATATAAGAATAAATGAAAGCAATACCTCTTGTTATCCTTCCTATTTTGTACTTTGAAGACACACACGCGCGCACACACACATATACAGACACAAACTGACATTATTTAACGGTTTAAAATGGACAAAAAAATCTGATGTATCCCTTGTTAAATAACTGTGAGCAACTTTAGTTCAAAAACCAATAAATTCATTCAGTAAAGATATTAGCTGTTGAGTGTCCTGTTTGTGTCCATGCAAAAGAACCTCTTCCCACCAGTGCCAGGCTGGTAAGTATAATACCTGTGTTTTCCACACCAAGGTGGAAGCTGGCTGGCACGTAAGGTGGCATCGTCCTGGCTGAAGAATTAACCTTGTCTTGTTGCAGCTCTGGGGTCTCTGTGTGCTTCATCTAGAGTCTTCTACCCTTCCAGCAAAAGCTTGCCAAGCATGGGGAGAAATAATAATAATAATAATGGACAGTTCCACCTCACAGCTCTCCTTTTCACAGTAGCTCACGAAAAAAGATGAAGCCAAATTGCAGACACACCCAAAGCCCCAGATGTGAAACGTCTCAAAGCGCCTGTGTCAGAAACTCTTTGCTACTGGTCATTCTCATCTCTAAACTGAGCTTCTAAGGTTGCTTCCAGATAAAGTGTAGGAAGGATTTCTCCAGCCTGCCTGAGATATCCTGCCACATACATTTGAAAAATTTTATCAGGTATGTCCCTGGATTGCGTTGGCTTTTTGTTGTTGCTGACTGGTTTGTATGGCTGCTGGCATGTCACACAGACCTCATGGCTTTGGGTGTTGACATTTACACTCGATCTGCTGGATGAAGGCCCCAAATTCCATCCTTTAGAGTTCCTCAGAGGACTGTGGCACACTCAGGAACTGAAACCCGCCTGGATGCTGCGCGTCCGCTAGGGCTGACACAGCATCGCAGCCACTCTCCATGGCAGACCCCTAGCCTAGGGAGACCGAAGGCGAGGAGGTGGCACCGTCCCTGCGGACGTTTTGCGCCCCGCAGGCCGCTGTGGGAGACCAGCCCCGCTCACCTCTTCTCCGCCCGCTCTGCAGCCTCTTCGGCTGCCGCCGAGCCAGCAGCGGGGCCGCACTCCGGGCTCGGCCACAGCCTCGCGACACGAGGTGACCGTTGCGCGCGGCCGTTGGCGAGTCCCCTCAGCGCGCGTGCGCAGCGGCACCCGCCCCGGCGCGTGCGGCGACCGTTGGGCGCAGCCGTTGGGGACGCGCCTTGGCGGGCGGGACAGTTGCCGCCCGCTGCGTCTCTGAAGACACGCGGCCCCTGCCGGCCCYTCCTGTCGCAGGAGCGCCCCGAGCGGCGGAGCGGAGCAGGTAGGGTCCAGGAGATAGGCGGGAGGCTGCCAGGGCCGGGCTGGGGCAGGGCTGCGCTGCGCTGGGAGCGAGGCGCTTCTGGAAGGTTCTGCGCCGCGGCGGCCAAGCAACGTGAGCAGCGGGGCTGTCCCTGGAGGTGGGTTGCCACGACCTGCGAAGCCTGCATCCATGCAAGGGTGTGATCCAGTGCAACATCCTGGCCTGCAGCTGCTGCGGCTCTGTTAGGGCCTTGGTGAGGGTGAGGTAGTTGGAGTTGGAGTTGTCCTGTGCAGCCCTTCTGCAGGGCTTGCTGATGCAAGTGAGAGGAGTGGGCACCACATTCCCATTCTGTGCCTATGGACTGTGTCCATGGGCTGAGCTGGCCAGGACGCAGCTAGAGCTGTTCCCCCAGGTTGGTGATGACCTTTCCTGCTTAGCTGTGMCATGAACAGTAATGTGCAAGGAGGAGGATGTGCCCACGTGAGGGAAAAGGGCACCTCAGAGAGGGTAGGGGCATCACAACAGCTCTCCTCTTTCAGGTATGTCAGAATGTTTTTGACTGGTGGCAGTGTCYATAATGTATGCATCAGGCTCTGGATCCTTGTAGCGATGCAGTTGGAGTAGCAAAGCTGTTGGTAAAACTTGAGCTTTCCAGGCAGGTGTGGTTAAGGAAGTGCCGCTGAAGGATTGCCTTGCTGCAGAAAGGTCTCAGTAGCGCTGCAGCCTCACAGCTGTAGCAGAAGCTTTTCTGGGAGGTTGTGGTTCTGGCAGGTGGTATCTCTGGAGGACGGTCTTCGTGTTAGCACCCACTCCAGCAGCAGGCAGAGAAGGTTTGTACTGTGGATGGTATCCCCTGTGGAAGACAGATGTGCAAGAGGGACTGAAGGTGTTTGTGCCAGGGTGCAAGGTCACGTGGGAATGGGGTCACAACAGTGTCATAGTTCTCTTTTTCTTTTTTTCCTCCTGCCCTTTGTGGTGTTCATTTAAAAAAAAAAAAAAAAAAAAGAAACCTGTCAAAACCCAAGGTCTTTTAAAGGTGTTTTTTCATTTATTGATTTGCTAAAACCCACAGGAAGGGGAAAGCAGCAGGATGAGGTGCATGGAGAAACTGACAAAGGCCAAAAAAATGAAGAAAATCACAAGTGTGGTGGGATTCAGGCTTTGTTACACTGTAAAGTCTCAACTGTGAGCTAGCTCTGTGTCTTTTGCAGCTCTTAAAGCAAAAGGAGGTGCTAGCTTGGAGTGTAGCAGAAGTGAATGAGATTTTACAAGGATGTAGAGGAGACTTAAGCTGGTGATGTATCTATTTCTCCCTGTCTTTCAAAAGTGTTCTTRAAATCATGTGATGTTTTTATTTATATAATTAAAATAATGTTTAAAACTATGATCCCCAGACGAAAATTGTAGTTTGCATAGTTTAGGACCTCGACTTTAGGGCCTACCCACATTACTTCCCGCTTTTTTTTTTCTGTGTTACAGCACAGTCTGCAGCTACCTGATGTTGCATAGGATGGACTATACTTTGGAGTTAATTTGGTTTATATTTAAGCTATTTTCTACAGAATATTCTTGTTCTTTGYCTTAAATCAAAAGGCAAGTAGTAAATGAGGCAGAGGAATTTTGAGGTACCTCTGTGTGGTTAAGGTATTTGGATTATTAATGCTGCCAGGTGTTGGCTGTTGTCTTTGTCCAAACCCTATGTAGCAGGTGATGACTGATGAAATGCCCTAAGCTGTGACACCTGTCCTTCATCTGATCTTTAAGAGCCCAATGCCTCACACACAGTGCCTAATTACTTTGTACATTTAACCTTCATCTGTCTCGTTTACTCTGTGTAGTGTAACACACTATAAAACCTTCCAGGTGTATCTTGAGGACGATGGAAGTATGTAAGAGACTAGGTGTCATTTTCTGTTTGTGCACACATACATTGTTTAGATACATGCATATATGAAGAATGCATTTATACTTGGGGTAACTAGTATTAATAGGACCAGTGTCTGTAATGCAATATGTAAACAATATATTTGTGTATTCAACAATTGAGCTGCAGAGGCAGTAGTCATGGAGATAAGTCTGTTTGAGCTTGTGAAAGAAGTCAGATTTGACAGCATGAATGCAATTTGTCCAAGCCTTGCAAACAATGCGTAAAAATTTTCTCKGTAGTCAGATTGTCTTTAAGAAACAGATGTTATACAACTGACTGAGCCTTAATGGTCCACTGTAGGCAGAGGCAAGAACTAGTGTTTGCAAATCAGCAAAACTTTTGTAAGGCCTTTAGATAAAGCTAATGCTGGCACCTGCTTTTACCAAGTAATAGAGTCTGTGCTTTTTCCTGCTGCTGTGGGCAGTGCATTTAACCCGAAGGCTTGGATATTTTTTGAAAACATTGCAGCAGAAAACCCATGGGGGATCACCTGCGGTGTGCTAATGTACAGGASTAGTTCTGGTATCTCTGCTTCATTTCAGCTACATGCTGTAAGCTATATATAARCTCATGATAGAGTGACGTAGTGTTTTGGAAAGGAAGCTTTCTAGTTCTGAGTKTCTTCCTATAGAAAACAACATGGAAGGGATGGAGACACTTGATTAAGAAACAGCAAGTATCTTAGCTGTTTGTTGTATTATTTAATCTTCTTATTTTATTTAAAACCACTTCAGCAGCTGCAGCTTTTAACTAAGAGAACAAAACCCTAGCAGTTCAATTGCCTGGGGAGACTGAAGGCCATGAGTGGAAGGGAAACCTACATCGAGGGCAAGTCCTTTCTTCTTAATGCACAACTTACGGTGTGGGTTATTTTTAGTGCTGTAATCTTGCTGAGTGCTGCTGAGAGGAACTGTGCCAGGCAGGCTGGCAGGCTTTGAAGGGCTTGAGAAATGGGATTTCCTGTTCCACCGGCTCAGAGCTGACTCTTGCCATTGTCAGGAGCTATTATCGCCTTCTCACAGCGAAAGCAGATAATACAGCCTCAAGGTCAGGGAAGACGCAAGCTCTCATCAGCAGCATTAGCAGGAGGAAGAGTTTGCTTGCAGTCCAGGTGAGTGTTTTTGTAGCTRCTGTAGTTAGGGTCCTCTGTCTGACAGAGGAGGCTACTTGTAGGCCACAGAATCAGAGTATTGCTGAGGTTAGAAAAGATTTTGAGATCATCTGTCCACCTTCTCGGCCTTCTCCTTGCTCAGAACAGGTTAAACTACAGCAGGTTGCTCAGCACTGTGGCTAGTTGGGTTATTCATATTGCCAGGACTGGAGACTTCACCGCTTCTAGGAACAACCCATTCCAGATAAAATTGCTGGAGAGAGAAATTTATTTCACTGCATCTCAGCCTCTACTGAGCTGCTCCTCACTGTGGGATTTGTGCACCTACTAACTGTCTCTAGTATGGACAGATGTGGGACTAGAAGACAGTATTGGTGCAGCCTTGAGAGTGTGTTTTCTTTCTCTCTCTGCTGTTCAGAATGGAAAGAAAAATGGTCAATCCAGAACAGTAGCAACTATAGATGTAGGAAACACTTTCAGATAATGAATATATTTATATACATAGATATTTTAACAGAAGACTCTTCTACAGTCTTGAGAAGTTATTCAGGTTAAGGTTAAGGTGGTGACTTCAAATTACAATATCTGTTCTGGTAATTCCTCTGGGAGACATCTTCATTCTTAAAGTAAGATCAGTTTTCATACTGAATGAACTAAACTGAAGCAAGCCACTCTTCTTCAATACTTGAGTGTCCTCAGTGGAGTTACTTCTGTTGAGCTTCCAGCATAACACTGTTAGTGACAGYTGCCTAGGCTATGCCTTTTATTTATTTCAATAGTACAGTGGAATAGTAATTTCTGTCTGAAGCAAATTACCTCCATGCTTTCAGTACAGATTTTTCTTGCAGTTATGTGCATGAATGACGAGGAGATGTGTTAAAGCCATTTAAGTTAGGGGTGCTTTGAGGATATGCAAGAAGCCATTTTTAGGGCTGTGTTACAGATGGAGTCGTGAATGAAGCTTCAAATCCTTATATAGGAACTCCTGTGTTCTCCAGTTTGTATAGTGTTTCTGATACATACTTACATGTATAAATGCAGTGTAGGATTTTTTCTATTCAAGAACTTTCTGTTTCAGCATTCAGTCACACAGCAAGATCAGCAACAGGGGCACAGAGACTACAGAGTTCATATTCACAGGTAAAATTGGGACCAAAATCAGCTCCCCGTGCCCTGTCCTTTATGCCAGTGGTTTCRATGGTCTGCGGTGCCTCCTGACAGCTGGAGTTCTGCATGGACTGCTGAAAAGAGGATTAGATGGGGACTATAATATGTTTGGGCTTCAGACATCTGTCTACTGGGTGGCAATAGGCAGCTTGCCTCTTTCTATCTCTATCCTTTAGGGATAGAGAGGCTAAGAAGAGAAGTGACACAGACCCTTGCAAAGTGCCTTGAGAGTCGCTGTTAAAAGTGTGGTGCAAGTAGGCAGTTTTGTTAGACTCTTCCTGTTTTATGCCAGTTGAAGAGCAGAAAATGCGTGTTGAATAGGAAGCTGGTGTTTTACCTTAACTATACCAAATTTATCATGTGTTGTGACTCCTGATTTAGACATCTCAACGTGAGCTGTGCAGGTGCTGCCATACTTGATGTGAGCGTCAGGAGTATTCATTTTGCTTGCACTGAAGTAGCACAGAAGTAGCTCTGGAGTGCTGCTGAGTCTAGTTCTCCTCTCAGCGAGACATGTTTGTGGCATGTGGTGTGTCTTTTTAGCATCTTTGTCATAAACTCCTGGTTTTATTCTCCTRTGGAGAACCACAGTGTAGATTCAAGTAACAGTTAACCCTTCAGTGTGAAGATATGTTTTTGGTGCGAGGATGACTGAGCAATAATGGCACAGACCTGTCAGTACTTTACAGAAATGTGATTGAAAACATAATTGAACTAGATGAGATTACTCAAGAAAGATGCCTATTGCTCTGCCAAAAATTTAAGTGAGAATGAGTATCTAAGAGAGATAGCACAACTCAGTCTCCTTCCCTACTGCTTGCCATACAGTCAAAAGTGTAATGTGATGAGCAGAGGTGGTAGTCAACTCTTCATACTTTCTAGCAGTTAAATAGAGTCCTTATTCCTTGGAGTGTGCAGGTTGTCTGTCATGAGAGCTGGTGATTTTCCTGGTGCTGCACAGGTGTAATAGACATAGCAGTGCCCCAGCACCCATGTATGTCAGTCCAGATCTGGCTGAATGAGAACTGCAGTCAAAGGACATTGATCTCTTGTTCAGTTTGATAGGGCTTGCTGCTCCAAATGGCAATACCCAGAGTTAATGACAAAGGGGTCGGTACTCATTTTGAATTTGCCGCAGCCAAACTGAGATGRCTGTGGAACCTAGGCACAGTGAACTCTGGTTTCAGCTCCATTACAGTTCTCTGTGTGTGTTTCTTTGCACCTTTGCTTGCCATCTGTGGAAGGGCAGATCCTTTCCCCTCCTCTGGGTTGGGAGGGGAGGCCTGCAGAAGCAACCTGCAGTGCTGAACTACTGTGGCAGCAGAGCCACAGCACTTGTGCCCAGCGTGCTGGCACCCACCCTGCTGGATCTTCAGTTCTGGGTATGCTCAGTGCCCCAGTTAGCTTATATCGCGCTAATCAGGATAACCCTGCTCTGTGCACTGATMATAGCATGGTATTCCTTAGGTGATTATGGAGCACAAGCTTATATGCTAATTGATTCCCTCTTGCACCCCTTCCGTCCCGCACCCCTAATTATTTCCGTACCTCTTATGCTGCATTTTATCTGCTGTTTACTGATTATCTGCTGATTATCATTTATTTGCAAACAATGACTAAGCTGTTACTGCCTTGGTAAATTCTTCTGCATCTTGACCAAGCAGATATTACTGATGAGTTGTGTGGTTTGCCAGCAAGAGAACATGCTAGGAACCATTCTTGAGGCCTCATCCTATCATGTAGTGTGAGCAGTTCATATGTTTGTGCCGGGAGCTCCAGGCAGAATAGGGTTGCAGAGCAGACCTCTCTACCAGCTGACTGCTGTTTGGTGTTGGACAGCAGATCCAGCTGCATGGATAGAGTTAGAGGCTGGTTGCTGTGAATTTTTGTCTCTGCCAGAGAGAGGAGCTGTGCTGATYGTGTTTCTGAGAACAGGAGACTTGTAACTTCGTGCAGCTTTTTTAAGGGTGATGTTTGCAGTGCAGGTATTGTGCATTGTGTGAGACCTGACGCTGCAGAGGATGTAGGTAAATGAAAGCCCTCACATAAGAGAACTGACATCTACTTCTCTTTCTCTCTCTCTTTCTCTCTCTCTCTCACACACACACAAACATGGAACTCATGAGCTTGATGATTTTGGCCAAGATGTTTCACTTGTTTCTGTCTGCTTTCTGTCATCTGTCTGACTGTGTGGTGTTGAGAAATGCCTGAGTTTACTATAAGTAAACTCATTGGGGTGTGGGAAGTAATTAAGCTGTGATAGCTGGCAGAACACTAGTCTAGTGCAGCTCAACTGGAGTCAGCTCAACCTCAACCAGATAATGTGCAAGTGGTTCAAGTATGACTGCATGATGCAGCACAGGCTTGCTCACTGCCACCTCAGAGTTCTCAGAAATAGAAATTAGTGTGTATTGATTAAGGCAGCATATATTCTCTTGCTTGGAGCTCATTTCCTCCTTTCTTGGATAAAATTCAATCAGTCTTCCACTTTACCCTAAGACAATTTAAAATAAGTAGCCTAAAGCTCCATGGGAATATGAGTATCAGGGATGTATGCTAGTATGTCCAGCTTCTGATCATCTACTTTTTGTTCCTGTAAAATCCTGGCATACAAATCAAATGGTTGCATCCTTCCAACTAACAGGGAGCCTGTCACAGAATGARTGGGGAGGAAGAGGAGTGAGTGACACAATGCACTTCACTCTTGTGAAAGAAAGAGTAATAGGTTTTATTGATACGGACAATGGTTTCATGAGATTCTATGGCAAGGTTACTATTATTTACTGCATGGAGGTTCAAGATAATACACGGAATTATCAAGGACATCCTCCCATTGAGTCACAAGGTTCAGATTGGAACCCCTTGCTTTCCAAACTCCTYCTGAGAGGAGTCTGGGTGCAGCCGAATCCAATCCTAGTCCCAGACGTGGTCAACAGTTTATSGCTAAGGGATTTTGTGCAGTTAGGTCAGTAAAGTCTACAAGCTCAGAAAGAGGAARCGCACTATAGTTGCTTACCATGAGTCTGTTGTGGCAAGGCTCTCTTAATGCTGAGGAGYATCCTCAAGAGGTGTACCTGCTCAAGGGGAGATCCTGGCATGCAGCCCACTGAGATGCAAGGAGAGCTCAATGGGCTCTTGGACTGTCCCCATATTTATGGGATAAGATGATTGACTTATAGTCATTCTTTCAATTCAGAAGTGACTGTTGACTGGTATGGACAGATAACCTTATCAGGATGCAGCCATCAGGACTATTATTGATGGTTAATGTCTGAGTAGGGGAAGAAATCAGGGAGGATCAGATAATGTAGTTAACACTTGAACAGGGCTAAGTGTGAGAAGTCAGGTTGAGCCGGRGAAGGAGCACATCCGTCACAGAGCGTGCAGGTGCAGAGAAAACTAGCAAGTGTGTCTCTTGAAGATTCATTTTATACTACTGGAATCCAGAATGGTATGGAGGCAAGCTGCCGAATGGTGCATTGCTCCCTGTGCTTGCCACACTCTGTCCCCACGTAAGAGTGAAGTCWTTGGCAGTGATGATGGTGCAACAGGTCATTTTATGTGCTGTGGTTAGGATTTTCRAACAGTTAATTTTCTTCCCTGCTCTTCAGTGGGCAGTTAGTTAAGATCTGTGGTTTGTGCACTAGAAAAGACTGAGTGATTAGATTTGACTGATCAGATCTTCCCGGCAATGCAGTGGCAGTAGGACACAGAAGGGGAAAAACAACTTAAGAAAGAATTATTCCAAAACAGACCAGTACTTGTGGTTTCAACTGCCAGAAGTCTATCACCTTAAAAGGTCACTACCCTCACTGCATTGAACTGCATTCAGATTCTTTAAACTTTGCTGGATTGTTTTGTCATCTCAGATTGCAGTACTGCAGCTGSCACAGATGCTGGTTTATTGATCAATTCCAGGGAAAATGTTCATTTTTTTGACATAGCTGCCAACTTCAAACAAACAACAAAGTGGTGTTGCTCTGTCAGAGGTTCCTCTACATGTCTCAAAACAAAGGATTCATTTTGGCCAATCTTGTGGCTTGAGATACATGGGAKATCAGAGCAGTGGCTTGCAGAGTTCCCTTCTGATGTTGAAATGAAGAGTGTCATAAGCAAAAGTGCATTTGCTTTAAAGTCCTTAWGACTCTCTACACTGAGCATTTTACACTGGAGAAGAATGGAGACCTAAAAAGAGTTGTGGGGTTTTTTTTTCTTTTTTTTATGAAAAGCAGTTTTAAGCTTCGTCATTTTGCTGTATACTGSCTGCTGTTCCTCATATACTGGCTGTTTCTACAGCTGCCGCTGTTCTACTCTTCCTGAAAGAGGAGTGGAGAAATGAGATTACACCAGTATCTGTTTGAGAAGGACTAGGCAGTGCATGGCCTTTCCCCCACTGCAAAGGAGAAGGTCATGTAAAGCCTGCTAGTCTTGGATCCTGGGTGGCTAGATTGTGTGGAGAGTTATCAAAAGGGTATTTCAATAGCAGGTAAAAACTATGGTCAAAATAAACATCTATTATATTYCTTCATACTGTAACAAGGAACAGCTTTGTCCCTATGTATGACAGACAAAGAGGAGGAGGATGGATGACTGCAGATGAGGAACTGAGATGTAAAGAAATTGATTTGCCCTGTTGTACTTAGTCTGTGGTTTGGTCCAGAACTTGAATGCAGTCTTAACTGTGAGATTATCCTAGCAGCAGCAGCACATTCCTACTGCTGAATGGACAGGTTTTCAAACATCCTTGATGGTTTCTACCTAAGACAAGTTCTTCCATTTCTCAGTACCTCACCTCAGAGTAGCTCTTCAGATGCAAATAAATATTATGTTTCTTTGACACAGAGAAAAGGTGTATTAATATTTCTTCCCTCTTTTGTGATATTAAGATCCAACATGGCATGTKTAAACTGAGAGAATACAGAGGAAGCCTGGGTCATGCTATCTGTGTTTCAGTTGCATAAGCTGTGAAACAAGTACGTAAATTTAGAAAGCCAGGTGTCATACAGATTGTGTCTTGTGTCTCCATGCTTGACTCTGAGCTCTGACTGTTGTGACTGTCGCGTTTTATTAGTGTGTGGTCTTCTGTAGGTGCTTTGGCATCTATGAACATGGAAGCATAGGCTGCAGTTTTTCCCTTGTTCAGGCAATTGGTTCATTTGCAGACTCTCCTTTCACAGTGTTTGTGCGCTTCTGCACAAGAGGTAAAAAGTTTTTAATTACCTTGAGATTCCTACTCATCTCRGAGACTGGGTTAAAATCTGCCAGCAGTTCAAAAGGTTGCACTGGGTCGAAAAACAGGGATAGGCAGATGGAGTGATTGCTYAAACTTTTTTTTATAGGTATATATCGAGCATTTAAAAATTGCAAATACTRTATATTTCATTTCATTGGCTAGACTGGTTCATTTCAGCAGCAAAACAGCGATCTTATAAACCACTTGAGCTATTTGTCTGAGAAGCACCTGTATCAGAAATGAATGTTAATCCAGTAATAACAGATAATTAAACTGTTATAATGACTTTTCTAATCTCTCTTCTCCAGCTGTAAGTTCGCTTTTCACCTTCATCAGGGAGATTATAATGAAGCATGGATAACTTCTAATCCAAAATCCCGTGGTGGATTGGAATATTTGTCAGATTTTCCATTTAAGCAGCAGTTATGCCATAAGATTAACTTCATTCACAGGGTTACCTGTTACTAACCTGAATTCAGCTTATTGTTTTGATGTAGACAGAAGACAGTTGGCTCTGGGATACCCTACTTAACTAATGGTGAACATGAGTGTTGCAGGACTAGGTTTGTGAAGATGTCAAACTGTCTCTCACCTGGGCAATGGCTGACATCCATAAAACCTGCACTGGGTTCCCATCCAGTCCAAAAGTCACCCACTGGTTCTTGGCACTTCCATTTGAGTCATAGCCTATCTCGGGCAGTGTTTTCAAGGGCATGTGCAAGGTAGGTGTTCCCTCTTTTGCAGTTCCTTTGGAGCCACCTTCTCTGCTTCTCTACCTTTTGCTAAACAGCCCTCGCTCTAGAGTGTACAGCAAGCATGAGTCGGAAGGGCTGGGTCAGCTCTGCCAAGTTTTGAGCAGGGCAGATCCTGACTGTCCCCTGAGCACCTCCCGTTCGTTTCTTTCAGCGTATTGCAGTTGTGACATTTGATTTTTTTCAGCCTGTCACAGTGTGCAGTGGGGAATTTGTGGCTTGGATTGAGATATGCAAACACATGGTGGAGCTCTCTCCCGAACAGTTATYGCAGAATTGCTTGCAGTTGTAAGGAATCAGACTTGGCAATTCAGGAGACACTATGAATTCTTTGTTGCATTGGTGCTGAACTTTGTGTGAGAATGAACTTAACCTGACTTACATGACTTTRCGTAGTTTTAATGTAGCCATTAAAACCGTAATTATTCAGTTTCACTTTCCAATTCTGTTTYGGATTACTCTAAGTGGAGCCAAGCCTAAAGTTCATCTTATGAATAAAAATMATTTGTTTTAGTAGGCAGATTCTAGAAATATTCTGGTTGTCTGCATTATCAGTRTCCCCAGATACGTTATAAAAGGTTTTAGAAAGCAATGTGTTTCTGCTTTGCMAAGTAAAATCATTCTTTATGTTTGGTCATCCAAACCCAGACATTGCCTTGTGAGCCCAGCATGACAGAATGCTGTAAAGACTCTTATTTTGTCACACAGTAAAATGAAATAAAACTCACAAACTGGCGAAGAAAGAGAATTYGGGTGAATTTATGTATTAATGATACTTGATTGCCTAGTAGACTTTGTTTGGGTGCTGACRGGGAAGTTCTGTGCTTCTTCCTGATTGAGGATTCTTCTGGGATGCTTCATACACTGTGTTAAAACATTTCCAGGGGACTCCAGGACTTTTCATTGGTTCAGTGTGGTAGCTGAATTCATGACTGGTGCCAAAGACCAGTTTGTGTTCCTTGCTTARATTTCTTTTTGCTCTTCTTGCAGGCAGCACTTGCTTCAGGCATGTGCTTTTTAAGCCTTGTGTCAGGTGAGTTGCTGGCTTCACAGAAGTYGAAGTACTTTGTGAGATGGCATTTGACCTTTTTATATCTGAACTGATGTCTCGGAGGGTTGCTATCCACAGAGCCAGGAAGACTGGCTAGTCCTGGYTCTTTTTACCCTTTCTTTTGAACTATCCTGGGAACCATTAAGAGGAGAAGGAATGTTATGTTTTAGGACCTAACACCATTTTATGAGAGAATAGTAACTATCTAATCTGTTGTATCAGAAAGTGACAGGGTATTTTTAGTTAAAAAGAATTAGGAGACCGCACTTGCTCAGAGTAAGAAGGGAAGATAGGATAAGATACAGAACCGAACCTGATTTCAGAGATGTAAGTCTACTTTTTTGCCAGAAAAAGGTGAATATTCTCTAGTCTGGACAAGCATTTGACCAGGACAGTTCCTGTTTTCCCTTGAGTTTAGGCTGACAACTTCTATTTGAAAGCCCTTATTGTTTATATTGGCTGAGCACACACCGAGCAGTTCTTTGCTTAGTCCACGAAAAGAACAGAGTCCCAGTAACATACTGAATATGACTGTTCTTATGGCAGCTATTTTGCTCATTTTATTTAGTCCCTTGTGGAATGTCAGGATTTGTCTACACTGCATCCAATCACAGTGTGTAAAGATAGCAGCTTTATATATTAAGGTGCGACACTTGTATAGAAGTGCTGGTATTGTCCCACTGCACGCGTAGTTTAGCCATACTGAACCCTACTGCAATTGCTGCCAGAACCTGAGACATAGAGCTTACTTTAGACTGGGTAGCTWATTAGCATAGACATTTGAGATATAGGTGGAAACATTTCTGTTAAGCAGAGCTTGGCATAAAACCACCAGTTCTTTCTGCGTCCTCAGCATARATAATGAAAATGTATTTCTGGATTTTAGTCTTTCAGCTAACRGATGAAGTAGCAATAGATGAAGTGGACAAGTTCCCTGACAGCAGTGAGTGGAGTGTTGTTAGATGAAGTGTGGCTTTGTATGAGCTCAGTGTTCTCCAGTAGTGTTGGCTTTGCTTTTGTTTTGTTTGTTGTTTGTGTTTGTTTTAATGGTATCGCKTGTTTCTTTGACAGACTTTTAGTTGCTTGATAAAAGACCAGTAGATACCATGTGATAGCGTCCACCTTCAAGTACTGAATTGGTTCCAGCAGCAGCCTACTATGTGTACATTTGGATAGAACTGACAGTAGCTCAGACCTGAACTACAACCCTCTGTGTTTGGATATGCTTATCAAGAAATCATTCGGTAACAAATTGAATTTTCTCTAGCTTCTCAGTTAAAAGATTGTTGCTCGTACATTTAAAAAAAATGTAATTTGTGGTACCTCAGACTTGATTATTGAACTTTCCACAGTTCTCAGTCAAGAAATAAGCATGTATATCTGATTTTGCAGTGCAAATTAGATGTTAGTAAATTTGATTTACATCCTGCTACTCCCACCTTACTTTCCTAGGGTTGGAATGAAAATGATTCTTGTCACTGTATAGGGGGAGCCGGTGCTGGGGTAGAAATAAAGAATGCACCTCACCCCTCAACCTAGAATCTCTTCTTATGTCACCTGTATCAGAAATAAGTTTGAAGATTTTTCAGGAATATTTTGACAGAGCTGACTAMGTATATCATGTGACACTACTGTAGTACAGAGCTAATGGCAGTTTTTAACACTTCTTAGCACTTACCAAGGCTCTTTTCCCCTCTCCCTCCTTTTTTAAGGGTAGTTAGATGATCAGTTTTCCACTGCACCTCATTTCTTCAAGCATTCAGAGTACTTTATCTGGGGAGGTGAGCAGGCAGCTGTTTATGGGTCGGCCTTTTTTTCCTTTTTTTTTTAGATCTTCTGTTTCAGACAAGGTGTGCAGACTTAGCAGATCCTGGATCATTTAGTGTTACTACACTTTAGTTCAGTAACTGCTGACTTGTGTTTTGATGCCTTGAGGGGGATCTTTCTAAGTAACATACACCCTGACAGGAACAACATCATTAGTGTTGGCACTGATTTTAGTGTTTTCCTGTTCCCATTGCTAAAACCAACAAGATGGGCTACAGTACAATAACATTTATTTATTTTCTCCTTAACCAGTTGTAAAATATAAAAGTATTATCCTGTTAGATTAAGTTGTTTATGTGCTTTCAGGAGCATCAGATGTCTGCAGATGGACTTAGCACAGCTGCTGTGAACAACATTACCTCTAGAGGTAATGGGGTACATTACTGCCCCCCCCCAGTAGCTGAATTAATATTGGGTGTGATGCTTTGCATTGAAAAAATGGGGTCCCAGTCATTCTGTAAGCACTAATAGTTCTCTTGGGAGGTCAGTGGGATCCTGGGGTGCATTAAGAAGTGTGTCTCCACCAGGTCAATGGAGGTGGTCATCCTCCTCTATTCAGCCCTGGTGAGGCTGCACCTGGAGCACTGTGTCCAGTTCTGGGCTCTCCAGTACAAGAGGGATGTGGAGATGCTGGAGAGAGTTCAGTGCAGGGCTAYGAGGATGGTCAGGGGCCTGGAACATCTGCTCTATGAGCCAAGGCTGAGAGAGCTGGGCCTGTTCAGCTTGAAGAAGAGAAAGCTGAGTGTGGATCTAATCAGTGTATATAAATACCGTAAGATAGGAAGTGAGGAGGATGGTGCTGACCTCTTTTCAGTGGTGTCACTACAGGACTAGAGGAAATGGCCGCAAACTAAAGCACCATAAGTAAGTTCTACAGGAACTTAAGAAAAAATTTCTTAACAGTGAGGGTGACAGAGCCCTGGAACAGGTTGCCAAAAGAGATTGTGGGGTCTTCTCTGGACATCTTCAAAACCCMCTTGGATGCTACCCTATGCCACATGCTCTAGGTGATTCTGTGTGTGCAGGAGGGTTGGACTGGATGACCTCTAGCAGTCCAAACTTAAACATTCTGTGATTCTATGATTTTGTAAGGTAAGGTGGTTTGTTCTAATGTTGTAGTTTGAAACTGAGCATCATTCCACCTAAGCCATTTTCACCAGAGAGACTTTTAGCTCTGTTGTGTTCAAGTCAAAAATCTTTCTTAAATGTACATCTGACTAGCCTTTTAGAATTAGGAATCTGACATTTTACAAGTAGATAAAGTTTCTCAGAATTTATTATGGTGACAGTCCTTTCTGTTGCTTTCTTATGTTAGTCTTMTGATCAGACTCCAATACAAGTGCTCATTGGCAGATGGCAAGCAGCCTCAAGGCCATACAAATGGCACTCATCTCATTGATGGCTTTTATTGACCACTGATAAACCAAAGACTGACTAAGCTTTTCCTTCCTGACATTAGTGTAGGGGATGTGTAATAGAAGAATGACTGGGAGCATCTGCATATGGAGGTGACATAAGAGAATATGGTGGAAAAGAAATGCTCTCAGAATGGCCTATTAATGACACCCAGATGAGAAGGTCAGCAAGACATGGCTGCCTGCAATTATGCAAGACACAACCATTTGCAGACAAATGGTGGATAAATTTGAACTTGCACAGGTGACATCCCTTTCCCTCATTTTCACCCCTACTCCCTGCTCTGATGCATTTTTGCACTTTCTTCTCATGCTCATGACTTCTTCCTTTCCCCCTTTCCAYGTACCTTTTCATTTCCTTTTCCTTGTTTAATCTTACTTTGCTTACATTCTTTTTCTTACCTTTTTCTTGCTTTTTTTTTTTTCCATCCTCTTATTCGCCTTGTGCTTGCTCTCTTTTTTTCTGTCTTTCTGCTGACTTTTAGTCACAGTTAGAGAATTCATACAGGAAAACTTTCTAGGACTAATGATTGATAGGTCAGTTATAAATGACATGTACCTAAGGATAATTATGAAGAACATTAAAGGAAAGTTCTCAGAGACCATTTTCAGCAGATTTGGCAGAAACACGATTTGAAGCAAAAATCTTCCATTTTCCCAACTGGAAATCCTGAGTTGTCACCAGAAGAAGAAAAAAAAAAAGGGGGGGGGGGAAGGAGGAGAAGGAAAGAGTAGTATCATTGTCCAGATTAGTACAGTATCTGCTGCAAAATACCACAGAGCTCACTACACATAGAGAATTAATTATGTAACCAAACAGGCTTCTTACGCTTCTTTTCTATATATTGCTTATCTGCAGGTCTGCAGGTTACCTGTGGAGGAGTTCATTTCCTAGCACTGTGGAAAGGATAAGGACTTGATTAGAACTGCAAGCTCAAGGGGTAGAAGAAACAGAACTATTTCCAAAGCTAGTTGAAAACAGAACCAACAGCACTCAGTGGTAAAAGGGACTTTTGACGCTGCAAACACAAGAACAAAGCTTATGGCTGATAGATTTGTTTTTATTATTATAGAACAGATGAACCTAAAATAAGCCAACAATATAATTTTATGCCAACAGCCATCTTTCTAGCACAGGTGGTGGACTGACTCCAGTGTACCCTTCTCCTCCCTGGGGCCTCCGTTCACTGTGAAGCAAATGGTGATGGTCCTTGCACATGGGTTTTGGACTCCAGTGATCTTTCTTACTGCTTTTGTTCACAGAGGTGTGTGCCTGCAGGAACAGGAGGCAGGACAGGGCGAAGCAGAGAGGAGAGTATATATGTTGTAGGAGCAATAAGCAGAAAGGCTTGTGGATCATCTTGCGCGTTCATGGCTTGTGACCAGGTAGAGGGGACAACTGGAGGTTCATACCCACTCTCACCCTGTAGCAAGGCCCTAACTGCTACTCTAGTCAAGCCAGGAGTTTCTTCCCATTCCAAGCTAGCAAAGGGCAAGACGCACTTGACTGAGGAGTTTTTGGCATGGGGAGGGGCAGTCTACGTAAAACCAAACCAAAAACCAACCCCCCGCCCCCAAAAACAAACAAATAAATCTGCATTTTAAGCCACTTCAAAGTAAAAGTCACTTCTTATAATAATATAATAGATATTTTTAAAATGGCAGGACCACCATCCGGGAAAGACAGAGGGCTTGCACTCAAGACCAAAGAAAGAAAAACCAAAACAAAAACAAAACAAAACCAAGAGTGGCCCCACTCTCAAGCTTGGCTCTTCTCTAAAATCAGCACTCATCATCCATCTGAACAGGTAAAAGGAGTGGACAGAAAATAAAATAAGATTGGTGCAACTTCTCGCCAGCTGGCATTAAACCAAAGCTCCATACAGTCCCATACGACTACACGTCCTGTGGTGGCAGCATAATTTCTTTCAACTTTCATTGTTGTGTATGCCTGTATGTATATCTGAACATATACATACAAAATAYATAATATTGTCTTTAATGTTAGTTTTGATCCTGTAGGAAGGCTCATCTCTCTTTCACATGGTTCTGTGCTCCTGCGCTGTTGCTGCTCCCATTGCCGCTCCCGTTACTGCTGCTCCCGCTGCTGCTGCTGCAGAGGACCTCCGTGAGGTCATCCATGATGGTGGTCTCTTTAGGGTCCACCAGGTTGAATTCCCTGATGAATAGGATAAAGTGTGTGTAGAGCGTGTTTAAATGTCCGTGCAGCTCCAGTGCCAAAGTCTCCTTAAAGTGTGAGGAGTAGATATGGGCCAGCACGTGGAACAAGTACTTGCAGATCTTTTTCACTAAGGACTCAAATGAGTTTGGGAATTCTTTGCCTGCAAGAAGACAGAGAGACACCATGAGAGCTTCAGCCGGTCACCTTCAACTCTAAAGCAGCATTTCTGATGGTAAGTGCTGCAGGTAAGTGCAGCTAACCCATCTAGATTTTGGGCACTGTATCCCCTTCAAAACATGTTCTTTTTACAAGACTTCAGGGGAAAAAAATGTGAAGTTTTAAGCATTTTTCTTTGGAAGTTAATCTTTTAACATTTTTGTTAACAGTTATAAAAAAAAATGAGTAGTAGATCCAGGTCTTCATCCAGTTGGTCCAGGAGCGGAGTGGCAGGATTCTCCCATGAAGAAAAGACAGACTTGGGAAACCAATTCACAATTASTGCAATGGAAGCTAATGCGTGTAGGCTTGGTGTAGGGTTCAGCACTCAGCATAACTTCATATAACTACTTGATTTACCTCATTGCTGAAATTCTATCAAGTAGGTAAAGATGGAAATACTGAGCAAGAAAATCTACTGAGTGTATTTAAGTCAGGTGCAGTCCAATTTGTACATGTTAAAGCGGCAGAATGTCCCATGTCAGACAGCTACTGTTTTGTGATACTAAAAACTCATGCAAACAGAAAAGCAAAAGTCCCTATCCTTATGCTGTGATGCACCATAGCGGGACTCACCATATGTGAGTGGTCTATAGTGCACCTTGGCCACTTTGGCAAGCAGTCATGTGAAAGACCTTTTTTGTCCCTGAACAAGCAAATTACAAGCATAGGCTAAAAAAAAATCAACAGCAGCTGGCATATAGTGCACTGTATCACTTTCTAGAGTCTGATGCTTACAAATAAAGAATACTTGCTGAATATTTATTGTATCATACATATTAGTTCCTCAGTTACCTATTGAAGGGACTCAAGCTAGCTATTTTTAAGCCCTGATTAAGCCCAGCGACACTGGCAACTTCTTTTCTATAGGTACCTACTTTAGTTCCTGAATCAAAGACATTGCACATAGCAAACTTGTTAGATCACAGTRTTGAGCTAACATTATCTTCCTCTTATGCTTTTCAGGTTTTTTTTAAAAGGCTCTTTTAATTTTGGAGGGGAAGGGAGGGCTTATTAAACAATCTGCAAGACAAGACCAGATCCTGGAAGATGTCAAAATGTTTTGAGAAAAGGATGTACTGATGATGAACCGTCAGCTAAAGGGAGGACAGCATCAGAAGATTTCACCGCAGTTCATAGGCCAACAGTGCAGGTCTTACCATAAGAATGCATCCAGCTTTCAAAAACAGTTTGAGGAAGTTATATTAATGATACACTGAATGCCAACATTGTTTTTAGAATCTGCAAACACTGATAGGATGAACCAGTCCAAAGGTGAACATACCATATTTTGTGGGAAAGACATCCTCATCTGTCACTAGCTTCTGGACCGAACTCATGACAAAGTCAACATACTGAGGAGCAGTGCACTTGATCTTCTTTCCCCGCTCATCATACCAGTAGTACTGTCTGTGGAAAGAATTGAAAGTGTCATTACATTTACACCTTCTCAGCTCAACTCTGACAAGGTTATTGCTTAAATAATAAAAAACAACAACTAACTGCCATGCTACCACAATAGATCACACCTAATACAGGAGAGATTTGCTTCAGTCTTTCTACATCAGAAGCCCTGAATTTCTCTTCCAGTTCCTCCCTGTCAAGCACAGGCAGCTTCTGGCAAGTGGCCACAGCGGGGCGCTCTACTTCCACTCAAGTGGCACCTGCAGCAGTCTGGGGAGGTAGATTTCTTAGAACACACTAACCTATCTAAGGTAGTGAAAACCACAGACTTAGAGACCACAGTGTATAAAACTCTGGAGGAAATATTATCACTAGGCTAAAAGGAGCAAGAATGCTACTCAGGCATAAATCTGTGGTCTTCAGACACTTGACYAGCACCATGAAACAAATCAGTCTTGTAGTGTCATAATGTTAAATAGACAGAAGGTGGCTCCAGAATACCAGCTTCTCAGGACTGAGACACCTGCAGTACTTCTAAACAGCATAAAACCTATTTCAAAAACCAATTTTGATAAAGTTTTCAGGACAGTTTTACATATGTCTACCATTGTGCCTCAGAACCTTATTTCTTTGCTTATAAATCCCCAAATTTACCTTTGAACTCTGCCACTAGTGAATAATGTTCTGAAGCCTTAAGGAACAGAAGACATAAAATGCTGTCAACAGTTAGGCTTTCAGAAATGACTAATTCAAGCAGTTAGTTAGTTAGCTGTAATCATCTTGATTAACAGCAGCCATCAAACTACACCAGAAACATTCTCTAATAATATACAGCAGTCAACAGAGAGGAATCTGAAGGCTACAAGAGCAGTGAAGTTTTATTTCTTATTTTTTTTATCATGGTTAATTTATATGCCTTTAAAGTGTTACCAGGAAGAACTATCCATTGCACTGGGCCTGTAGAGTGAGAAACATTTTAAAGATAAAGAATTTGGCAACACCTTTTCTTTGCCTACACCCCATTACAGATGTCCGAGTTCCACTTCCTGAACTCTTCCTTTAAAGGCTCCAAAGCCCTGGGCACCGTYCCGTATCACTGCAGGCTTCCTGAGAACTCCATTGTCTCAGCCTTCCTCAGAACACAGGATAGGTGGGATTTGCTAACCACTTCGGAAGCAAGGTTAGAAGCAGTTTAAGCCTCAGAGCTTGCCTAGGAAGATAAGGCTCGCTCCCTCCCACTTCCTACACATGCCCCTGCCAAGCTGGGCTGCTGCCTTCTGCCTGCCTGCCTACCTCCAGCTCTGCTCTGTTGACCTGTTATCTGACATTCCTCAAACAATTCACATTTCAAAAGGGATTAAACAGACTTCATGTCAGTGGGAAGTCTAGCCCTCTTTGAGAAGTTTCTTTTAAATTTTGCATAAAAAAARAAAAGTTAAATGTTGTGAGTTTTTTCTGTGCATAAAAGGACTAGAATACATTAGAGCAGAAGGATCTACACGTGCCACTTGAAAAATGAAGTTTTATGTACACTGACCAGCAGAACAGTCAGGAGGCAACTAAGAGAAAATGTTAAATCTTTGAGAAGGTCTAATTTAGCCTCTGATTCCCTTGCCATCTTCAGTGACTGGAGGGGGCATGGGGACAGGACCAGACAGGAAACTAACAATATTGTTCATGCCTCCAAGCAGAGGAAACAGTGCAGAAATTATCAGTATAGCTCTACTGTAAGAGAGGAGAGACAACCAAGAACTAATTCTGCAACCACCTGAAGCTTAGATTTTTTGGACTCATTTTCAGCATTAGATGCTTGGTCACKCTTACATGTTAAGTAAAGATGGTGCTAAAAGTAAAGATGCTGCTAAAAGGACAAAAAGCGATGACCAAGTGCATGAAAAACCAGAGGAGCTAACAGCTCTTAGCTGAGGACTGTGTATTTCATCATTGCTTACCTCGTCTTTACAATCACTGTGTAAGGAACTATACAAACACAAGCCATCCCTACCCCATTTGTCTAGTCCTGCAACAAACAGGAGCAAAGCAGTTCCAGGCAGGTCTGACTGACTTTGGGTCTTCAGACAATACCTACTGCCAAGAGCAAAAGCAGACTGAGCTATCTGTATCTATCTCAGCAGTTTTCTCCTGCTGCAGAAATCCTTAACTACAAGATAGCGAGCACAGTATAGAGTTGCCTTTAGGCACAAAAAGGAATGTGAATAATTTCATTTTAGTTAAAAAAAGTTGGGCAACTATGCAAGTGCACATWTATGCAAATAACACTGAATCAATCTGCTACAACATTCTCCTAGGCACTCTTGGGCTCTTTCCTTAAAAAATTTATAGCAAAAGAGGACTTTAGGAAAACTGTTAAGTGTAGGGGTAACTTCCAGAATTGTCCTATTGATCAGAACTGTTTTCCTCCTGTTTCAATGCTGTGGACAGAATCACCACATGCCTTGGAGAAAGAGGGGCCACTCACATGCCGTGAACACCTCACCTGGTAAGCAGCTCCCACCCACACTCAAGTTATCTATCTCCATTACGAGACATTAAGGCCTCAGCAGGGCACCAGCGTCTAAATGCATTCCACTGCTGGCCCTGGGACAGTCAAATCCCAAATTAGGCAATGGATAAGCTAGTGCTTCAAAGAAAACACTTAAAAGACACCTTTCAGGAACTGTTTAAATGATTCAAATCTGCAYGAATTATTTAATATGTAGAACTGGGGTTCTACATGGGGATTTAAAGTCCCCAGTATGGACATGAGAAGTTTGCAGGTCCACTCAGAGAAAAATTACTGTAGGTTTCACAGAGGAAAAAAACATGATACAAACAATACGGTAAACATACAAAGTCACCGTGGTCCATCTTAATTTAGTATTATGTTATATACATACATATTTTATCTGCTTTCCTGCAAAATATGCTAGTTTGGAGTTGATGAGTTCAAAAAAGATCACATAGTTCCTACTGTATATACATAAGAGTTCARGTAGAACAGTTTAAATCAGTATTTAAGAAAGAAGAGTTTGTTGGAAGAGTGAGAGGCAAATGCTGAAGTGTGTCCTCCAGAAAGGAAGGAGGGAGAACTTGTCTTCCTAGAAACTCCTGAGAAGACACGTTATGAAGAAACAGGGTAACAGATGTATGAAATGCAAGGGCAGTAATAGGGTGGCTGTCAGCACTTTGAAATAATTTTGATGATTTGATAAAAGGACAAACATTTGGCAAAAAAATAAACGAGCCTTTAAGTAGTCACAGAGGAAAAAAATGCAAACCATGCAAATTTATCTCAGGATTTTTTTAAGGAAATAACCTCCGTAAGGCAGAGATGCTAAGGATAAGATAAACAGAAAAGAGTTCCTAAATTTGGGGGGGGGGGGGGGGGGGGGGGGGGGGGGGGGGGGGGGGGGGGGGGGGGGGGGGGGGGGGGGGGCAGGCAGGGAGTGTTGGGGGAGGTGGAAAGTGGATAAGGAGAATTATCTACTAAGGGATTTCACTGGATAAAAATGAGATGTTATACTCTATCAGTAGCCTGCTTAAAAATTTGCATCCTTCCTTGATTTCTGTTTGGGGAGTTTGGTAATCTCAACAGCGCTTAYGTAGGCTCTTAGGCACTCAACTCATGCAAGCACCTTTGAAAAGCTTTGAACAGTCAGCTAGAAAACCAGTTTACAGCTCATGGCAGTAAACTTAAAATCACTGAGTAGTCTGCATAATAATAAAGCATAGTAAACATAAATTGTTAAAAATTGCATTAAAGATTATCTCACTTGCTCTAAAGCAGGTGCTATAACATACTAACAAGCAAAACAAGTGCTTCTTAAATCTACACTCAGGCCATCCTCAAGTTTTTTAAATAGTTGACCTTTCTGATATTTCTCTCAACATTATTCCACCTTCCCAGCAGAGACTTCCATTTAATGGACTAGCTTCAGTCTGTAATGTTTAAGTGACCCTGAGAAGGCATTTGCTTCCTCATTTTGTAAAGATAGCTATGCTGTGTTACAAGTCTTGACGGAGCCRAGAGCTACATCTGTCTGCAGCCTCTCTGAGAGGTTACAAATTTACCTCAAATACTTAAATGCAACCAGTGTTTATTTTACCAGTAGATCTGTAACAAAGACAGCAAAAACTAGAAGATTGAGTATTACTTACGGGCTTTGAATAAAAGGTAAGTGGACAAGCAACCTGTTTTCCATAGTTACTTCCACATCTTGACCACAAATAAGCCCTCCTTATGATCTAGAACACACTTTAGGAAGCTGGGCAAGGAAGGTATGAGAGAGGAACAGAAGGCAAAATTTGGCRCTGAACTACACAACAAACCAGCACTGTAATAGTGGCAGACTGCACCACTCCTTCTAGGTACTGCACCACTGCAGCAAACCTGATCTGCATAGATGCTATTTTTTTTTCCAGTAGAAATTATGTAAACAAACAGATCACATAGTCTTAGAAGACCAAATCTAGAATGTCTGTCAGATAAATAAGCAATCAACTCTAATGCTTAGGTGTGCCCTCTATAAACTGGAGGTAAGTCAACGACAGGATAAACCGTATCAAGTGATGTTTCTGTAAAACAAACATCTGCTTACCTTTCTTCTTTAGAGCAAGGGTTAAAAAAAAAAAAAGGCACAGCTTTATCATCGTCAAAATTAGATTTAACAAGTATTTTCCAATACTTGTTTAAGGACTAAAGCTAGGATAGGTAGAAAAGATAGATAAAGATTATCTGAAATGAACTATAAAGGTACTTGGAAAACCTGTGAACAGGGCTTTTGAAGCTAAATTGTACTGAAGCATGTAGTAGCTAGATCATTGCACTTGTATGGGATTTTTGTTTGTTCTTCATAAAACCAGACATCAGCTGCTTACAGCAAACAATTAAGACTCACTGTAGCAAAACAGGGCAACACTGACACAGTTTCCACAGCACCATGTTCCTTTACATCAGGAATTAAAACACAAGAAAGCTCGGGAGCAAGTGCCAACAAAATATTCTTTTTCCTGATCATCATTTCTTATTTAGGGGCATGCCATCTTCTTTTGATAAAATCTGGACCTAGCAGAGAGCTAGTTCTTTCTGTTCTAGCCTGCTTTCAAAGTCCTTAGAATGGCTTTTAATTCTCTACTGACAGTTATCTTTCCAGCTCTTACATGCAAAAATACCTTTGGTATGTTTTACATTCCTCAGAGTGTTATCAAAGTCCCTGATTCTAATATCAAATGTATGACAGAGCCCAATGCATTAAGCAAGAATTTCTTCTTAAGCATTGCATAATCAGTGCAGGAAAATAGAGGTCTGGCTTTGTTGTGTGCATCCCCTGGGATGTTTGATCTACAACATTAACAGTTTGGCTTTCTGTGAATTAAATAAATCCCAGGAAATGCGAGAGGAGGAAAGAATGGGACTATAAGCACATGCTAGGAGGGTGGCACAACAACAGGCTCATTCATCCCCAACTGGATTTCACGGGCCACTGTGCGYGATGACTCTGCTAATCAAGAGCAGGAGTCTGCAGGAACTTTTTTATATTCACCATGTACAGTAAAACTACAGTGCTTTCTTTCATAAATGACACCTACTCAGTGTTAAAAAGGACTAATAAATGTAGAGATGGAAAGCACCAACCATTTTCCTCCTTCTTTGTGAAGCTGCCGCTTATGCGCTTCTGTGCCTAGGGGCTCGGGCAGTGAGCCAGTGGCTCACGTCAGGCCAGGGGTTAGTTACCCGGCAGCAGCCTTGTGCTCTGCCACCCTTCCAGCTATCGAAAGCGCCCTCTGAGGCTTCGTATTCCATTTATCCTTCTCTGACTTCTACAGCATCCAGCAGTCTTTCCTATAAGGATAATTTCACTTCTTACTTTTTGTAACTTTTTACCCAAGCTTTAAACAGGGTCATTTGCCACACTGGTATGACCTTACAAAACCAACAAAGAATCATCAAAGACCTCAGCCTCCACAAGAGCTCATTTCTACCTCCCTTCCCTGGGCAGGGGAACATGTGCAGCTGCCACATCCTCAGCCAGCACAAAGATCAACTCCATCGAATACCAGTGTTCACCCGCAAGCATCTCCCAAGACTTGACGAGAACTCTGTCATAGTAGAATACCGAGCAGGTAGTGACTTACGTATTGCACGCTGCCATGGTCTGACATGACTCTCCTGTACAGAATTCTGAGATTGTACTATATTGTAAGTTGATGTGATGAAAGAAAGTTGTTGCTGAAAAAGAAACATGAAGGAAATTTGTAAGTGTAAAATACTTTCAAATACTGATTGCCCCCCAGACAATTATTTAAATAGAGTAAGTCAAGTGAACTCAAGAGTTCCAAGCTTGCATACACATTTAAATATGATTTAGCTAAATGAGTCTAATGATGAACTGCAAAACAAAAAGGTACAGAGAATGAAAGCTCTTGTTTTGATTTAAGATGAAAGCACCATGATGCATCAGCTCTCATTACTCACTAAGGAGCTAGACTGGAAAGTGCCTCTGTCATCAGCTTCACCTTTATAGTCAAATACTCTAAGCTGAAGGCAAGTAATTTACTGAGTTCTTTTGAAGTTGGACTTAAAATGCACAGTTTAGAAGTGGCTGGAAAAAAAATGACATTATTATTTCTCATGACATACCTCCTTTAAAAAAAAATGAAAATAGTATCTTGAAAACTATTATGTTTCACTTTTCAAGAATCTCCTACAATATCTGACATTTTAATACTCCTCAGAGGCACCTCGTTTTTTCTTTATGAGTGTCGATATACTTCTCTAGTGTGCAGTTTAAAGCAATTTCTTGCTACTATCACATACTGTTGAAAATGTAAGTAGGACTGGGTCATACCTGCAGGTAAGAATTGGCGGATGAAGCAGAAACAGGAAAAGATTGTAAATTAGAAATGAGATACACAGGGCAATTTATACAGCATTTAGTCAAGGTATCTAATCTTTAGTCACCACTTTGAGCTCCATCTTGACTATAGTKTAGAATCACAATAATTCCACCAAAACTTGGAAAGAGGGGGCTGGGGAGAAGAAATCCATCCAAAAGACGTAGAAATTCTGGTTCAAATCATAACTTGCCTTATATACAAGTCTCAATAAATTGTCTATTTTACATTCATCCTAGAAAACCAATGACTTGACTCAGGAACATGTTGAACCAGCAGGTTTAGCTGATGGTTCAAAGGGAAAGTGAAGCTCCTCAAAAGAACACTCAACATTTTGAAGCCCTCAGTGTCACAGTAAGGGAGTAGGAAGGAGAGAATATATCAAGACTTCCTATGCTGCTGAGCACACTGGAGTGTAGCAAGACGTCTTAATTACTACTCAAAGTATAATGACATGCATTATGGAGTATGTCTAAATCACTTGAGTGCTTTTCTAGGCACAGAAAACAGTAAAAAAACAGGACTGATTAATGAATGCCTTTTTGGGTGCGGACAGGAGGCTCAGAGGTGTATGTTCACAGTACTCACTGTTGCTGGCTAGCCACTCGTTGAGGTCTATTTCTCGCGGTAACATCACTAGCTCCTTGAATTCGAAGTCAGTAATTCTGGATTTTGTGTATTCTGGCTCTAGGTAGAGTTTCTTCTCTTCCGGTGCTGGCTTTTTACCATTTGGCTTTCCCTTGGACTTCCTGCAAAAGATTAAAATGGGTTACTTTCACTGCTGAGGAACTGCCATAGTAACCTGAAAAGAATCAGTTTATCCAAACTCTTCCAACTCACGTATTTTTGTTTATATTGCTCCCCCTGCCTTCTCTAGCTTTTTTATTATTATTAAAGCAAAATAAAGTTTTAGAAAAAAGTTTATTTGAAATCATCCCGTATCTCAAGTAGTTGTGAAAATTTTGAATGGCATAAGAAGTGTCAGGCTGAGCTGTTCGATCACCATGTCCTTTTATCTTGTCAGCTCAGATAGCAAATGATTTGGGAGCGTGACAGCCTTTCCTTATGCCTGAGAAAAGTGGCGACAGCAGAGTGGCTCTGTGCCGGCAGAGCTACTCTTATCAAAGCATATTAACAATCTGCTGCATCTTAGTTAGCTTCACCTGCAGAATGGGAGCCTGAGAAACACAGAAAACAGCCTGCTGCAAGAAGATCCTTCTCAGGTGGAAAAGGCTCTTTCCACACAACTTTACTGGCTTTGTTCAGTCAGAGATCCAGCTCTCCTACAGCCCGAGACACCAGAAGTCCTCCAGAAGTGGATGTTTACGAGTCCAACAAGAAACTGGTAAGCACAGTAATATGGACTTTCTCAACTTCCAGTATATTTTAGCTAGAGAGATCCAGTTTAAGTCCTTTAACATGTGGAACAAATGGCTACTGGTAGAGTTGTGTGATGAAATAACCTTAACTTAGATTTTCAAAAGCAGAAAAAACGCATTTCGCAAAATGCGTTATCTCCTTGGCATATTCAGGAACTCAACTGAATTTCTATTGAGTCTCATCATAATTCTCCCTAACAGTAACTTGAGACTAGATGGACGTCAAGATATCAGGAAGGCCATCCCAAGGGCAGATCAAGGAAACCGTCATGACAGCAGCAGCATGATTCATGCTCACCCACTTGCCATATTTTTATAAACCACAGATGTGCAGAAACCGCTACAATAGGTTTCTGGTAAGGCAAAGAGAGTCCCACTTCATTTCCAAGAGGCAATGTGGAAATGAATGGTTGAGGAAGGATGTCTCTTGCACAGAGCACCTGTTCTAAGGGTACACATGCAGTATGAAAACTGAAACTCATCTTTAAAAAGACAAGTTCAGCACATAGTTGTCCTTGCTCACTTGTAACCATCCCATTCTAGTTCATTCCTGTACAAACAGAGCTTATGAAATTTCCTTCTTAGATTTATTTAACAAAATGACCCGGGCAATTCTCACAGCTGTTGCCTGTGTTCTAGGACATGTGAAGTCTGGTGTCGCAGAGTGCAAGGCTGGATGCAGAAGGGCTTCACAGGTAGAACAACAACTCCTGCCTGGCATGGTAGGTGCTCCTACCTCCAAACTCATATATTGCTATTTGAAGCTCATCATGTAAAAATGAGCTATAGATAAGAACCAGAGAAGTCCAGATAAAGATGACTTTCTGGAGGCCCTGCCTTTAAGGTGTTCAGAGGTGCTTTTAATATATGCTTAAGATATATTTGAGCCTGAAACTTAAGATTTTCACAGAATTTTAGAATGTAATAGCATCAAAAGAACAATCTCCTTCAATAGTCTGTAGCCTCACTTTAGACCAGATGAAGCAATGTATTTGACCTCTTCCTTCTTAAGGAATACCATGATAAGACTTCACCCTACCTTATCCTGACAGTAATCAGCATAAATCCAGTTGGAACTAGGCACTGGGCCCTGAGCTAGTAAAAAATATACTCAAGGCTGCGGATTTGCTTAACTGCACGCACTGGCTGACTTACCCCTATGCTGCTGAAACAAGGCCTGCCACATTCTGTACAGTGTCCTCACACCTGCTGGGCCTCTGGCAGGCAGCATCAAGGTCTGTGCAGAACATCTCCCCCTTTTTTACTTAAGGTTGGTTAGCTTTTGTTTAAGGGTTTTCTGGGGTGGGGAGAGATCAGGCATTCAAGGTGGTTTAATCCAGAAAATGAAAAGGGTTATAGGTCTCTCAACATGCAGAGTATTTCAACCTAAAACAGTTGTTTGACCAACTGCATATTAAATGACTTGGGGAGAAAAGTGGTCAGAAATGTGTTGCCAGAACACCCTTTGGGTCTTTGCTTTACTTGAGGATACTTAAAGCAAGGCCAGGGCAGAGCGATGCTGTGCCACGTCAGCCAAGAGCAGTCTTCTGAGAGGAGGTGGCGAGAGCAAGACTAAGAGGTCAGAGATGGTCTGTCCCAGCCAGGATGTGGAGGGAAACGCAGCAGGAGGCTGGGCAGCGCAGGCCGAGTGAGCTTGGGAGCCAAGGGAAGGTGGATCGAGTCTGCCTCGTCTTTGCTCAGGACCTTTCCCTGCTTCGGCCCCCCTCGGTTCTGCAAAGCAACAGTCTTCGGTTGGGACGGGGCGTGCAGCCGCCGCTCAGCCTTTCCGCACACCAAGTGCTTCCACAGCTGCCTGGTCYGGAATTAGTGCGTTTCAAACATGCCCCTTCCCCAAAGCTTCTGATCTATTAAAATACAAACAAAAACAAAAAATACCCGACTGATGTGCATCACTACTGAACCTCTAAAATACCCATAATCACTGATATCAAAGGGTTTGTTCCCACTACTGAAACCTGAATGTCAAATCATCATCTGCAGCACAAACCTTTTTTTTTTTTTTTTTAAGATCTTTTGTCCTGAAAACACCAAATTTTGGGTTGCACAGGACATTTCTTGCTTCCTGTAGGCAGAGCTCAGAGGGTAACTTCAGGTTTCTTAGCATTAACAGCATCGTGCTAAGGCTGAAGCATAGAACTCTGGGTTTAGTCTGGAAGCTGTCAACACTCGAGTGCTTTCTAACAGACTCAAAAAAATAGAGGGTTACAGCACTATGGAGAAGACACAGGAGCATAATCCCATACTATTAAGAATCAACAAATAGTAGTTCTGTATTCTGAGTAAATGAAGTGCACACATTGACATTCTCAATTTCTAGAATTACCCAACACTTTAAAGTTTAGAAATCAGCTTCCTTCCCCGCCACTCCCTCCTTCCTCCAGGTTCAGAATTGCCTATAAAAAACACCATCTACCTGGAACCAAGTGTGCCAAGAGAAGCATCCTTTATTCCCTGTGTTACTTATTGTTAGGTGATTACATTTAATAGCTCTTCCTAAAGTTTTCATCTCATGCCTTAAGCATATAAATATGAAAAATCGCAGCATCAATTCCAGAGAGATGTCCCAAAAGACCCTTCTAGGTGTAGAACGCATCAATGAGCACGGAGAAGCACACTGCCCAACAGCTCACTCAGGCTGCTTTCAGTAAAAGGAAGAATGTTTAAACATTGTAATCTATTTTTCTCTTCGGAAAAGCCAAATCTGCTATCTGTAGAAATTTACTAGAAAACTTAATTAAATGCCTTATCGGACCACAAAAAGCTTTGTACCATTCAAAACAAGTTATATCGCTCCTATAGGCACAGAAGCAAAACTAAGCCCGATTCATTTGTTTACCTAGGTCTTTCAAGAGAATTCTGCTAAAAATGTTTCAGCACTCGCATCTCAGGTCAACTGCATCGCCAGAGCAGCTGGAGGAGCAGCTTTTAGACGGCAGTTTGGTGGAGGTCATCCAGGAGGTTAGACCAGAAACCTGTCCAGCAGTGCTTAACTACTAATTAAAAGGAGAAAAAAACCTTCAAGRAATCCAAGGAAACACCACTCAGCAGTTTTTGGTGACAGGTAAACCGGAGCACTAACAAATTCCTCAGATAACTCCCAGGATAAGGTTAGGTTTGTTTGGCTTTAGGCACTCAACTGGATATACCGCCATAGACCAAGTCACGCCAAGAGGAAGCAGCAGAGGGGGAAAAGGGATGGGAGATGCACAACAGAGGTCACTCGAGTGAAATGTCTACKAAGGTTAAACAGTTGGTTCCTGCCAGAGGCCGCCCGTGCGTGACAGATCTGCTGCTCCAAGCTGGGCTTCCTTACTCTGCTTTGTCCCTTGCTAAGAACACGAGGCAGCTGGAAGCTGGTGGGCATTTCACTGGAGAAGGACCCGGAGACGGGAACTGCAGCAAGGGACTGGCCAGCGGGGCCACGAGGGGCACTGCTGGGCTAACCCCTTCTTCAGGGGGAGTCCGAATGCCGAGGCCCTGCGGATCTTCACCTTCTCAGTTAACCACGATCCTTCTCTAACCTCTGTTTCCTTCTTGATCAGAAGCCCAGTGCTTTTTGGTCTTAAAAAGAAAAAAAAGCACCACCTTGGAACATCTTCAAAGCACCATGCAGGCATTAATCTAGTTTTAATACCACAGAATGAAGCTATTATCTCCACTTCACAGTAGAAACTCTCTGTAAGGTTCAAAGTTTCTTCATAGGGTGAATAATAGAGATGCATTTCAGTTCTTACTGCTCTGATTTGTTTGGTAGCACATGGGAAGCAAAACGATACAACTGAGGAAGTGTTTTTTAAGTGGATCTGTGTGGACATGTTTCATAACCTAATTTAGTTTACATTACCTTGGAATTGTACCAGACATCTGTATTTTTGGTTGTATAAGCCTGTTTTATTACAGGTTTGATCACACAGGAGATATTAGCGATTTACTAAATGCTAAGCTTTATTAAACTGATCATTTGCAATTTTAAGATTTTCCCTACCAGTTCAGGATTCCTTGGGTCCAAAGGCAATCAGCTATCCAACATGAATACCGTATCTTGCCATCTCCCACAAGCTGTACAGTCTTAGACTGGATCTAAAAAATAAATGTCTTCAAGGATAAACTATGCTGCTTCAATTATGACTTTGTCCTACCTCCCTCACCAAACTAACCCGCCTGAGAATGGCTTTTTTTCTCCTTTCTTTCACCTACAAATCACCTGTGTTGCTGTTAAAAGTGTATTAAAGTGCTTTTAGAAACAAGCACCACATACAAGTGTATCTTTGAAAAGTTAAAAAAATAAAACATAGTTTCAAGTTGGGACCAGGTCTCAAACATATGGATTTTTCTAAAGGAAAGCAACAGAGCAGGTTTAACAGCTTCACACTGTGACTTCCCATTTGCAAACCTTAACAAAAACAAAACAAAAAGGTCACCATTTCAAATGCAATGTTAAATCTGTGGCAGTGGGGATGGAAAGATTACAAACTTTACAGGACAAAGATGCCCGTTTGGCCTAGAAGGAAGCACATCTCCAAATGAGGTAACCTAACCGATTGAAGCAGGGCTGATGAGAGCAAATTAAGAATCTGCAATTGAGTAATGCACAGAATAATAGCATAAAAAGAAAATTTTAAGAAAGGACAAAAAAAAAAAATTTACAGAAATTTCACTAAATGATAGAAGTTATGTGAAGTTTTGGGGGATTCTTTTCCAGTAATCTGAGTGGTGTGCTACAATTCACGTGGAAAACTTGTCATTTGAAATGCCACATTCCCAACTAAAATGTTTTTGTGGAGAATTTCCAGTCTCCCAATGAAGTGACACCACCACCACAGTCACCTTAACCCGGGTGCGCTCCATACTACTTAACTACTGAATATAATAATCATCCCGGCCTTTAATTTTCATCGTGCAGTTTTTCCTTTCTCTTTGAGAAGTTCCATTTTAAAATATCCCCTGCAGATGAAGCCCTAAGGCATGAAGGACTCCTGCCAAAATCTACTCTCCTGGCAGCGCGAGGAGGGGGCTTGGCAGCCCAAAACATCAGCCGGCATAGAACTGGAGAGGCTCTTGGCCAGCACTGCAACAGCATCTTGTGGGGCAGCCTTTATATGAACAGAGCCACGTTTTTGCGTTCTGCACTGCAGAACACTCTCAAAGGGCTGGTTAGTCAGCATTGAAGTCACACGGGATTTCCTCATTCCAACTTCCCCTTTCTCCGGGTAAGGAATCAAATAGGAGGCGAGTGGAACGGAGGCAGTGGAAGAAGTTTGAAACAAGGGAGCTCTCCCCTCCGCCTACTGCACTCTCTTTGCAAAGGCAGCCCCGAACCCCCCGGGAAAGATGAGGCTTTATAAGGAAAAGCAGGTTAGCGGTTGCAGATTCCCTCCTCAGCGGCTGCTTGCCCGCCCCCAGAGGTGCTTTACTGGAAAGAGGCTCTCGGCTGACTTCTGGCCGGGAACCTGCTGGAGCCCGGCAGTTCAGAGCCCGTCCTCAGCAGGAAGGAAACGGGTCTGAGCTCCAGGTTCCGACTCCCAGGAGCAAACCCCCAAGAACAATGGAGCAGGAGGCGGCGGTTCTGCCAGCGCTTACAGGACAGGGCCRTCCATTCTCGCGCTGCGGCCACCCAGCTTTCCCCAGCCATCTACCGTCTTTTCCGCTCAGATAAATAAAAGGACCGAAAACTAAAAAGCCCCATGCACCTTGAAGTCATTGGCAATTAAGGTCCCTCAATATTTATTTATAGGGTAGTGAGAGAAAGGAGGGGAATGGCCCTCCTCTGAGGAGAAGTCAGAGTGCGTGTAACAGATAGTGCATCTTTGTGGAGATTAAGTGAGATACTTCTCCCTCTCTTTTTTGGAAAAGGACCRGGAGGACACGCGGGCGGTCACAGCGTATCTTGTATTCCCGTCTTCCCAGGCYGCAGCGCCCGCTGGATGCTGTTGAAGGCCGCCTGCAGCCCCCTCGGGCTGCACATCAGCCCTGGCCTCCTCGGACCGCTAACAAGCTCCCGGCACGTTTCTCGTTCTCGGGAAGGCCTCAGCGCGCGCGCTGCTCCTGCCGCCCACGCCAGGCGCGGCCTCACCCAACCTCTGCAGCCGAGCACGCGCTGCCACGGCCAGGCCTGGAGCCCCGGGCAGGCCCGTGCACAGTCAGGATTGGGAGGAAAGGAAAGAAAAGTCGGCACGCAGGGAGCTGGTGTAAGGTATTGGAAAGCAAGCCCAAATWCCACTGTGTCCTACAACCAAATTGCTCAGATTGCTGTGGTTAGACTGTTTCTGCGGGGCTTGCAGAGATAAGGAGACAACTTTTCAAGCTGCTCTCCATTCTRATTTCACCTTGCAGGGGGTCTGGAACGGACCCTCGTGACCTCAGTTTCATCCCATCTCCTGCCCTGGGAGTCGGCTCCAGGAGTCAGCTACACTGCAGCACTAAGGGAGTTGCATGGAATAAAATGTCTTTGGCAGCGTTTCTGGCCCTGCTGCCTCATTTTTGTTCTGTTTTTAAAAGTTACTAATAGTTTATTTAAGAGGAGGAGGAAAGAAGAATGTGCCCCACATGCCAGGGAAACTTTTTCCCCTGGATTCTCATAGTGGCTCCTGGCCTTAAAAGGCAATCTTTGCGTGGCCTCCGGATGCTGCGCCGCAGCCGCTGCCAAGGCATGGCAGGCACGCTGAGGATGACAAGTGCCAGAACGTTATTTCACACTGCCGCTTCTCAGTGAAAAGCCCCAAACAGGCGGCAGGGCAGAGCCCCCACAGCTGGTGCTGCCGGCCGAGCAGGGAGGACGCKGGGCACCCCCACCCAGCCCGTACCTGTCTCCAGGGCAGCAGGCTTTTCCTTTTCCTTTCCCTTCTGCTGTGGGGGTCCCGCTGCCTTTCACTCTCAGCCCTCGCCTTTCACSCCCCAGCGCTAGCCGGGTGTCGCCACAGTGTGAGCATGAGGGGGGGCAGCTGCACATTAACCACCATGGAGGAACAGTGCCGAGCGGCCCGAGCAGCTGCTGGGGCCCAGGCACTGCTGCGGCKGCTCCTCTCCCGCTCAGGCTCCCTCTGCTCCCCCCGGCCCGAGAAGGAGCACGGCGGCAAGGCCGGGCTTGCAGGGGCCCAGCTAACGCTGCGCATTCCCGCGGCCGCGCGGGCTGCCCGGAGCCGCAGCCTTCTTGGGCCAAGCTGCCAGGACTCCTCCCGCCAGGCGGGACACGCGGCCCCGCGCCGGGCCGGGCCCCCTGCAGCCAGCGGGGCGCGAGGGTCTCCGGGCCCCCAGCCAGGGCCGGGAGGGGGGAAGCAGCAGCCCACRGGAGAAGATCAGTGTGTTCATCTGTAGGAGAGGGCGCTCAACGTAGGAACCACTCACCAGCTCTAGCGCACAAAGGTCCCTTCTCCCAGCAGATCCCCTGYTCTTCGCTTTCACATGCCCCCTAACCCTCATGCCAAAAAAGCCTTCCCTCYCCAGACCAGTCAGGGCCAAAACAAAGGCGCACCAAGATCCTTTTCCTGAAAGATTTAATGGGATCTTTTTTTTTCTTCTTTTAGGTAATGTGGGGATTAGGAAAGAGAAAGGGCACAAACCTTTCCTAATGTTTATTCTCAAAAGCTCCATGTGGCGCCAAAGTCAGTCTGTGGTAAAAGGGATTCAGTAGGTCATAGATTAGCAGTGTCGCAACAATTAATTTATCCAATGCTTAGAACAAACCATAGGGCAGAGCCCTGCGTCACGGGTCCTCCTGGGAGTCACCCGAGTCTGAGCACGTAAGAGATTGAGGGGTAGAGAGAAAGACGTCCTCGCTCTGGCTGCTTGGCCGCCCTCCCCAGCTGCGGGCAGCCTGCCTGGYGCAAGGAGGAAGCAGCGGCAGCGGCGCCGGGGCGCCCACCCCGCGCGTCTCCTCTCCATGCGCGTGCCGCTCCCCCGGGGGCGCTGCTGGAGCCGGCCCTGGCGCGCAGCGGCCGAGCGGCCAGCTCGCACACGCTCCGCGGGCCCTTTCCACCTGCGTCTGACCTGCGAAGTTCATCAGSGGAAAACTCGGGCCACAGCCTTCGCTCGGGCAGCTGTTTCAACACGGTGCAATAAGTCACAATTCACGTCAGTGCCCGGGCACGCGCTGCCAAAGCCAGACCCTCTCCCAGCACAGGGAGCAGGATCATCCCCAAGAGGCAGCGCTTGGCTTGCTAACCGCTGCTCCCATACCRCAGCTGGACAGTGGGAACAGGAGTCATGTCACCTAGCCCAGACACCTGGCTGTGTGAATGCCTGTAACTGAATTAGTGCTCAGAAGTCCTCCTAAAACCAGCAGAAACTAATTTTTTTTTTCTTTTGGGGGGTGGTAGTGAAGGGGAGGGGGGGTGGAGGTGGGTGTTGATTGGTTGTTTTGCTTCCCTCTGAGGTGGAACACAGCTCAGCTCAAGGTAAACCCCATCTCCAGACCATAACTTAAATTTCTTTGGTTAAAACCTTCAAGCAAAGGAGGAGAGCGGAGCCTCTCTCAACTGAGACGAGKCAGCGGCAGGAATGGAGAACCTCCTCCTGTTACAAGTGACTATTTGCTGTAGCAGGGAATCTCTCACAGCAGGAGCTCAGAAACCGTGGCCGGTGAGCAGGATCTGCGTGAYGTTTAGATCATATAAAAGTAAGTCGAGGTGTGGCAAGTCCCTTTGCACTACAGGGAAGGTAAATCCTATGCCATTTATTCTAATATCCAAAACAGTGTTTTTTCAGCGTATGATCTGAAGTCCCCCTGGAGGTCAAAACAACTGCTACTGGAGGGCAAAGAACCGTCAAACCTACCCAATTGAGGGGGGAAACAAAGAGCAGGAAATAAAAAAGAGAGAGAAAACTCCCCATTTGCAGTTTTCAGACTCTGCAAATTTAAAGAAAAATGTACATGCCCCAGGGGTGACAGCAAGGAAGTTTCTTAATTACTCCATTCCCCGCATGTTTTTAGACATGCCTATTAACAAAAGCAGCATTTTTTTGCTACTTCTCCCCTGTAATCTTCTCCTCGCCCACAGTAAGACGCACGCATTTGGCTAACGTATCGTGGCTAGGTGCACGTTTCGGCAGTGGCTGCTGCTCCCGGCCGCTCTGGCGCGGCCCCGTCACCGCGCAGGACGGCGCGCGCAGGCCCAAGCCCTGGGGCGGCCCGTGCGGGCGGTGCCTGGGCCCAGCAGGGCTCCCGCTCCCACATCCCGCTCCCAGGGGAGCTCGTGGAGCTGCAGTTCCCAAAATCACCTTTATTTCCAACCCAAGCAAGTTTGATGTGGAAACCCCAGGTCCTTATGAAGGTGGGACTTCACAAGGAAGCCCCCRCACGCAGGGCTCCCTTTCCGCGCCGGATGGTGCGTTAGCAGGCAGGCATKTTCACCACGGCAGCCTGGCCGCAGCGCCCCAGACTCACGCTCTCGCCCAAGGCAGCGTTTGCCGGGCTCTCGAGCGCCCGCGGGTACCTGCAGGCAGGCTGGTCTCTGTTACTCTCCTCACCACCTTCTTCCCCTCCAGGCCACCTTTGCACTATGGGGAAGCCTTTATCTCACGACACAGCAACAGGTCTAGGCACTGCCATAGCCTGAGGAAAACCTCTCGCAAAGGAAACGCATGGGAACTGCAGGCCAAGCTCACCATCGCAACCTTTCCCATGCATTCTGCTCTGCAGCATGGGTACCAACAACGCTTAACGTATATCTAATCTGTTTCAAAACTATCCACTTTCCAAGTTGGTTAAAAAAAAAAAAAAAAAAAAAAAAGCATCCTGCCCTGCCAGGATAAGCAAGTTATTTCTGTTAGGAAGGGGGCAAAACCAAATCCATCAAGTGCCTTCTGCATCTGCCTGGCTACTTCACCGCACGCACAACTGCCCTTTTGGAACGGTCTCCGCGCACGGGCAGCTGGATTGCGACAGCTGAGCCCTGCACATGGACACAACCTGCGGGAGGACTCGACGGGAGGGCGTCGGGGCAGCCCCAGGGCCGCCCGCGCCGGCGGGCTTATTTCCGAGCCCTTTGTACCCGCACGCGCCTGCGGCCGCCGCGCTGAGATCGKCACGGAACAGCGGCCCCGCCAGGAACTGAGGCCCACGGTCCCAAGCTGCACAACGCCACCCCTCCCACTGCAAACCAGCTACACGTGAAGGGCAACCCTGGGGGCTCCCACGCAGTCCCTTCTGCCTCGCAGTCCCTTTTGCCTCAATGGCAACCTCAAAGCTCAAGAATGGATTTTGGCTTTTTCTTTTTGTATCAGCTTGGCTTCAGTTTAAAGCAAAGTTTAAGTCCCACCTTTCCCAGCRTGCCTGAGACCAGATCTGATCATCGGAGACGGGACCCTCCCGCCTTCATTTACCAACGGTCTTCAACAGAAAAACTGAACTCCATGGTTCAAAGACACAAATTAACTCTCCTCACAGGGTAGGGGAGAGGTGAAGGCAGAAGAATCAAAGCATTATCTTAATTAGATAGCTAATTAACAAATGATAAGAACAAAATATTCACTGATCTAACCACAGTTAGTTTTTAAACTTTGCAACAGAACTCTGCAATACTTTCTCTTCGTCCTGAACAGTGCCCTGCTGCTTCAGTATTTCCTAGCAGAGAGCAGGTTGCAACCTTGCTTTATACACACCAGAGGGTTTTTGTTTTTTAAGGCAGAGTATACTTGAATGACTGATAGAAAAAGCGGTAGGGATGAGAAAAGCTTAATTACCAGTACAGTTGACATGCGATGGCAGCGACCATCCTGACCTCAAAATCTTACTTTTTTCAGTATTTTGTAGAAGGCTGAAAAGCTCAAGTAGAAACTTCCTTACAGGTGTGTGCCAACCCACCAGCCATCAGAAACACCGTCAAAATCGCTGCTTTCATTTCATGGGCTTGCTCAAATACAAATTTGTCATTTTAAGGAAATACTGAGCAGATAGGCATCAGCTAAGGAAACCTACCACACTAGCAATTTTGGAAACTAAACATTAAAATCAGATGGATACTTGTRTGCTTAGTTTCTTTCCTTCTCTATTGCACATGCAAGTGACAGGCAGCATCTTTAACTGTTCATAGGGATTTCAATTAAACAGTTCATACAAGCAGACACTAAAAATCTTTTCCAAATACAGGCTGCAATCATGCTTTTTTTYAAATCCATCATCATGCCTCAAAACAAGGGATGAACACAACTGACACAGACTTTCCCAACACCGCTTTCACTGCTTGCCTGGTAGGCCCTGCTTCCACTCAAGAAGTACTGAACAGCTCGTGTCAGTTCCACACTGATGGAAGGCCTTAAGGCCTCAGGCCCCAATCCCCCTTAGAAGGCTTATAGCTGAAACTAGTCTACACTTCTAGTTGGTTGGGCTGCTAACAACATGCTGATGGCAAAAAAAAAAGTAGACCTAAAGAGAGACAGTCCTTACATCAAATACCCTTCTCTTCCCATTGATCACATTAACCCCCAGAGAACAGGGATTAAGGGTTTACAAAATGCTCAGTGAAAGAATTCTTTAACAAACTTAGATTTTGATGTAGTCACAGGGACAGACACAGGACAGAATCAAACTTCTTGCCTCACCTGCCTGGAGCAGCCACTGGTGGCAGGCTGCACCACCACCTCGGTGCTGCAAAGGATATGGAGAGCAGAAAGACCCACGTAGTGAGGAGAGCTTCTCCCTGCACACCTGGTCGGTCAGGAGGTTGAGGTGTGCAGGCAGCTTGAGACACCCCCCGAGCGGGTGGGTATGAATTTGAAGGGAGAAAATGGTACCCTCTCCATACCTAGCAGCACTAGAAAAATGCAACTCAGGGATTCGAGTGAACTCCTGGAGGACAAACATCGCATCCTCATGATCTGCCTGCATATAAGCTGAAATAGTCTTCTAGACAGAAACTAGTAGTACCTAAGACAGAGAGCAAATCCCGTGAAGAAACAGGCACAACTCAAGGAAACGAGGTAGAACACGAGGGAATCATTTCAGAAGTCCTAGATCTACTCCTGTCACACTGCCCAGGAGCAATCCTCAGACGAGGAATAAGCAGCAGCAGCCTCACCTTTCTGGATCAGAGGAAAGCACTGCTGCTCCCCAAGCAGGCACCCTTCCTGCCTGAGCTCTGGAGACACCTTAAAGGATTATTTCAAAACACCAAAGTAAAGAATTTGAGTCGTCATCTCCCTGCGGCTATCACTTCACAGGATGTACAACACGCAACCAAAATACAGCTCAATGTTGTAAAACACCGATGAAGAAAGACACCGACTTCTCCATTAAATTAATGCACAATACATGGTTCACAAACTTTTATAAATGCACCAGGGTCATGACACTCCTGCAGCAAACACGAGTGAATAAACAGACTGCTATCCCAAGGAAACGGAGGAACGCCTGACTCACTGGGCTACTAATAAGTCACAGCCTCTTTTCTAGAGCAGCACTTCAAACCCTGCGCTCCATGGGGAGAGCAGATTTTAAGCGAGTTGGACGGAAGCATCGGAGCATCGGGCCAGTTTCAAGCACGAGAAGCTTCACAGCCACCCTGGGTGCAAAGACCCACCTGGAGGGGCTCTCCCTGCGAGCGCCTGCGCTCCTGAGCTCCTCCAGAGCCCTCTGTGCCGGCCCTGGGCTCACCGGCTCCGGAGCCTCCGCACGCTGCCCGGGAYGTTGCTGCCCCACAGCGTCATTCGCAGCCTCTCCGAGCAGCCCAGCGAGAGCGTGGGACGACCCTGCCCGACACTAAGTCGCCCACRTCACAGACGGCCCAAGGAGACACAGCATGACCACGGGGGATGACACCCTCAACCAGAAACATCTTGAACTGTTTCGGTGTAATGGAAAGTTATGGGAGGGAGGAATACAAAGAGGAGGATAAAAATAGTTTACAGGGCTCTGAGAGGCCTCTTGCCTACAGACCCTTCCAGAGCACTCCCCTCCCTTCTCTGTTTTGTTCCTTTTTTGCCCCCAGCCCCCAACACCTCTAAATTAATCACCTGATTAATGTTAAACAAGGTTCCCACTAGTTTGCCTCTAACGCTGCATACGGGACTGCTTTTTTTGGAAAAAAAAAGTTTCAACTTAAACTAAGATAAAACAGGATTTATTTTTTAAACATTTGCTTTAGTCCTGTCTACATACATAAACCTCACTGAGAACCACCCGAATCCGTCTTTGACAACATGGCTCACGGCAGTGGGAACGAGGCACCGACACCAAGCACACGCCGATGCTGCAGCTCGATCCTGCTTCTGAAACACGTTTAGGAAGACTTTGGCCACTGGAAAACACCATCTAATGTCAAAATTAAGCTGCTCTCTTTCTACTTTTACTCTGAATGATTTGAGAAAGACAAAAGGAATTTCATTTTAAAATAAAGTGCTGCAAATATATAGCACAGTGCGGGGCAGCTACACGATTTGCAAATTTACCTGTGATCAAAGCAGCCGTCAGCACACTGTCCCTCAAGAGAGATTACTGCACTCTTGGAAGATACCTGTAAAAATGGGGAGTAACACCAACTGCCAACCCACCTCAAACAGGTGGGGCTTTTTTGGCTTCWTTTCCAAATGACCCCTGCACACCGCTGTGGAAAGGGAGAAGCTCTCGAAAGGGAAGGTTTAAGTCACCGCAGAGGGCTGCGCGTGCTGCTCCGCATCAGCCTCCATCAGCTGGCGGCACTACGGCCCCATACCCAGCACCTCCCTCCACCCCGACCCCTGAGCCAGGGCCACGGGTCCCGCTGGACACTGGAAAGGCAACGTGCGGCGAGGGAGCCRCTGGGGAGGGCAGCACAGCACCAGGGGGTCCCCAGGGCCGCTGCGGCCGGGGCCTGGGGGCACGCGGCCAGGCAGAGCGCGTCCCGCACGGGCGGCTCGCCGCCGGCGGGAACCAGCAGCCAACAAAGGGGGCAGCGGGCCCGGCCGGGCGACGGGCACGCACCACTGCTGCGGAGCTGCCGGGGATCGGCCCCGGTGCCAAAACCGCGGCCCATTAACTCCACTAGCTGCGCTTAAAAAGCAGAGCAGCATTCAGTTTGTATGCTGCTCCCTCTTCCCTTGTCCCCTCCCACCTCTCTCCCGAGCCACCAACTTGCAGAAAACAAAGGAACCAGAAGGACTGCACCCATCTTGTTTTTCCCTCTCCAGCCAGGGGCTAAAAAATTACAGGAGAGGGAAAAAACAAGAGACCAACATATTTCAAAAACACCTGAAATGAAGTGGAAGCCCTAACTAAACACTGCGCTAAGGCTCATAAACAGCTTCATCTCAGCTGTGTAACTTTATAAGGGGAGGTGACACTTTTCTGATCTTTTTTAACTTTGTAAATTGTTAAGAAACAGTGTGTAGTCGTGGTCCAGAGCCTAARGCGTTAAGGGCTGTTTGCTAATCCATGTGATGAAAGGAACAAGCATTTCCAGAGCTCTTCATAGTTGAATCACCAGTAATTTAAAAGAATAATAAACCTAACAGTAGCTTTCATAAAAAATTAATTAGAAAGAGACTGACAGCACATCTGTTGCTTTTGTTATCTTATTTCCCCTTTCTGGTCCAGTTGTCTTTCCTCGTGCCCATTTTCACCTCTATCTTGGTTTTGCTTCTCATGAATCCTTTTTGCCTCCTCTCGACTCCTTCCTTGCTTTCTTGCTGTACTGATTTTTCCTTTGGCAATTCTTATTGCTAGCGTGTGACAGAAACTATTTGGCACCCAGCTGCTCTGGAGGACTTCAACCTACAACACTAACTGGTGAAAACAACATCAACTTTAAAACTTTACGGACTTTCCCAGGTTCTGAGCGTGGGGGAGGCTCCCGGTTTTGTCAGGGAAACAAGACTAAAACACGGCAGGCTGTTTGGAACATCAGAATACGCACGAGCAAAATACTTGCTTTGATGGAGTCTCCAAACAGGACCTGATTAGCAGAAGAAAAATGACTTCACCCCGCAGGTCAGCATCGTTTCACCTGCTGGGCAGGTACAGAGGATTTCGGTGAGCGCTGCTGCACAAGCCAGGGCTCAAGGCAGCAGCAATCACACCTAGTGCCAGGCTTGCTCGAAATAGATGGTGAACCATTATAGTTAACGGTGGGGTTCACCTCACTTCACTCCTGGTGCCTGCAGGYGAAACAGCCTTTCCCAGGCTCGCAGGGCACATTTGCTTTGGAAAGGGACAGAGGGCACCATCCAACCGCCCGCTCCTCAGCCGCACGCCTCCTCCTCGTGCCACCTTTTGAGCCCAAACCAGGGCCCGGTTAGAGGGCAGTCCCCAACCGGGGCTCCTCTTTCACCATCACTGGGCTCACACTTTTCTATGAAGCACAAATATTTCTGCAGCAACAGGACCCCTGCTAGCCCTGCTRTTTACCCAGGCCGCTAGCCAGTAGCCGCGCTCCTATGCTGAGCTCTTTACCAAGCTTATGATGAGTTTATTTATGTTACGAAAACAAACTGGGGGGAAATAGAATCCACCAAGATTAAGCAACATACATGAGGCATCTGAAGCCCTTCCACAGAGAGAAATAAGAGTCCTGGCCAACAAAAGTTTTTGTGAGTCCATGTTTGTCTTAGAGCCAATGACTCGGAATAAAAAGACACATAAATAAAGACACATTAGGAAAAACTCCACTGAAAAACAGCAATCACACCCCCCAATATCATTTTTAGCTAAATAAAACTAYGGTATTATTTTCTGAGGCAAAAATATTTCATATATGACAGTAACTTTTCCCAAAAGAAAGACAGATCAAATTCTGCACTATTTCTGCCCATTTTCCAATTGGAGGAGAAAGGAAGCACTTTTCTCATGTGTGTGCAATTACCAAAACCAAAATAGGTGCGTTTGATTGTCCCAGGAAGCCACCTATCCGTTCAGCTCAACGGCCAGGGATGCGAACAAAAGGTTTGGCAGAGCTTCCCGACAGAGGCACCAACCCCTTCGCACCTGGGAGCGCTGCCAAGGGAACAGCTACCAAAAACTTTCCAAGGTCCCGGGACTGAAGAGCCAGCCCCAGCCAAAGTATTTTATGATACGACTTAGTGTGTAAGGCCGTGTTACTACCTTCCCCCACACACAGAAATACTGATGGTAAAGCAGTTTTGAAAGGCAAAACTTGTTAAAAATTTAAAGGAAAAAAAAAAAAAAAAAAAAACAAACAACTCTTTCCTGACAAAACCAGCAGTTAACATAAAGACATCGAGAACCACCAGACAGTAACTCTTTAAAATCCACTGCAAGAAACACTCGCGCCTGCTCCAAACTCAGTAAATTTGTTTACCTAGATCTTAGTGATCTTTCCCTTCGTGACCAGCACGCTCCAATTTAACATACGTCTCCCCTAAACTAGTTTGGAGAGGGGAGAGACACGCGGCAAGGCGGTTACACGGGAGGGCCGTTCCCGCTGACAGACGTGCAACACGGGCCGCGGGGAGCAAGGCGCCCGCTCCGGRACAGCACCCGAGCGCCTCCAACCACGACAAAAGGCTCCGCTTGTTCCGACCGGGGCTCCGGGCCCTCATCCTTGTGGTGACACGTCCCCTTCGAAGGGGAATTGGTCAGAGCTCCCGCGATCAAGTTACCGCGCCGTTGCCAAGCCGCCTGCCCGGGGCTCCGCTCACACACCCCATGCTCGCGCAGCCCCTCCGCGGCCACATGAGCAACTTTTTCCCCTCGTCTTAAGCCRCGTTTGTGTAGGGGAGGCCCGGGCTTCCGCAGGCCCCGTCGCGCRCTGGAGAGGCAGCGCGGCGCGGCAGGAGCCCCTGCGCGGCAGCCCGCGGGGCCCACGCGCCGCCCGCCCGCAGCGCCCGCCGCCCCGTCCTCACCGCAGCACTTTGCCCACCGCCTGCAGCACCATCTTGCAGCTCAGTCCGGGCTTGGGGCTCGCGGCGAGCACGGGCCGATCAGCGGGCAGGCTGCAGTGGTCGCCGACCATGCTGGAGCGGCGCGGGCGGCGGGCGCGGGCGGAAAGGGCGGCCCGGCCCGGCTCGGCCCGAC